>QODF01000219.1:1331556-1362193 GCA_024372805.1 Oostethus manadensis | reverse complement strand
AAAAAAAAAAAAGAAAAGCCGTGACAAGAGTGAAGTGGCGAGGGACGATCTAGCCTTGATGCTTGGATTAAACAGTTTAACAGTTCCTTTAGTAAGCCCTACTGGGAAAACGTTTTGTGTGTGAAAAAGTTGACTGAGGGAAAGTTGGCAGAGCTGGAGGCTTTATTTTCGAATGTGTAGTGAAGCCTGTTTCAAAAGTGAGCGCTGAGAGAACATCTTCTCTCAAAGGTGCTCATGAACAGACTCTAGGTACACAGATTATTGTATAAAAAGTCCACTTTGCGTAGCGGGCAAATTTCCATTCAAAGGCTATGATTTCTTAGCTTGTCTTTCTGCTGGTGCTATCTAATCAAACATCTGTGTCAGCATCTCTGCCTCATATCTCCTCCTTACCCGCTGCGTCCCTTATCAAACGTTTCCTCACCTCTCCGTCTCCTCCATGTGTCCATTAGGGAAATCTCACGTCTCAGGGAGGTAATCAGCTGGCGCGACCACATTTGGAGACATCACCGAGGCTCGTGCTTCAAATGAAGCTGATCTTGCTGTGTTTGTAATCAGAGCCACACTGTAGGCTTAATCAAGTGGTGTTGCTTCTGATGGAAAGCCATTTGTCAAGTCAGTTCCACATTAATCGCCAACAGTTTTGGGAATGAGAGGCAAGGAGGAGCTTGCCTCCCGTGCAACACTCTATGAAGTGTTGAACTGTAAAATGGGAAAGAAGACAACATTTGGCTCCAAGTGTGCACTACACGAAACTACGTACTGTAGATGTTCTGCCACTAAAATGTAATTGACATCTAAATATCGATTTCATTCTCTGTAGGCTGTTTAATTAGCAAAAAAATGCTCAGCAGCTAGTAATGAGGTCACAGCTGAGCCATCCAACGTTCCGGAACGCTCCCATCGACAGATTGAGTAGCAAATCAAGAGTGCAATATGAAATATGAAAACATATATACACTGGCAAGCAATCAAGCGAGGCGAATAACCCCGGAAGGCAGCATAAAAGCAGGCTTGATTCTTTCCGTTATGTACATTCCTTCCTATAATCTCCACATCTGTGGAGGAATTGACCTGAAATACGATACTAGCTGTGCATATTTATAAAAGACGAAGATGAAGTTGAGAAAAATAACTCAGCACACAGTTGTCATTGTTGGAAAAAGCAGGCAACAAATGGTGCTAGTATCATACCCAGGGGCTGCATGACTGCTGCCAACACTGGGGAGCTGCGGTTAATTGAGGGAAACATTATCCAAATAACTTTCAACACACGTTTATAGCAAAATAATTGTGTCAAGCATGGTGGAGGTAGCATCAGGGTCTGGGGCTGCATGAGTGCTGCTGGCATTGGGGAGCTGTACTCCACTGAGGGAAACATTGTCCAAATACCTGACAGCACATGTGAGCACCACAGAAATTGTGTCAGGCATGGTGGAGGTAGCATCGAAGTTTGGTGCTGCATGTGTGCTGCTGACATTGGGGAGCTGCGCTTCATTGAGGGAAGCATTGTTCAAATACCTGACAACACAAGTGAGTAAGATAAAAGTGTCAAGCATAGTGGAGGTAGGTATGATTTGAGGGTGCACGAGTGCTGCCGGCATTGGAGAACTGCACTCTATTGAGAGAAACATTGTTCAAATACCTGACAACACAAGTGAGTAAGATAAAAGTGTCAAGCATAGTAGAGGTAGTTATGATTTGAGGGTGCATGAGTGCTGCAGGCACTGGGGAGCTGCGAAGCATTGAAGGAAAGATTATTGTCTAAATAAGTGGAAACACACTTGAGTAGCAAGATCATTGTGTCAAGCATGGTGGAGGTAGCATCGTGGTCTGGGGCTACATGAGTGCTGCCGGCATTGGGGAACTGCACTCTATTGAGAGAAACATTGTCTAAATACCTGACAACACAAGTGAGTAGCAAGATAAAAGTGTCAAGCATGATGAAGGTAGTTATGGTCTGGGGGAGGCATGAGTGCTGCAGGCACTGGGGAGCTGCAGATCATTGAAGGAAACATTATTATAATTATTATTGTCTAAATAGGTTGCAAAACACATCGTAGAGTAGTAGTAGTAGAATAATTGTGCCTACAATCAAGCATGGTGTTAATTGGTTTGGTCTGGTCTGGGGATGCATGAGTACCGCCATCACTGGGGAGGTGTAGTTCACTGAGGGAATGTAACGATATTTTCAAGTTGGAACAGTAAAACTTTCAAAAGGTGACACACTGTAGCCATACCTTTGGGCGTTAATAATACATTGTTTGACATTTGACTATATTATAGGTCATATAGTATATGTATGCACTGTGTCTGTTTCACCCTCCCTTGCTTTTTCTAAAGCCCTTAAAACGTTTGAATGCTGTTGGCCAACCTTTGCCTGTCCATATCTCTCCCAGAAACCCTTTTCTCCTCTGGCAGTCCCCAAGACCATATTTCTGCCGTCAGTTCACATCCAGAGCGGAGAGGGAGGGATGGAGCCAGCTGGCTTGGGTCTGTCTCCCCAGCCAGGAAGCCATAGGGCTCTCAATCCACTGAAACATTTTAAAGCCAGAAAACTTGCGCTTGTGTCCCTGTGCCAAATAGCAACGAGCCATTAAAGTTCTTGATGCATGGCTAAGAAAAAAAATTTTTTTTTAAATGTTAAAAAAATATATATATATCTTTGAATTAATGATACACCCCACTGTACAGTACATGCTTACGTTTCTGGATGCCACGTGAAGCACACATAATTCTCCCATATTTCTATTCTAAAATAACAACACCTTAAATGTGCTTGTCAATATTCCGTACCCCCTTCTTGTTTAACTGTATTATGTATTCACTTACTGAATAGCCTCCCCTCAATGAGATAAAAAGCCAATAAAGTGTCCAGCTGTATATGCCGGGGATACTGCTGCTTCAGGAAGCAGACTTTGAATAATGTCCTGTGTACTTCCACGGAGATAAGACGGCATACTGCTGCCATTTATCCCGCCCGTCAAATGAGATACGCTAGTTTGCTTCTTCACAGGCAAAAACTGTGTATCTCCCTGCAGGCACCGCTGACCAGAAACATTGTCACAACTCTGTTTGACACTCTCGCTTGTACCTGCCGAGTCCAATTTCATGACTGCTGTGCCTGCAATTACGGGTCTACCTTCAAAGAAACCTATCTCAGTGTCAGGGTGATAAGGTTTGTGTTTAAAACTCAAAGTATTGCCAGGACGGGACTCTTGACAGCAGAAAGAGAAAATAAAGTCAAAGTTGAATTATAATATTTACTGGAGTTTATCTCCAGTATGTCTTCTATTAACTTTTTCTATTAGAAAAATTGAGGTAGGCTCAACTTCCATGAGGTCCGAAGGGCATTTTGCACCATTTGCAAGCCATTTTAGGATTGAATTGTCCACACAAAATTCTAAGATTAGTTTTTTAAGAATAAAATACCACTGCATGAACATTAATATTGCTGCCAATCATTGACCATATTGTTTATTAGCAAAATCGTCCACGGGAAGAAAACATATCAATTTAGATATGAGGAGACCTTCAAAAAGTACTTAAAAGTCTCACAAAGAAATTGCGTCATGGTCGAGGGCTGCATGAGTGCTGCCGTTGTTGGGTAGATGCACTTTACAGAGGGGAACATTGTTTAAATACCTGGCAACACAAGCGAGTGTCAAGATCATTGTGTCACGCATGATGAGTGAGCTGTGGATCATTTAGAGAAACATTACAGTTTCAGGATATTCCTACTGTTTGTTATTTGTTAGGAAAAATGTCCACAGGAAGGAAAACATGTCACAAAGATTTTTTGCACTTTTAATGATCGAGCAACAGCTGGCAACACATGGAGATGGTGATGATCTAGGGCTGCATGAGTGCTGCTGGTGCTGGTGAGCAGTGGGAAACATAGTTAAATAACTCCCAAAACATGTGAGTAGCAAGATAATTGCGTCGAGTATGGTCGAGGTCTGGGGCTGCATGACTGCTGTGGGCACTGGGAAGCTGCGGGAAACACTATTGTCTGAATACAACACAGAAGAAAAATGCATGAATGTTGCTGCCAATCACTGACATTCTTATTTTTTATTATTAGGAAAAATCTACAAGACACGTCAAGTCAGGTATGATGAGGCCTTCAAAAAGTACAATGAAAGGAATAATCAAACCCAAGCTGGGGAAATTGCAGTACTGATATTTATAGATTTATGCAATTTCAAAGCTTTTTGTTGCTCAGGGTTGTTGGATGAGTCCATTTCCAAGACTGATGTGGGACAATTTTGAAGAGGTTATGAATGACAGTGGCTATTTTCTTACTTTTGTATCAGGGATATACAAAATTCAGAATTGTATTACCTTTTTTTTAAATCACAAATTTACATTGGAAACCTACTCAGAGGAAACATCATTATAATTGTAAAAAAAAAAAAAAAACTCAAATTGTGGCCTAGGAGAATAAAACCGCACTAATTCTCACAGAATACTTTGCTTTAAAAATTTGGACATTTTGTTTGGACTACACTCGTGAAATAGACTGATAATTATGAATAGCTGAAGGCCAGAGATGGGTTATACTTTTGTTATAACAGCTATATGCAAAATGATAGTACAGGTCTGGAAATAAAGCCTAACTGGCCTAAAAAAAACAAAAAAAAAAAACTTTGCAACATTCATGCTTAACGTCAGTGTCTGTACTTCTATACGGAGAAAACATTTCTCAATTCAACATCCTGTGGGGCGGAGTCAATTCAAATGTATCCACCGAATGGAATTGCAGTGTGAAATTGTGAATTTTACACAGGCCCGATTTGTCTACTGGCTGAAGACGTCGTGGAGTATTCCAAGACATCAAAGCTCCACAGAGCAGCACAACAATCACTGGCGACTCTTTCAAAAGTTGCCCAATGGTCTCTCCCTAATTGTCAAGCAATGACAGATTACTGCTATTAGGACATTGTCCATGCCGGTGCCTGGCGTCCATTAACTGGTGCCTTTCAAACAGTTACATCTGCGCTCCGCCCTGGGGGGCATTAAAATGCCAGGGTGGATTATTTCACCTGCTGCCAAGGCGGCGGCCCGCTGTTTCGATCTGCAGCCTGACAGCTGTCCTCACTGGCTTTGATGTGTAGGAGACAGAGAGACGTACAAGTGAAAGGATGGAGGGGACCACTGAGAGTCCAGATTGGGGAGGCGTGCATATGATTGACAGAGCTTTGCGTTTGATCAGCCGGGGGAGAAATGGGACGGGACAAGCGAGTGCATGACCCTGTATGCACCTGCGTGCATGTAGCTAAGAGACCGTCTCTATGGAGACCGAGTAGGACCAAGGATAGCTCAGGAAGCATGCCGGAGCATCCCATGGGCGCTTAAGGAAAGTTATTGTACGCATTTATGGCACTTTTTTCCCCCACACACACATGATTTACATGCGTTCAAACGTGAGAAGGTAATTTCAGCTTTAAGAGCTGTAGAGGCAGGTGCTTTACAGCATCTCTAATTGCAACCTGCTGCTCATTCATTTGCAAGATGAGCTGAGAAAGCTGTGTGAGGGAGCCAGTAGTTTTAGCGGGATCAGAATATATAGTACAATATACCTTTAAATGCACCCAAGATGACAATAGCCTGGCACTTGTGCTTTGATTTCTTGATAGTACTCGTAAATATCGTTTCTTTTAAAATGACTGAAATTCTCAAATCTTGTTAGTTGGGCCTATCACGTCCGTAAGGAATACAAAAGCAATACAACCATAAAGAAAACAGGCTTGCTTTTGGGCCGTGTGATAGTTTGGTGTGACAATGAATCACAGTGAAGAAGGCATCAAGATTCGTATGAAACAACAAAACATTTGACTTACCAATGGAACAAGTGAGTGGCAGGAAGAAAACCTCAGATTTGATACCTTCTTTCTGAGGTTTATGCAGAACACATCAAAGGCACCCCTCAAGTCAAGTCAATGTTTAAGCGTTTAAAATGTATTTATTTGTGGACATGCTTGATGCCAGTGGAGGCTGGTGGGAATGTAGCTCCAGGTGGTGGGGATGGCATCCACATTTTTCCTTTGCCATCCATCCCCAAATGTTCTCCACTGGAGGCATTGTGAACTTCAGCATTGTGCTGTTGAAAAAGACAGTCATTACCACACAGACATGGGTCTTCAGTCATGAGGGATGCCCCCGGCAACATCTCCACATAGCCGGCTGGCACTTGAAACCCCTGCACAACCTGAAGCTCCATTGTTCCATTGAAGCATCATAATGGCGGCCAATCCACTGTGCTGTGTGGAAACCATCTCAGGTCGGATTTCCCTGTCATGCTAGTAACGTTAAAAGCTATTGGGACCGTCAAGGCAGAATAACATTTTCTTCCACCTTTCAGTGTCACGTGTTTGGTGCTCTCCTGCAAATTCCAGATGGACAATTTTGTAATGTTGAAGGAGACGAAGCCTTTGAAGACGTTTTTGCTCTTAAAAGCCTTCTCTGGCAGATGGCATCAGATGGCATCTGATGGTGATTGGAGTGCACTCGACACCAGTAACAACCTTCATTTGGGCCGGGATGGTCTCGTGTCTTGACAGACAACCGCGGGGATTCTCCAACTCAAGGCCACACGACATTTTTTGGGTCTACCACTTGACTTTTGTGTTCCAGGATTCTCTTACGAGAGGCCTTGCGTATGCAGCTCGACAATCTCACGGCGTTGGAAGAGAAAAAGCTTTTTCTCCTTTGCCATCTAGAGACCATGACAGCATGAACCTGACAGAAAATGAACTTCCGTCCACATTTCCCCCAATATTTTGGCTTTTCAAGGCCGCGCTCTTAAACTTTAAACATCTATTGAACAGCCTATTTCACTTTAATGCGTCTTTGCGATAAATTGCTTACTCCGAATAATCCCGCACCCCATTTCTTCTTTATGCATTTTGAAGCTCTACTTAGAACCTCCTCAAGATCCCATCCATACCAGACCCCATCCACACACAACATCCTGTGTTTGTTCCTTGATCACGACTTTAACAATCCATCAGGTTTTCCCGATATGTTAGCCCTTAAAAGCCAAAAGGGGCTTAGAAAGTTCGTCTTGTCATTATGTCCACGGGAAAAAGAAAACAAACACAGCCATGAATAATAACATTTGGTGGTGTCACAGTTTTAGAGTGTTTGACACAGCAGATCAATAAATTAGGCATTGTGATTTGCAGAAAACAAAACGTGTTGCCAGTGAATAAGACAAAAGCGGCTGCTACTCCATACATACAGAATACATAATATCAGTCCTACTTTTTTTTATTTATTGTTGTTTTCGTGCCGACTCAACTTCTAATTTGGACATTTGCTCAAAAGAAAACAGCCAAGCCCATCTCCCCACCCACACGGCGGCACCAAAAAAGCCTTACTTTGTCACTGTAAATCCGCTAGACAACACTTCAGTGGCACTTCTTAGAAGGCTCGCTGACACACAATAGCCATGAGTGGGAAGAGGACACTAAAACATAAGAATTGTTTTGCTTTGCTAGAAGCAATACAATATCCACTGCACTCAGCTCTAAAGCACGGACTTTTGCAGCAAGTGCTTTTTACTTTACACAATGCGAAGTAATTGGGTCAATCAGCAGTTACAGGAATGCTATGATTATATCCATTTCCAGGGGATGATGGCGGGCTCCTTTGCATTCAGGGATCTTGACTTTCAATGGACTGCTGTAATCCGCAACACTTTGACTCTGTTATGTGGCTCTGTACCCCAGCATACAAGTATACTGAGGATGCTGGTCAAACAAAAAGTGAAGTAGCCTTTGGGATAAACTTTCCCCTTCGACGGGTTTGTAATCAATTGGAATTGTTGTTTTGAATATGGTATCAAATATAAAGGCTCATGTTTTCAATATCAGCAAAATAACCGGGAGAACACAATCAAAAATAGTGTACAGCCGTCCCTTGCTACATCACAGTTTGGATTTTGCAGTTTCACTCGATCACAAACAAATATTAATTAATAACTTGTCTTGTTTTGTGGTTCAATACAGCAGCTAGAAAAACTAATACATTTAGGCACACTTTACATTTTTCCGCCTAAAGAAGCATTTTCAAGCATAAAATGGCTCAGTCAACTAAAATACAGATGTATAAATAAGACACATTCAACTGGTGAATGTAGTACTCTACACTGGTCACTAGGTGTCAGTACTTGTTCGGTGAGCAGCAAGCTTAAACGCCGCAACAACAGACTTTTACTGCAGGTTTAAATGACCTTACAGCTGGCACAATAATGACATAACAATCATAATAATAATGACACAACAATCATAATAATAATGACAACAATCATAATAATAATGACATAACAAATATAATAATAATGACACAACAATCATAATAATAATGACATAACAATCATAATCAGGACACAACAATCATCATAATAATATCAAGGGTTACAGTTATAATAATTGCATTCCATTCTACTTTCTTCCACTAATCCGGGTCCAGGTTGCGGGGGCAGCAGTCTCAGTAGGGAAGTCCAGACTTCCCCGCAATACGGCGACCTCTTCCAGCTCCACCGGGAGGACACCAAGGCGTTCCCAGGCCAGCTGTGAGACATAATCCCTCCAGCGTGTCCTAGGTCTTCCCGGGGGCCTTCTCCCGGCTGGGCATGCCAGAAACACCTCACCAGGGAGGCGCCCGGGAGGCATCCGGACTAGATGCCCGAGCCACCTCAACTGGCTCCTCTCGATGTGAAGGAGCAGCGGCTCTACTCTGAGCTCCTCCCGGATGGCCGAGCTCCTCACCCTATCTCTTAGGGTGAGTCCAGCCACCCTACGAAGGAAACTCATTTCCGCCGCTTGTATCCGCGATCTCATTCTTTCGGTCATGACCCATAACTCATGACCATAGGTGAGGGTGGGAACGTAGATCGATCGGTAAACAGAGAGCTTTGCCTTCCGGCTCAGCTCTCTCTTCACCACGACGGTCCGGTACAGCGACCGCATTACTGCAGATGCTGCACCGATCCGTCTGTCGATCTCACGCTCCAACCTTCCCTCACTCGTGAACAAGAACCCGAGATACTTGAACTCCTCCACCTGAGGCAAGACCTCACTCCCAACCCGGAGGGTACAGTCCACCCGTTTCCGACTGAGAACCATGGCCTCGGATTTGGAGGTGCTGAGTCTCATCCCAGAAGCTTCACACTCAGCTGCAAACCGCTCCAGTAAACGCTGAAGGTCACAGCCTGATGAGGCCATAAGGACCACATCGTCTGCAAATAGCAGAGACGAGATCCTAAGGTCACCAAGCTGGACTCCCTCAACACCTTGACTGCGCCTAGAAATTCTGTCCATGAAGATTATGAACAGAATCGGTGACAAAGGGCAGCCTTGGCGGAGGCCAACGTTCACCGGAAACAAGCTCGACTTACTGCTGGCAATGCGAACCGGGCTCCTGCTTCGGTTGTACAAGGAGTTCCCCCCACAGGACACCTCGTGGGACACGGTCAAATGCCTTTTCCAAGTCTACAAAGCACATGTAGACCGGTTGGGCAAACTCCCACAGACCCTCTAATACCCTTGCAAGGGTGTAGAGCTGGTCCAGTGTTCCGCGACCGGGACAAAAACCACATTACCACTCCTGTAACCAAGGTTCGACTAACAATCGTACCTTTCTCTCCAGCACCCTAGAGTAGACTTTCCCATGGAGGCTGAGGAGTGTGATCCCCCTATAGTTGGAACACACCCTCCGGTCACCATTTTTAAAAATGGGGACCGCCACCCCGGTCTGCCAGTCCAGAGGTAATGTTCTCGACTTCCATGCAATGTTGTAGAGGCGTGTCAACCAAGACAGTCCCCCAACATCCAGAGCCTTGAGGAATTCAGGGCGAAACTCGTCTAACCCTGGAGCCTTGCCATTGGGGAGTGTTTTAACTACCCCAATTACCTCAGCCACGGTGATAGAACTGTCCACGTACGTATCCTCAGACTCGGCTTCCTCTACGGAAATTATGTCAGTGGGATTGAGAAGGGCCTCAAAGTATTCCTTCCCCCAACCAACTATATTCTCAGTCGACGTCAGCAAGCCCCCGTCTGCTCTGTAAACAGTGTGAACTGGGGGCCGCTTCCCTTTCAGAGGTGTCAGATGGTTTGCCAGAACCTCATCGAGGCTGACCAAAAGTTGTGCTCCATAGCCTCACCGAACTCCTTCCACACCTGAGTTTTTGCCTCAACCACCGCCGTGCCTCTTGGCCTCCCAGACCTCTCAGCTGCTTTGGAAGTCCCACAAGACATCCATGGCTCCTCGTGATAGGACTCCTTCTTCAGCCTAACCCTGTCCACCATCGGGTTCGGGGTTCGCCACCACAACTGGCACCGAACACCTTGCAGCCGCAACTACAACTGGCTGCCTCAGCAATGGAGGCACAGAATACGGCCCATTTGGACTCAATATCCCGGTCCTCCCTCAAGATGCAGGCGAAGCTCTGCCGGAGATGAGAGTTGAAGACTCGACGAACGGGAGACTCTGCAAGAGGTTCCCAGCACACCCTTACGCATTTGGGTCTACCAGGTCTGTCTGGCATCCTTCCCCACCATCTAATCCAACTCATCACCAGGTGGTGGTCAGTTGACAGCTCAGCCCCTCTCTTAACCCACGTGTCCAGAACTTGCGGACGTAGGTCCGATGATACGACCACAAAGGTGATCATAGACCTGCGACCTAGGGTGTCCTGGTGCCAAGTGCACTTATGGACATCCTTATGTTTGAACATGGTGTTTGTTATGGACAAACTGTAATTCACACAGAAGTCCAGCAACAACACATCGCACGGGTTCAGGTCAGGGAGGCCGTTCCTCCCAACCATGCCCCTCCAAGTCACACTGTCATTGGGGGTAGGATTTTTTTTAGGCATTTTTAGAACAGTTTGAAGTTACGTTTACCTTTTAGCTGTTGTTCATCACCCACATAGCAGCAGTAGTTGGTATATGTGATGCATTACCTGTGCATATGAACGACCCCTCCACCGAGTCATTTAGCCCAATTACACACAGAATGGTTTGTATTACAGCCATCGTGTTAGCTGAGAGACTCTCACAGAGGCCTTCAGTCCTGCAGCTTTTGGCCAACACCTCAAGCACACCTCCACGCTGCGAGTCTTTGTAAAGAATTCTGTCGAAGGTTATCTTGACCCGTCATTTCTCAAAGGCCCGAGTAATTTTCCACCCACAATCGCTGGAGCGGCGGAATTGTTGTGAGCGATGTGATGTCTCTAAATCAGCTTTGGCAGACCACTTCTGACGCTGGGAGCGTTTGGGATGCCAGTAGGCAACAAATGACAGATGACAAGGAGTGTGTGTGTGTGTGTGTGTGTGTGTGTCACTATCATCCCATCGCAAGCATAATTGTCAAGATTGCATTGCGTGTGCATATCCCGCCACGTGATGGTAAATCCCATTCTTCCAACTGGCTTCTTCAAACATGCCAAACTTTGACGACTTGTGTGCATGCTAATCGGATCATGTGTGACTTTGTGAGCATCTTTTGTCTCCCACTGACAAGCGTGACCGCTGTCCCAGTGCCCCTCAGTGTAGTTTCATGCCTGGTTGAAACTTATCATCATGCATCGGTGGCACGAGGTAAACAAAGCACTACTCTCCATATCATTCTTTGGAATTCTCAATGCAGGTTTTGAAACGTTGCAAAAAGTGGTTGCTTGTTATGACGGGACTAAAACGACATTTTTTTCTGTGAATGCTTTGAATTAAATTTTTCACATTTTTTGGGGTGAAATTGTATTTTTAGAATGTGCCGATAAAAAAAAGCACCCGGACCCCACTTTGAACACCCCTGTTGTAAAGCAACACACGTAGATATGATAAGAAGTTACATATATTTCAAGAAAAAAACGAAACTAAAATAAATACATGCTGTGTGAAGAGCTGAGAGCCAGATGTGGTCATCAAAAGAACCACACCTGGCACCCGAGCCATAGGTTCCCTACCCCTGTTCTAAACGGTAATAGCATGGATACATTCCATTTATACGTGCCTTTCTAAAAACCCAAGCACACTGCGCATGCCATGCACAGGTAAAGCAAAAAAGGACACAAACTAGTAAGAAGGAATATTCATTTGGGTTCTGCGCATGTTCAGGCAAAACGGCGCTAATTTGGAGCGAAGAGGAACCCGTCACCTTGTTAGTGTGTGGAAGACAGGAATATTATGTCTTCACAGACGGCAGAAGCTCCTTTCTTAAACATTCCGGAGCAGATAAAAATAGGAAAACGGCTCAGCACAATGTAATAAATCAGTAGCTTAAATCCATCTACTGTCCCTTCTCTCTCCTCCGTCATCGCTCTCTCAATCTCATAAGCGAGTACCAGTGGGACACGTGCAGCTCCCTTTCCTATTTCTTCACGTTCTCGCCTTCCGTTCCTGAGGAAAGTGAGACAGAGTAGTGTCAAGTACTGGTGGTGGGTCAGCACCAGCACCAAAGCGCAACCACAGGCGACTGAATCAATACTTCAGCCGTCCGATGGTAATAAGTTCCATAGTTTGGGAGCAGAGCAGTCAAAGGTTCTGCTCCCCACGGTGCTGGGCAGGCAGAGGGCACAATGAGGTGAATGGAGGAGGAGGACCTGAGGGAACGAGCTGAGATGGCAATGTGGAGAGGGTCGGTCAGGTACGGAGGGCTGAGGTTGTGTGTGGCCTGTAAGTGTGCGGGGGGGTTGTAGTTGAGGTTTATGGAGGTACTTCTGGGGGACACCAAAAAGAAGTTAGTTGCAGCAACAATAATGTTGGTATTGGGTTTTGTGTTGGAGCTCATTGTGCCTGTTACAAGGTCATTCAAACCTGCAACCAATGCCTGTTGTTCTGACGATCAAGACTGGTGTTTGTGTGTCTCCCCAAACATTACAGCCATCTAGTGACCAGCATGGAATACTACATACTCCTCACAGTGTCTTAATTGAAACATTTTCTATATTAGAACATCAAAAACCTGTTCATGACTTTATAACTCCGTTTTTATAATACTATTTGAGCCCTCTAGACGTGAAATAACACCCCTGTAGTCACATTTAGACTCTCGTTGTTCTTTGTTTACACTACTTTGGGCAACACTAATACACAGGCTACAAGATCGCTGCAGGGCCATAAGAGAGAGCCGCCACTCACCGCATATAGGATGTTACCAATCTAACTTGTTAGACGTATTTATTCTAAACTTAGGACAAAATGTGAAACAAAGTGGGGAAGAAGGACAAAATGAGAAGCCAAAAATGTACCACTTCCACACAGAATGGGAGAAAAATTTTTTTTCAGTTTCAGTTTATAACGTCGGACACCCCATGGCTGACTCCATGGAGTTTTAAAGGAAGTCTCATTAATGCGGTGCTGGGGGAGGCGTGAGAAGCAGGAAGTATGTTCAATGTTAGTGTAAACCTGCCGACCAAATGTCCAAATTTATCCTTATGCTTAATGTTTAATTTAGAGAGAAAATATGTAAAATGTGCATCAATATGCATATTTTTGATACTAATAATAGATTTATTCAAGCAAAAAAGAGTGAAGATTTATTAATTAATATATGTATAGATGAAAAGCCGTGATAGAGTGAATCTGCAAAATTCAGTACAAAAGAAATCTTCTTGGAGGCGTGGACAAACACACTTCATTAGCCTTAAAGCTACAACCACACAAAGCAAGTTCCCAGTAGTACTTTTGAAATGTCCAAATTCCAGCATCAAGGCCATTGTGGGACGTCTTTTTTAAAATGGTTAAAAAAAGTAAAATACGCGACTTTTGAAATACGACGCAGCCAGCTGGGAAAACTGTTGCAAGGTTTGCACTCGAAATGAATTGTTTCACGAATGAAAAGGCGAAGAAAAAAAGCAAGCAAATCGGCCTTCACCAACACTACGAGGGTGTTTTCCATCGCTGGCTGATTGCTCATTTCCATTGCCCGTGACTTCACAAGGCGAGATGAAAACATGTACAAATCATGGATGTACTGTACAGTATAGCGCCAACATGCAGGCACATGACAAGATGACAAGGTGGCGGTAAAATCAGGGCCTTATTGTCTTGATCTGCTAATTACACAGCCCGTGTCGCAGCAATCATGGATTCTGGTGCTACTAAGCACCGGGCCTGCACCTTCAGGTGAAGCCAAAGCTCCAATCATTAGCCCTCTCAGATGATTATTCCTTTTTTACTAGTGTTTGTGGCCTAATTTGAGATGATCTGTTGTACCCAATTAGCAGCTGCACGTGTGATGACATGAACAAAGCCCCGCCTTGTGTTTCCTTGCAGGCTCCAAGCAGGACCACAATGACTCCTCCTTCGAGGTAAGACACATTTCAATCGTTTTCCCCTGTTTTCACCTGCAGGCAGTCTGGTGGAGAGGATACAGATTATGTTTCATGTAGTAAGATTAATGGCCTGCCAAAATATCTATGAACAATTGTGCTGTTTGTTGGGTTCGGATTATTTATTTCTCTCTGTGATTACCGTGCCCCAAAACTGTTGTCAAGTAGTTTTCAGCCCTTCCCTGTGATTGAATAATATTTTCCCTAAATAAGCTTATATTCCTGTGGCTTGACTTTGTTATGACACTGTAAATTACACTTGAATGACACTGTTTACGATGGACGTATAAAATCAAACAAACAAAGCTGCTCATTATATTGCAGTGGCACAGCCCCAAAACTTTAAAACCATTTTAAAGTTTTCATTTTTTTTTTAGTGCGCCTCAAAAATCAAACTAAATTTGTTGTTATGCCACCACAGAGGAAACAATAAGGGTGATGATAGCCATAGACCTATTTTGTCAAAGTGAACTAAATGAACAAAATGAGTCAAAAAAAGATTTGGTTTCTTTTACTGAACGGGACTCAAAGATCTGAGTTGGTAAAACGATCCGAACGTCCCATCACTGTTGTTATTGAGCTTTTCAAACGTCCTTTCTATTGCTAGCTTGTGCTTCACAGACAGAAGTAAAACGTCAAAGATTGTCTAATAGCAAGGAGAGCACTCACTCTTGCTGTCGCTGAAATCATACTTTTTGGAGAAGATGTCTCACTTTTAACTTTTTACCCGTAGCTTTTTCAGCTAAAGCAGAGATACAGGAAGAGGGAAAAGTAACAATGAACCGCCCCGCCCACTAAGGGTGCACACACCTGAACTTAAATAGCAAGACAGTAACGAGAGGCAGGTGTGTGTAATTAACCTAGGGAGACAACTCAAAGGAGGCAAGAAAAAACATGAAACTTGAACAACTGTCCCGAATAAAACACCGATCGTGACAGTACCCCCCTCTCAAGGACGGAGCCCAGACGTCCAAAACGATGAGAACGAGTCCAAGAGGTCATGAGGAAGCGGGAAGGGCGGTGGGAGGACTGGTGGTGGGTCGCCGGCGTCACTGAGATTATACTTTTTGGAGAAGATGTCTCACTTTTAACTTTTTAGCCATAGCTTTTTCACCAATCTTTTTAACTTATTTATTACCAACTATGGAACTATTTAAACATCTTTAAATCACTCAGAAATCACACGAAACCACTTTCTTTGATCAAAGACATGACATCAATATCCAACCATATTGGCACTGTATCATTTTGTTCTGCTGGCTTGCCAGCGTAGTATGTCCGCGTTGTGGAATTATTTCATTATTTCACTGTAATAAATGTGCAAGTTGTTCTACTCATTGGGGCTTAATAGTATCTCTGACTACTAATGAGAAACATGCAACCGGGGTTTCCAGAGGCCAAAGAGCATCTACACATTGCGCCAAACGGACAACAGATATTCAAAATAACAGCACAAGGTTTATTCTCATAAAATTGTTACTTTTTTCTGGTTAGAATCCATTTTTGTTCCTAATATTTTGGCTTTATTGCCATAAAATTACAACTGTTGTTGTAAATTCTTATATATTTTCTTCTTGTAATATTGTGACTTTATTCCCATAACATATTTGTATGATATAAGTTTTCCTAATTTTTCAGAAAATTACTATTTTTTGTTGTTGTTGTTTCTCATAATATTACAAATTTGACAAAATGCCATGCTCTTTTTTTAATATTTAAACTTTGTGCTACTAAAATAAAAATATATTTTCCTCATAATGTTATTACAGTATTCTTGTAAAATTATGAAATTTTGTTGTCAAATTATAACTTTTTTCTCTTAATGAATAAAAAGAAAATAAAAATAAATTTTGCTTTATTATCTAAAGAAATACTACCGAATTTTCCATTTTCGCTCTTGGTTGAATTTCTAGTTAAATGATACTTTTAAAATGTGCTGCAAGCGAGCAAACAAACACCCGGTGGCTGCAAAAGACCCGCGGGCCGCACTTGGGACACCTCTATGTCATTGTCGGTGTGTTTTGCCGGTCATTTTGTGCGTGTTGCTTTATTATGTGGAGACAGCGTTAGGTCACTGACCTAATTCACGATTCCTCACAACGACACGTAACCCTTTCCACAGCACACGGCTGCCTTCGGCCTCACACACACACACACACACACACACACGCACACACAGATCCTCGCATCCAAATTTCTTTTCCAGAAATGGGTAAACAAGATTAGGGCGGGCAGGCAGGCTTTGACCTGCTTGTTGTCACTCAATAAAGCGGGATATAGTGTATTGTTGATTCAGGCCTCATTCAGCCAATCCGCTGCAGCAAAGGAGCGGACAACGGCGGTAAAAAGTCAATAAGGCATATTTGTATGGTCACTGCTAAGCCTGTTGGGCATGCTTGTGCGTTTAGATACAGTAAAGGCTGCAAGTGGCAATGTTTATTTCCATATACTCAAACCAAAGTGGCTATACAGAAAATTGTCATCCTTTGAAGTAGTGTTGCATTTTGGGCTATTTTTCTTGTGTGGATGTAGATGCTTGCTGTGCATGTGCGGGAATAGCAGCAGATAAGCGGTAGTCTTTCAGGATGCAACTCCACTTATGCACACTTCCTGTGATATTTGTGCTTCGGTCGCCTGTTCTTACATCTTTTAAAAATGTCACGCATTTGCGTTATAAGCATTAGTGCTCATAAGTGCTTTAATTGCGACACACTTGCATGCTTCCTAGATTTTGAAATGTCAAATGTAAAGACAAGTAAGGTGGCATTCTAAAACGGAGTGGACATTTTACAAGAAGCGCATGGGTATATAATATAATTACTAACATTTTCCCACCCTTTCTTCAAAGCCAAACTGTGAATTGAGATCATGCTCACTTATCCTGTGAGTGGTGCAGCGCTATTGACAACATCAATTTGGATTTACGTTTGCTTTGCAAGTGTCGGTACGTGACTTGAACCTCTCCTTCTCAATATTTATGGGCTGCAAAATAAACCTGACAATAAAGTCACATGGCCCTCAGCCAGGAGTGCAGACCTCCACCAAGGCCTTTACAGCACAATTTAATGGGTTGTCGGCTAATGCTACATGCCTCAAGCGTGTTTATTGACTAGCGGCCAGTATATTTTTTTTAGCTCTTTCATCGGCAGTGTAATGTTGACCCTTGTTTGAATTGCTTTTGGACACTTTTAACTACTTGAAGGCTTGAGATAGGCGCCATAGTCGGGTGTATTTCTACTGTGTTCATATTCTTTCCCTCCTTTTTGTCTGCACGTGTGTACGAGAGAATCCACGGCATTTGCGTCTGTTTCCAGGAGTCCTGGACTATTTTATTATCAAAATGGGTCCAGACGGCGCTGGTCTGGACCTAATCACACTAACCTTCTGTGATAGGAGTCCCACAAACCAACATTTCCTCAATATTCCTTCTCTGGTGTCCATCCATCCATCCATCCATTTTCTATGCCGCTTATCCTCATTAGGGTCACGGGGATGCTGGAGCCTATCCCAGCTGGCTTTGGGCGAGAGGCGGGGTACACCCTGGACTGGTCGCCAGTCAATCGCAGGGCACATATAGACAAACAAACATTCACACTCACATTCATACCGATGGACAATTTAGAGTCGCCAATTAACCTAACATGCATGTTTTTGGAATGTGGGAGGAAACCGGAGTACCCGGAGAAAATCCACACACGCACGGGGAGAACATGCAAACTCCACACAGAGATGCCCAACGGAGATTTGAACCCAGGTCTTCCAGATCTCCTGACTGTGTGGCCAATGTGCTAACCACTCAGCCACCGTGCAGCCCTTCTCTGCTGTGACTTGACAATTTAAACATTTTTATAACAGTGGCCATCAGATTCAGTTACAGTTTTTTTTTTTTTTGGTAATTAGTTCTATATTCTCAACCATGTAAATTAGGTAAAAACATTTGTCATTCAGTTCATGCAAGTGTATGATAATCAGCGATGTAGGGTAGTGGTAGGCCTACAAATTGTCCTACAAATTATTGTCGATAATTGATGTTATTCACAACATTGGTTGAGACAATTTTTTTTTTATCAATTATATGGCATAATAATGTGAGTACATCATATCAAAGACAACAATCTTGAATTAAAAGTATTTAAGATTGCAAATGAAAGCTTTTTTTATGACTATTATTTACTGCCACTCTTATTTTGAAGGCCGGAAATGTGAAATGTGTGTTGAAAATGTGTTTCGACTATGACTAAGTGAGATCGATATCAAATGTCTCTTGAAGCCATGGCTGATGTTTCTATTTTACGCACAACAACAAAACGCTGGATTACATCAACAAGCACTAAAGCGCAACTCCTACTGGCCCACATACACAAAGTTGCATTAGCATGCACAGCTAAGCTACACTATCCCGGCTAGTTTATACTGAGCTCACATTCGGTGGCTAGCAAGGGTGTCAACATTTTTTGCCAATGTTTCCGGTTGCCGCCACAACATGTTTAGTTCAAGAGAGGGCTGCTTAGTGTTTGTGAGGACATGCCGTTGTGAATGAGAGAGCAGTCCGGGCACAGTGAGGGGTGGACTGCAGCCGTTGCTATGAAGCCGTATATCCAACTGCCATTGTGAAACTAACTTCACCGGTATGCAGAGCGAAGCCTATCTTAATCTAGCCCATGTGGTACAGAGAGTGGAGAAAGAGAGGAAAACAGAAACGCATGCCCATAGAAGGCCAGCAAAATTATTTTTTGTTACCACTCGATGAATCGATTTATCAATTATCATATTAAAATTGCCATATTACATCTCCCCGAGGACGCCACTTTGGGTCAGACGGCTGTGTCGCCGCGTCTTTGTTTTTGATTGTCCGATGTTTCCTCCTTTTTTTGTTTGCAAGTTGGCAAAACCTCTCTGAAGTACAAGGGAGATCCGAACCCTATAATGGAGCCTCAGATCCATGCCGCTCCTGAAAAATGATGTGAGCTTATTTCAGGAAAGCTGCGTTGTCGTAACTGTAGGGGAGAGTCAGTTTTACTCCTTCACAGATTAAGGCTGGAGATGTCAAAGAGCAGTTGTGTTGCTAAATGTTTCATGCAGGACTGATTTGAGAATGTGTGCAACCCCGGGAAAGACCAATGGAGCCAGCTGCAGTTTGTGCACGTGTTTTATCTGCACATTTACATTCCTGGAAAGCCACTGGACAAAAATGTTGGAAGGAGCCAAATAGAAGCTAATCCTCACGCACGCTATTAGTACGAGTCCACTCATGCATATCAGCAAAGCTGATGATCGTAAAGTGTAATCCATCTTGAACAGCGGCTTTAGCTGGTGTCATCAAACCCTCAATTTCAAAGCACTTGGCTGGCTTGCATGTATTCTAGCCATCAAAATCCATTTTGCAGTGTTGTTTTGAAGCTCCCTAATTCAAATCAATAACAAATAAATCTTCCAAAATCTCCCCGGGGCTATTTGAGCGAGAAGATAGCAAACGAAGCAGCAGAAAATCCATTCAATTAGGCAAAAGACAGCACAAAATCGAGCTTGAGTCACAAATGTGAACATCTGCTAAACAGTGTATTTGGAAAGCTGTTATTCCATTAAGTAAAAATGGAAATCCATTCAGCATGTCCAGCGTTTAATGACACAATTTTACAGTTTCATCCCATCCTACGATTGTTCCGAACCAGGAAGGGATCCGCTCTTTGGTTATCAGCCACAGCTCTCCAATAAAGCTTGAATTTGGGACAGTTGCCAGATAACATCAATGTTTACACAAGCCGTCCCCCTACCCGACGTGCACTGCATTTCTTTGCCCGCTGCAGTGCAGGGCTGATGTAACACTTCTGCAACAGCTTCCAGCGTGACACAAATACCGAGCCGAGCCTACACACAAATAAATCAATAATTTCCACCCAAAAAAATTAAAATACCACAGCCTCTGTTGCTCCCGTCTGTAGTTGGCATCGTTCAAACCCGCTCCTTATTTTGACGCAACTGCCAAAGCGTCATAAAATTAAAGCAGCAGTGCAGAAAGTGGGGTCATCCAGATCAATTGGCCCTGGTTTGCCGTTTTTCAAGGTCACATAGATGCATCGAAAATCACAATGCAACATGGCCATGGTTTAAATCTGCGTATGAATTTATTACCAGAATGTTTTGTTACCATTCAAAAATTGTATGTTTATTCACCCACCTCCTGTTTCAAGTGGCGTACCCCACTTTCCAGCATGACCATTTGGGACGGAGCCCATCCCATCCTGTATCCTTATCAGTCTAATTCACGAATCTGAAATTTCTGATGCGGAAATTTCCATCTGTGCTGCCAAGTGACAGCCTCAAAACCATTGTGATTTTGAGAGCATATGTAAACAGGAATGGATCCATCCCGCATCCCAGGTGACCACAAGAAATATGTTTGCCAAGATCTACTAAATTTATGTTTTGCTTCATCTAGTTCATTCACTTAAAGGGAAAATGCACTTTTTTGGAATGAACATGAACACACGTATCTTTCTCTTTTCTGTGCAATCTAAAAATATAAAAGCAGCTGAGAATGGCACATAATGAGACACACAGATCTGCCTTAAAAACTTCCCAAAAACGCCAACAACGCTTAATTTGCATGATGTGACCTGCATCCAAACCAAGCTACACCAACATTGTTATTATTATTGTTGTTTACAAGCTTACGCCCAAGAACTACGTTACAGGTGTAGTGACACCTCGCCACACTACACCGACTAACTATGCAGACCATATTTGCGCTGACACCACTACTGCTGTGTTTTTGTTTTCGAGTTTGGAAAGGTTCACGGTATGTGTAGGGTTGTTTTGTGAAACCAATGCACCCTGGAATGAAGGATTGCTAATACTTCAAATGAGCAAAATACTTGAACGTTATCATGAATGTGCCTGTTACTACATGATCACAGCATGGATATAAAACCATAAAACCTTGTTGGAGCTTTTTGGAGATGTTTTAATAACGTCCTTTCTAGGCAGAATTTGTGTGTTCTACTACATGCATGAATTGCATGCCTTTTTTATTATTATATATTAAAATGCACCAAAAAGAGAGAAAAAAAATGGATGGGTGATGCATGCACTTCGAAAAAAGGGCACGTTTTCTTTCAATGCAAATTGTTTCCATTTTGTTTTGTTAAACTAAACCTACCATAAAAATTAGGCACATACTTGAGTTTATCAAGAAATTATTCACAACATGGTTGATGCAATACAAAGGTGAGTAGGAAAAACCGAAAGCACCAAACCAGAGTGAAGGAGCTGGCGAACTGGTGTGCACAACATGTCCTCAAGCTAGTGAGAGTTTCCAGGTAGTGTCAGGTTTTGACCATTCCCTTCACACCCTTCCACGCTTGGATGGCTTTTTTCCAACAGCGGGCACATGGGGAGAGGCTAAATTTGATCTAAATGTGATGTGAGAGAAAAGGGACGGCCGTGCTCTTTCGGAAAGTGCACTCCCTTTGAACGCAGTCAGGGAAATGAGTGTTGGCTGTAATGAGTTCATTAAGGAAGTTGCCAGCAGCTTGTGCGCGGCGGCTTCAAATTGTTCTTCTTTCACTCAGTTCCAGAGCGTTGCTATTCACAGGCGGGAGGGAGAGTTGAGGAGGCTGCCAGGTAGACTGTGTTGATAAAGGGAATGGAGAAAAATCCAACTCCAGGACAAAATTAGCAGCTACCGCAAAAATCATCATCTGCTTCTGCAAGTTATGTAAAATACACATATCCTTAATGTTTTGAAATCATTGTACAAATTCCCAATGACTTCTGGGCAATTTGTCTGGTCTAGATTTTGCAGTTGGAACTCCAAGTGCCTTCAGTTTTCCCCGCTTCCTTAAGTCACTTGCCTTCTTGGCGATGCAAAGCCTTGCCAAAGCTTTACCCTGTTTTATGGAGCGTGCCACCATGACGTCGCAGATCAGGTTTTTCCAAAAGGCTACTTGCTGCCACACTCCTGTGAGAACGCAAACCTCTGAGCGACCACCACAGCCTTGTGGATGTCAAGCAGGCCGGGCTGCCCGTCACCATATTTCCCCCCTTGCCTGATAAATCTGCATCTGTTTCTGTTCACCCGTCTAAATGATCTGTATCCGTATCTGTACTCGGAGTGGGCGGGGCATAAACCGAAAGTGGGCGTTGTTTAAGCAAAATGTCTGGGGCTTAAATATGTACGTTATTTTAAGCATGAAATTGACATGGATTGATGCTTTATTTATTCTTTGTTTGAAAACTACGTACAAAACAGCCTCAAAATTGAGATTCAAATTGTTTATGTCTATAAATGATCTGTAAGACCTAATTATTTAGTTATGTTTTAATGACCAGTGTGAAGTTCCAGTGAAGGCAAATATTCTGTCTGCCATGTTCAATGTATTTGTGTCAAAAGCACCCCCGTTCAGTACAACGAGCAAAGTTTTCCAACTGGCTTTATATCGCCAACAAAAAAGGAAAAAAGGGAAGCAGAGTCACTGTCATTGTGTTTCCGTGTGATAGAGTGAGAGGCAGTCTGGCCAATCACAGAGTGTGAAGAGCGAATACATAGGTAGTTACCCAAGATGATTTTCCTCCATCGTCGTTACGGATAACGACTAGCTGTACTTGTTTCATGCTCCTACTTGGCAAAAATGCATTATCCCAAACAGATACTTGTCCAAATCGAGGATTTGGGGTATCCCAAATAGAGAGTGAATAACTGAGTTTTGAGTATAAATTTGAAATGAGAGATTGAGAGGAAGAGAGAATTTACCAAACTTTGCAGTTTTTACGGAATTTTTATTTCACTGTATGACATCATGTCTAATTTGTCTTAGGGTGCATACACAAACACACCAAGCATTGTGTTTCCATTGCTTGAACTTTGCCTTCCACTGTAGTTTGATTTGATGCCCACCAGCAGATACTTTTGCAAAAGGGCATAACAATGGGGTGACATTTGAAAAATCCCAGCAGTCATTCATTCCCATCTGCAGCAGCACTACCGCGAACTCCCTCTGTAAACCAATAGTGATCCCAGGCAGCAGAATGGCTGTCTGGTAGACACAGCGACTGTGCCCACTGCTGGATTAATGTGGTTACTATTGAATCCCCAGGTTAGAAATTGATCGGAGCATCCGTGGCATGAATGCGTAAGGAGACGGGGTCTTTGTGAGTGTGTGTGCTGCCTCCTTTGTGTCTATACCTATTGCAAGGTTCCTGGTGGCTGCTGTGTATTTGCCTGCTTTAGCCTTTTAACCCCCTCTTAACCGGGCCTGCGGGCCATATTGACGGTGCATGCAGGGCTAATTCCATGATGCAGCCCTAAACCGTCTCTATTAAGTCCACTCTAATTTCATTTTCCTGAGTGAGTTGTCTGCATGGTTTGAGCACATGCTTCTCAGTGAGCTCTAGATTGAATTCTAAAGTGATCCTCCATACTTGTTACTATGTTCCTATGTGGGCCCGCAGTCAAAAAGTAATTATTTCACCACCATCTGTTCCTGCTTTCAGAACACTTGCCATTTGTTCTTATGATGTTCTATAACCCAGTAGCTCGTTTCCGTTTAGTCTCCATAGGGGGGTATCTTTGAATAAGCATGCAGCCACTGGCCATGGATTGGGCCATTTCTCTGAATCGGCACGGCAATACAGTATTTGTGTTTTAGGGGGTCTTTCTTTCTTGGCTGTGCAGTTCAACACCACTGCAAACCACAATGTTCATCACAAACGGCTCGTGAACGGGTCTTTGAACAGGACCCAAAACCCACTGTATGACCAAAGCAATAGAGCAGAGACTCAGGAAGCGACTGCGGAGTGTAGGGGTGTGGCGAGACGCTCAGTTCGGGAGACAAGACGATACATCTGCAGGGAATGAGATGGGCGAGATTGTATCTATACCTTTAAGAAAAGCACAATAAAAAATATTTGACTATATATATTGCATACTACCAATATAATGCCAGGTTTCTGAAAGCAATGCACGGAGTCAACCCGGCCTGTTAGGATGCAGGAGATGAGGGAAACAGACACGCGTTCATAAGGCAATGTATTGAGTGATGATTCATTCATTTATTGTCACAGACCAAGTCCCTACTAGACATTTCGTTTTTCCGAACAAGAAATCTTGTGACAACCCTGCAGGCATGGCCTAGCCCAGTCGCTTTCAAACCGGGGGGCGCTGCAAAAAAAGTTTGGGAACCACTGGCCTCGCCAGTCTTAATCTCATAGATGAAGACACACACACACACACACTTCCATTATCCCAAATCTAACAGGCAAGTTCTTCCTGATTCATTTCATTCCAGCCTGCAGCCACCACTCCTCCCACTTACCACTCGCCATCATCCATTTCATCAATCCAATTAGCCCCACCTGGGGAACCCGCAACCTGATGCAAACATCCAGCTGTGTTTGTGTTTCATCCGCTCCCTCCCCTTACTTCCTTTTGGCATGTTGCCGCTTCGTGCCGTTCGCCGGTTAGCAAACCACCCGAGGCAACGCCTTCAACATCCATGTAAACCTTCTGCTGGATGCTTTGTGATGAAAGCACGCCTTGATACTCCCCCAAGAAGGCCTATCAAGGAAATTAAGCAGTTTGCAGCCATTTTGCTGTTGCTAAAAAGGCTCCCCTCAGTCAGCGTGACTTGCAGTTACAATGCCTCATCCTGCAGCCTCGTGCTCGTGATTATGGCTGTGCCGGAATCGTAAAATACAGCATGTATGCCAGCATGTTTCTGAGCTTTTTGCTCGACTACGCTAAGCAGCCCGGAGGCAACGAGATGAAAAATAACTTATCACAGCTGCGACGGTTTACAAAAGACACCACTTGCCAACGCGGAGTGGAACATCAATTTGATAACGCCGCACAAACTACCAAGAGTCGGGGTTGTAAACAAACCGTCCCACCGCTGAGCCGAATGCATCAGGTTCAGAGAAATTTGAGGAAAACAAGATTAACAGTTTAATGTTAGCGGCTCAGCCGAGGCTTTAGATAATCATATTTGCGCTAAAAAGCTGCATTCTTGCGGCCTGCAGTGCCACATGCTGCCGTTGCGTTATAAAGATGGGGACGACCCAGCAGGAGGCATGCATTAGATGCTACATATTCACAAGCGCTCTCATTAAAGATTTATCAGAAAGCATTTACATGTACGGCACTTACGCTCACAATCCATTACAGGAGTAGTTCTGGGGGGGCTTACTACACTTGAGTCAAACTCGAGGCCCCGGGGCCAGATGTGGCCCACAACATCATTTTATGTGGCCTGCGAAAGCCTGGGAATCTTCTTTTCCTTTCGGTTTATCCCCTCAGGGGTCGCCACAGCGAATCAATTGCCTCCATCTAACTCTGTCTTCTGTGTCCTCTTCTCTTGCGCCAACTACCTTCATGTCCTCTTTCACTACATCCATAAACCTCCTCTTTGGTCTTCCTCTAGGCCGCCTGCCTGGCAATTCAAGACTGAGCATCCTTCTACCAATATATTCCCTATCTCTCCTCTGGATATGTCCAAACCATCTCAGTCTGGTCTCTCTGACTTTATCTCCAAAACCTCTACCATGTACTGTCCCTCTGATGTACTCATTCCTGATCCTGTCCATCCTGGTCACACCCAAAGAGAACCTCAGCATCTTCATCTCTGCTACCTCCAGCTCTGCCTCCTGTCTTGTCCTCAGCGGCACTGTCTCTAAACCAAACCACATCGCTGGTCTCACCACAGTTTTGTACACCTTTCCTTTCATTTTAGCTGAACCTCTTCTATCACACCCGACACTTTTCTCTACCCATTCCAGCCTGCCTGCACACGATTCTTCACCTCTTTTCTACACTTTCCATTGCTCTGGACTGTTGACCTTAAGTACTTAAAATCATCCACCTTCCTTATCTCTTCTCCCTGTAACCTCACTCTTCCACTTGGATCCCTCTCATTTACACACATGTACTCCGTCTTCATTCCTCTCCTTTCCAGGGCAAACCTCCACCCCTCAAGCTTCTCCTCCACCTGTTCCCTGCTTTCACAATGTCATCTGCAAACATCATAGTCCATGGAGATTTCTGTCTAACCTCGTCCGTCAGCCTGTCCATCACCATAGCAAACAAGAAGGGGCTCAGAGCTGATCCCTGATGGAGTCCTACCTTCACTCGGAACTCCTCTGTCACACCTGCAGCACACCTCACTACTGTCTTACAGTCCTCGTACATGTCCTGCTAACTCTAACATACTTCTCTGCCACTCCAGACATCCTCATACAATACCACAGTTCCTCTCTGGGCACCCTGTCATAAGCTTTCTCCAGATCTACAAAAACACAATGCAGCTCCCTCTGACCATTCCTGTACTTCTCCATCAACATCCTCAAAGCAAATACTGCATCTGTTGTACTATTTTTTTTGGCATAAAACTGTACTCACGTTTGCCCTTAGTCTAGCTTCAACTACTCTTTCCCATAACTTCATTGTATGGCTCATCAGCTTTATTCCTCTGTAGTTGCCACAATTCTGCACATCTCTTTTGTTCTTAAAAATGGGCACCAGCACACTTCTCCTCCATTCCTCAGGCATCTTCTCATTATCTAAGATCTTGTTAAACAACCCGGTCAGGAACTCTACTGCTACCTCTCGTAGACACTACCATACCTCCACAGTTATATCATCAGGACCGAGTGCCTTTCCATTCTTCATCCTCTTCAATGCCCTCCTCACTTCTTCCTTACTAATCTTTGCTACTTCCTGGTCCACAACAGTCACCTCTTCTACTCTTTGTTCTCTTTCATTTTCCTCATTTATCAACTCTTAAAAGTACTCTTTCCATCTTCCCGTGACACTACTGGCACCTGTCAATAACCTTCCATCCCTATCCTTCATCACCCTAACCGGCTGCACGTCCTTCCCATCTCTGTTCTCTGCCTTGCCAACCTGTATAGATCTTTCTCTCCCTCCTTGCTGTCCAACCTAGCATACAAGTCATCATAACACTCTTAACATAATAACATAACACTCTGACACTCTTTTTACCTCCAGGACCTTGCTACTCAACTCTTCCTTCAAAATCACCCATACTCCATTTCTCTTTCTATCTACACCATGATAGAACAGCTTGAACCCTGCTCCTAAGCCTCTAGCCTTGCTACCGTTCCACCTGGTCTCCTGGACACATAATGTGTCTACCTTCCTCCTCTGCATCATGTCAACTAATTCTCTACCTTTTCCTGTCATAGTTGATCCACATGTTCTGGTTTGGCAAAGTTTGAAGTCGGATGCCCTTCCTGACACAACCATCTGTATTTATCCGGGCTTGGGACCAGCACAATAAGACACTGGCTTGTTCCCTGTTGCGGCTACATTCTGCGAAAGCCTGGGAATAACGTGTTTAAATAATACGATTCACCTTTTTTTCATTTTGGTGGAAAAATCAAAACCTCAATATTATCTGATCATACAACAAGATATTGCAAGCATTTTTTATGCTTGCAGTATCAAATAAATACTTGAATGTCTGACTGTCACCTTGACATTCTCATGTACTTCTCATTTCAAAGCAAGTTATCCATCAAATGCATGCGCAATTGTGTAATCATATCATGAGGTTATGTTGAGATTGATACTCACGGTTACAAGTGGCTCTGAGGGTTGCTGTGTGACCCTCAATGAAAACAAATTTGACACTCAAACACACACAAAAAAAATCCACACCACCATGAGTTATTGCATGAATCATTTCATTTTTCCTGCATTTCTTGTAGCAATTTGGGATGGATCAGTTTGTTAACTAGATGAATGATTAACTGATTAACTGATTACATTAAATCAATAACACCCACACAATTGTACCTCCTTGCTGAACACAAACAGATTTTTGTGGCAATTTTGCCACAAATATTCCTCAGCCGCAAATACATGGTTGTGTAGAACAAAGCCCTAAATGAAGCTTGAGGAAGTCCCAGATGCACATTCTAAAGAGTCATGGAAGAAACTGGAAGAACTATGGTAACTTTTTATTTGTCTTTAACTCAGCGGAGGACACTTCTTTAAGGACACCAACGTGGAGGGAAACAGATGGTTGGAAAGAGAAGTGAAGGAGGCCATCTGTGTCCAAGTAGAGACACCATCAGTCATCAGCAGAGGTGCTCGTGCGACGTTCACTTATCAGTCATTGACAACGCCGCCCTGACATGTCATCCTGGTCGCCAACGTTTAGTCACGCCGCCGACTCTTGGCTCTAATGACTACCACTTGACAGCCAGGTGGACAAACGACCCCGTGCGTGACCCCCGTGACTCTCGAGGGGTAAACGACACCACAAAGGTTAAACACCTTGGACCTTTCCGACAGTCTGTCAGTGATGTGACATGGAACAGCTTCATCGCATGAGTACGTCATATGGATGTCACGGAAGTGGTCAAAATCTTGCCTTGGTGCTGAAATGTAGTTTTACAGTTAAGGAACGCTAAACTCACACTGGATCAGCAACATCATGCAAGGTATTGCGGACGAAAAACACCTTTATTGTGAGTTGGTCTTCACTTTTGATGCAACTATTTAAAAGGTAGTAGCTTGAAATGGTTAGAGATAAAAGCATACTGTAAATTACAAAAATCATCAGTATGACCCAAACCCTATAATGGGAGTCAATTTATTCATATAATGTGCATATTATGACGTCACCAGGCTCAGAATTTGTCAGATCCATGTCTGCACAATACCAGCTCATCAAAATGTCGGATCTACTTGCGATACTCTTCCACATCTCTAAAGCAAACCCAGCCATCATCGTCGTCACTTACATTTTACACCACCGCTGCCTCAATTGCTATTATATACCACCCTTATTAGATATAAACAGTAGTGTTCGAAATAATTGCAGTCCAGTGTAACCAGAATAATCACTGTTTTTGTTTTTATTGCTACATGGCAAACAAGTTACCAGTAGATGCAGTAGATTCTCCGAAGACCCAACATTCATGATTCTTTCCCCATTCATTCATTCATAAGCCTGCATTTGGGCAATTAGTTGAAAGGGGTGTTTCAAGCGGTGCAGGACATGTAAGAGGACTGTAAGACAGTAGTGAGGTGTGCTGCAGGTGTGACAGAGGAGTTCCGAGTGAAGATGGGACTCCATCAGGGATCAGCTCTGAGCCCCTTCTTGTTTGCCATGATGATGGACAGGCTGACGGTCGAGGTTAGACGGGAATCTCCATGGACTATGATGCAAGTGACATTGTGATATGTAGTGAGAGCATGGAACGGGTGGAGGAGAAGAGTTTATGGTGAATCGAAGCATTCATAGCAAACCCAGAACGTACTGCGTGACACACCTTGGACATTTAGGAAGTAATAACCGCCGAAATCTGCATGCTCGTTCATGCTCAGATCATTCCTTTGACAATGTTCACATGATCGGGGATCCTGATGGGGGTGGGAGAATCTGTGAATAGACTCAAAGGCCTCATGTATTTGGCCAGTTTAGACCCAACAGACGCACGCCACGGACGGACAGGGGACCTATATGGTAATAATGAGATTGCATGATGTTTTAATTTAAAAATATGAAATAACTGAAACAATGTTCATATTCCTGACCATCTAGCTACATACAGGCGTGGCGTGGTTAGGACATCACGTGACTTGCAACCCCCTGCGTGAATCACCACCTTACCGCGGTGGAGGGGTTTGAGTGCCCGAGTGATCCTGGGAGCTATGTTGTCGAGGGCTTTATGCCCCTGGTAGGGTCTCCCAAGGCAAACATGGTTTTAGGTGACGGGCCAGACTAAGAGTGATTCAGGAGACCCCTATGAAAAACAACAAGAGGAGTGACCGCACCTCGCCAGACGTGGGATACCGGAACCTCACCCTGGAGCCAGGCTTGGGAGAGGGGCTCGCAGGCGAGCCCCTGGTGGCCAGGTCTTTACCCGTGGGGCCTGGCCGGGCCTAGCCCGAAGAAGCCACACAGGATCTCCCCCCCGCAGACCCACCACCTGCAGGGGCAAGCATAAGGGTCCAGTGCAATGTGTTTTGGGCAGTGGTCGAGGGCGGGTGTCCGGGCGACCTGGTCTTCGGCGGCCAAATCTGGTTCTTGGGACATATAACGTCACTTCACTGGTGGGGAAGGAGCCCGAGCTTGTGGAAGAGGCGGAGAGATTCCGACTAGATATAGTCGGTCTCACCTCAACCCACAGTTTGGGCTCTGGAACCAAATTCCTTGAGAGGGGCTGGACCTTGTTCTTCTCTGGAGTTGCTGCAGGGGAGAGGCGGTGAGCTGGTGTGGGCTTATTGTTAGCCCCCCGGCTTGGTGCCTCTGTGTTGGAGTCATCCCCAGT
>QODF01000219.1:1191698-1328222 GCA_024372805.1 Oostethus manadensis | reverse complement strand
CAGGAAGTGGAAGCTCTACCTCTCTCTCCTGCACTTCGTGTCCTACCCATCACTTATAATTGGGGCATGGTTGTTAGGAGCACACACCCGCAGCCCGTATTTGTGGACCCCTTTTGAGGATGACTTTATTGTTTTCCTTTGCACTCTGAGAGGTTTCAGACCTGTGAATTTGCTGTTTGTTTTTTTCCCTGTTAAAGAAGGCATTGTTGTGTTGTGCCACAAACAGGTGAGGTGCAACAGCGGTCAGGTATGATGGACCGGTACAAAAACAACGGCGTTTGTTTCGGATTTTGTTCGATGCCCCCCATATCTATTTATGTATCTGTACTGTACAAACTGAACTGGAAACTGAAAGCAGGGAAAGGCAACAAGATGGAGAACTGTGAAGCATACAAGCATATTCCACAGTCATATTGCATGCTGAGTACAACCAAGTCATGCAATACATGATGGCAGGTTTACACACAACATTAAAAGTACTCCCTGCCTTTCACGCCCCCCCGACATTGCCCGCCCCACTGCTGCTCAATAAAAGCCTGTTGCTCTGGTAATCAAGTCTGCTGCTTGTGTATCCCACCAAAAATTACAGTAACATTGTAAGTGACCGGTGTAGAATACTCCATATCGTCACGTCTTTGAATGCGTCTTTTGAATGCCTTGTATACAGTATGTATTTTATATGAAAATGCTTCATTTAGGAAAAATTACATAACATTTTGCGCACTAATAAACCATAGTCAACCATGAAACCGATGAAAATTACTAATTTATTTACGTATTTTGAAAAACTGTGGTGGAGTGAAGCTGTGAAATCGGAAGCGCAATGTGGTGAGGGGCGAGTGTATGGAGTTGCACGAGGAAGAAACAATACCCACTGGTTAAGCTCCTTCTCCTCGACAAATGGTCTTTTTATGGGCTTCAGGCTGCGCCTGGCAGATTTAAAGCAACAGGAAAACACACACACTGTGGCTTTGATTAGAGCTCTTCTGCGTGCTCATCTTCTATTTCCAGACGCTCTCCGAGCGCCTCCCCAAAAGATCATACGGGAGCATTTGGGATTTCCAGACAAATATATTAATTACCATGCAAATGAGTTTGGGAGTCGTTGACTTAAGGCATTCGCCGTGCTTCATATCAGTCCCCACAAAGGCAATTAATGGGACCTTGTTCACAAGAAGGAGAATTGCCTGCTGATAACTAAAGCCCCACACACACACACACACATCTCCTGATTCCCACCAGCCTTCTCTGTATGGTAGCCATCACGTCAGCACGATGCACGCCCCATAATAGGATAATAAAACCTCTTTCATCAGCTGCAATAGAGCCAACAAAGGAACACAAAATCATTTCCGACGTGATTTGTGCGCGCCTCCCATTCATTTACCGTCCTCCTGCAATCCATGCAGATAGGCTACCTGCAGCGAGCGCTCAGCTGCAGCGGAATGCCGGGTAAAGTCTTGACACGGAGGCATGTGATGGCACAATAGGAAAGCAAGGAAAGAGCGAGCGTGCTAAAATTTAGGGTATCCTGTTCATTGAAACATTGAATGTAATATGATATTCTGGGTAAAAGGCAGGTGACACATACTGTACTTTAAATCACTGGAAATGATTAGTATTATAAATTGTAATGTGGTATATCGGTTTCCATTGAGGGCCGCACACAGAAAATCAAAGAAGGGGGAATATCTGATAGACAAATATTACAAATACATATATAAAATTATCAGTATTAACATTTGCGCTTTTTCTTTAGATTCTGCCTTTTTGCTATATTTCTTCCATTTTTGCTATTTTTATGAGTGTTTCATTTTATTTTATATAAGTCACTGGCTGAAAATAGCCCCCGGGCCACACTTTGGACACCCCTGATTGAAATCGGAATAAGAAATGGAAATGGAACATGCATATCAAAAACAGGATTTTTACTTTTTTTTTAGTAGGTCCTTGAAAACAGCTCCTGTTATACACAGTGTAGGACCTTGCCTGTTTATATTCCCATACATCCTGGTCACTGCAACTGGATTGTTCAGGTCTTCTTTGTAGAACATCTTTGGGGTTGGTCCTTTAAGGCAGCAGAGCACTCACGTCATTCTGAGGATCTTTGATTGTTTTTGAAGAAGGTCCTTAAGTATAGCAAAGTGCCCCAGAAGATCTTCGACAAGCGCTTTTGCAGCAGGTCCTTCAAAACAGCAGCGCCATCCTGTCGTTGACATCTTTGAGGATCTTTGTGGTGTGTCCAATCGATTTGCATAAACAGACCGTATCAGCCATGACTACTTCTACAAAAAATAACAATTAACGTATTTCATAAATGCATATACTCTACGGGATACGGGATTTGTGACAGTAATAATAATAACTACATCTGCAGCCGCCACCAAACACTTGAGTGAGGATCAAACCACCAACCAACCGGGCCGCTTCCTGGTCCCTTTTCTATCCCGTACACACAGGTGGCAACATAGCTTTGGCTCTGTCATTTCTTTTGTTGACGTAGTGTTGGTCCTTCTTCTATTTTTTTACCGTGTGGCAATGTTCCAAACCGTGGCGGCAAAACAAGCAACCGCACCTGTTATCCATTTGTAAACGACAGCCCAGAAGATCAGCGAGGGGAACAGGTGGGCCGCTCTGTTCCCCCAAGGTTGTTTACCTGGGATCAACATTTACCCCTGCTGCTGGAAGACATATTGCCCTTTGGCTCTTCTCCTATTACTCCAGTAGAGAGAAAATGATGACTGCTCATCACCACTCGCCGCACCGTCAGCTTCAGTGTCCGTGCTGTCAAAATTAGATGAACAAGCATGTGGAGAGGTTCAAAACGGCACTACAGTCTAGAGAGCCTAGTGTAAAATCCATTCTAATAACTAGTATTCTATTCTCCTGTGCAAGTGGTAGATATTTCAAAAAGCTGAAAGCCTTCCCGTCTTTTCTCTTAATCCGTGACTGTAAGACAGAGCCTGCCATGGCACCACCAAGACTTTGTTCGCTTAAATCAATGAGTGGCAGCTAAGTTCAAAGCGCTCCTTGCCGGCCCAGTAGAGAAGACGAAGAAGAGGAAGAAGCAGCTTGTGTCTGGATGGATCAAAGCCTAGGAGGGGAGGGAAAGGTCGGGTCTGGGAGGCTGGTAGGCAACGCTCTCCATTAGCTTTTGGTTGGATAGTGCAGAATAGATTTTGTGCCATTTCACATGTTGGCCCTTTTCCAGTGTGCAAAATCTAGAAGTGTCTTTGGAGAGTAGTCCTCATATGTGGCTTAATTACAAACGCCATATTGATCCCCTCGTATTGGCTTTTAATTAACGACTGAATTAACTGGATATAGATCGTCCTCTGCTTTCACCTGTCTCCACCTCTAATTGAACATCGGGGATTGATCTTGTCTGTACTTTGACGAAGACATGGCATACAAACACGCTTACCAGCCGCCCCTGGAGGTCGAGCAGGCTTGTTTTTTTAATTGGCCGGCAACACATTATACAAATACCATTCAACCAAAAACAAGAGCAGTGTTGTTTTCGTCAACAATGAAGTCATTTCGTTGTGTATTGTGAATTGTATTTTGTAAAACTGAGAGAGGAACAACATCAAATTAAAAGCACAAAATGAATGCAGAGCCACCCTCCACCAGTACGAGCCTGGACTTTGTCGTAAAAGGCATTGGGATTCTCCTCCATTTCTGTGTGGAAGTGGTATGTTTTTGGCTTCTTAAGTTTAGAAGAAATAAATCTGAGACTAACTGGTTCGCTCATTGTTAGCTCGCTAGCTAGCTAGCGGCCCTCTCGCGTCCCTTCAGCATAAGAGTTTGTTATGAACAAAAAATAATGGGAATATAAAGGGGTTATTTCATGTTTGCAGGGCTCAATAATGTTAAAAAACAACATATTTAGAAAGCCATAGACAGGTTTTTTATGCTCAACCTTTGAAAATACTCCATTTATTAACATTAAATGTTATATCACGGAAATTAATTTATCATGGTTGGGTCTGGAACAAATTAACTTCTATAAGCAAGTAATAACTGGGACATTAAAGGGAGAACCAGGGCAATATATTGGCAAACATTTACAACAAACACAGCGTCATACAAAAACAGACTGTAACTAATAATAACACAAAGCTCTGAATTGAAATGTACTCTAATCACAAGAATTAAGGCGATTTAGGTGTAGAATCCATGGATGGACTAATGAATGTCCTGGTTCAATTAGAGTTGCTATTCAAACAGTCCACTTCTTCATGCTGCTCACAATTTGACATCATGAGACCAAGATGACGCCCCCGAAAAATGTATCACCGTACCTCACAATTGTCAGACTGCAAACAGGATGTTCTCAGAGGGAAGTGGCCACTGAACTTAGTGTGGCATCAGCAGCTTGCAACAGGGAAACTGAAAGTGTCCCATCCAGCCCCTTGAGTCCAGCACGTCCTGCAAAATGCATTGGAACATTCAAAAGTGTAGAAAAGGTCAAATTAAGTTAACCTTTAAAGGTTATAGCACTTTAGGTTCAAACTGAAATTTCGCCCAAAAGCCGAAGATCCCTAACTTTTTGTGAGGAGCGTATGTGACACCTTCCCTGACCCTGCTGAGTAAAAACCAGATGATGGAGTCAAAATTGAAAGTTGAGTTGGACTGCAGTGTTCAATCATCACCACATCATGAAAAACATCATAAAAATAGAACTGTACAAAGTTCATGAATAACAGTGGCAAATAAAACTTTGTACTCATTAAACATTCATATCCGTGATAACAGCTGTGATGATTGGACACCACATGATACATAACAACGCTGTATTCACATGGAGTAATTTGGCCCTGTAGGTATTGTCTTTAGCTTCTTCCATGGCAGCTGGTGTGCGTCAGAGCAAATCAGAAGGCGTTCAAGCGTAATTAACAAGCGTGACAGTGACGGACACGCAAGGTAACTTTGGTTAATGGATTTCCAAAGTATTTCTACTTTGGAAATTCCTGTAGCAGAAACCGTGAGTGTATTTTGCAGACCGCGCATCGGTAATGACTTCCACAGGATTAAGACATCAATCAAGAAAAGAGCGAGCCTTATCTAGAATTTTCCAATACATGCATATTGACATTTTTTTTTCCATATTTTCCCTAAATGAAGCATTTTCAAGCATACAATTGGTTAAATGAGGCAAAATACTTTTTTGTAAGGCATTCAAAGATGCTGTAAAATGTTGTGTAGTATTATACAGTGGTCACTAGGTGTCAGTAATGTTCCTGTAATGTTCGATGACACACAAAAACACCAGACTTCCAGATTGCTGCCACAACAGGCGTTTATTGCAGGTTTGATTTATCCATCAACAGGCACAAGAATCCCTAATAAAAACACGGGCTACTGTTGTGGCCTCAACTCTGAACCCTGACGTGACTTCCTGTTACCTATACACTGAAGACAGTTTTTCTAACTTGCACGAGAACACGAGTAGAATCTCGCCTCTTGGAGGTGCAATGTGGTTTTTATCCCGCTCGTGGAGCACTGGACCAGCTTTTCACTCTTGCATGGGTACTGGAGAGTATGTCAGAGTTTGCCCAACCGGTCTACATGTGTTTTGTAGACTTGGAAAAGGCATTCGATCGTGTCCCCGGCGGTGTCCTGTGAGGGGTACTGTGGGAGAACGGGATTGGAGGCGTGTTACTACGTGCCATTCAGTCCTTTTATGGGGAAGGAGTCTGGTTCGGATTGCCAGTAGTAAGTCGTTTCCGGTGAACGTTGGCCTCCACCAAGACTGCTCTTTATGGATAGAATTTTCAAGTGCAGCCAAGATGTCATAGGAGTTCAATTTGGTTGCCTAGGGATCTCGTCTTTGCAATTTGCAGACAATGTGGTCCCGATGGCCTCATCAGGCTATGACCTTCAACGTTTACTGGGGTGGTTTGCAGCCGAGTGTGAAGCTTCTAGGATGAGACTCAGCACCTCCAAATCCCAAGCCATGGTTCTCAGTCGGAAAAGGGTGGATTGTACCCTCCGCTGGGAGTGAGGTATCTCGGGGTCTTGTTCTTAAGTGAGGGACGGTTGAAAAGTGAGGTCGACAGACGGATCGGTGCAGCGTCTGCAGTAATAGACCGTCGTGGTGAAGAAAGAGATCTATGTTGCCACCCCCACCTATGGTTAAGAGCTATGTGTCATGACCAAAAGAACAAGATCTTTGATACAAGCAGTCAAAATGAGTTGCCTCCGTAGAGTGGCCGGACTCACCCTAACAGATAGGGTGAGAATCTCATTTTTCAGTATCCGGCTCTGAGATAAACAAAGTATTTTACTACCGAACAGACAAAAATGGGAACATTTGGCAATTATTTTTCACATAGTAAACCGCAGCTAAATATAATAAAAGTCCAGGCCAAGTTGAGGCAACGTGTTTATCAGGCATCCCAAAGCACTTGTGGCAGCAGTTTCATCTAAAATCCTCCTCCTTGTCTCCATTTTAAGCAGCGATGTATTTTTCAAATCCATTTGAGCTCCGGCGCAGGCCGGAGATGTAACGCACTGACGCACACCGGGTGTCAACAGAGCGGCTGCCACAATGTTGATTCATGCTGAGAGAGAATAATTTGATGTTCTCTTAATGTACACTGCTGAGAAAGTCAGCCAGTTGCTGCCTTTTTTATGCAACTATAAAGAGAGGGTTGTAGATAAATCTGTGTTTGAGCTCTTCATACATTTTGCACTTGAGTTTTGTCGGTGTAAAGAAAAGCTTTGCTCGGTGTGACCTGTGAGGGTGCAGGCTGTTCTAACTAACGGTGACTGTCATGCATTGACTTGTACTTTACTTTGAAGGAGAGGAGTCCATAAGAGTTCTAAGCAGATTTCCCCAGTGAGTCCTCGCGGAGGATTTAAAATTGTTCACCACAGAAGTAGTCAAAGTGAACAATTACGCACAGATTTAAGGGATTACAAGGCATACGCAGCAATTAGCTACTTTATTAGTGTGCTTTTATAGTCTGTTTTAAAAGACGCCCAATTTAGAGCTCATTACTACAGCGAGTCTAAACGGGGTAGCTTTGAGATGTCTATTAATTAAATGTTTACTTGGTGGAAATTATACCTACTTCAACTGTGATTCACACAAATCAGTTCTCCGTGGAAAAAAAGAAAAACAATCATTCTTTGGCTTTATGTTTCTTGAAGATGAGTGGGTCTCTTTCTTAGTGGTCCTTACCGGCATTCAGTCCACTTCAGTCAATAAGGGACTATGTTGTAGTGTTGAAAATAATAGCAGTACAATGTAACTAACCATATTAAGCACTGTTATTAGTACATTTTTATTGGCAGACAAGTACTGTAGGTGCAGTAGATTCTCAGAAAACAAGACCCAGCATTCATGATATGCACGCTCTTAAAGCTGTGCAATTGGGCAATTAGCTGAAAGGGGGGTGCTAAAAAAATAGCAGTGTGGCGTTCAATCAGTGATCAATTTTGTGAAAAAACAGGTGTGAGGTCAGGTGGCCCTTGTTAAAGGATGAAAGCAGCACGTGTTGAACATGCATTTCTCTTTAAAAGCTTGAGGAAAATGGTCGTCAAAGATTGTTCAGAAGAACAGCATACAATGACAGGACGTGCACATGTTAAAGGCACGTTAAAAAAATAGTGCTAACATCCGTTAACAAGTTATTAACACGTTAACCTTGACAGCTCTGTTATTTATATTTTTATTATTATATTTTTTATTCATTTAGAGTTGTGTTTTTCTCATTAGAGTGTGAGGTTTTTTCTCTTTACTGTTGTTGTTGTTGTTTATTGCATTTTCCAATTATTCTCAAAATATTATGACTTTATTTACATAATATTGTTACTTTATTCCTATAAGGTTATAACTTCCTCCACAACTTTATTTTCTAAATAAAAAAAATACACCTTCATCTTGTTTTTGTTGTTTCTCATGTTATGACCTAATAAAATAGCGTCTTTGTAAAATAATAACTTCATAAATGCCATATTGCCATATGTTATATTTTTCCTCATAACATTATGACATTGTTCTTGTGAAGTTAGGACTTTTTCCACATGGATCTTCTTTTTAAAAAAATATATTTTCACTTTATTTTTGTAAAATTACTTCTGATTCTTCCATTTTTGGTGGGTGTGTGCGCGTGTGTGTGTGCCGTGAGGCAATAAAAAAAAAAGTCAAACGTCAACCGGGCTGCACTCCGGACACCCCTACTCAATGATAAATGGCACTTTGGGGTGCTGTCCACGGTCCTGAAACCAACTGCTGAGCTTTGAAAGCTATATTTTATGCTACTATAACTTCTAAATGTCTTGAATTGAAAGCAATTATGCTAAATATATACTTTTCAGCCAAAGAGGGACGTTTTACAATTGATTTGTTGAACTTCTTATTTTATATTTAATCTAAATTATAAATGTGCGCGCTGTAATGGACCAATAGCTGTATAGCTCATGAAATGCTACCTGTAATTGGCCACAGTATGCTACATTCATTAGGTACACAAATTGATATCTAATCTGGTCTACTTCAGCTGGATCAAACACCACTGCAACCACACTAATAATGCCTAATGGTTTCAGGCATGGGTGCATGTGTACCCAAGGAAGTGCACCTCAAGCGATCAGTCATTCATATTGACTCATGCGCATGGCCAATATTTCAATCAATAGACACCTGTAAGTTGTTAGCCCTGCTGCTATTGTGATGTCAAACGTTTTTCACCATGCACTGCAATCTCACGGGACTCATTACTATGACGTAATATTGATGATAACCTTTCATTTTGGACCTCCTCCTCCTCCTCCTCCTCACTCTCCCCTGCATGCAGCATCTTCCACGTGACGACCACTTCCTTCCTCCGCGCACTCGGTTCGTATAGCAGTACATTTATGTCTTTTTTAGGGGGTGTGGGCTCTGCCAGCAGTGCCTGAGAGGCTGTGTGGGGAAAATCAGCACCCAGAACAGGTGGAAGCATCTTTTACGACGCTGCGGTATAGATGATTGAACACTTGGAGCATCCACTCAGCGCAGTCGCCCACCGGCGCGTCCTCCTGGTGAAAAATCACGGAGATTTAGCGCACTTTTTTTTTTCTTAAAAAGGAGACCTTTTACTATTTTTTTTTTGGTCATGGAGGATGTGACATTTTCTGTGAGTACCACAGGAGCAAACCCCTTGTATCTTGTTTTTAACGCACGGAGAGATGCGCCTCATTAGAGTCCCAGTTGGATTGTGAGCTTTTTTTCCCCCCCTGGAACTGCCCCCTCCCCCCTCCTTATTTACCCTCTGCGCGTTATTGTATGGCTTCGGTGACCAGACGTAAGGACGCCTGTCGCTGGCCGAGAATGTCGTCAACTTTCTGGGCTTTTCTGCTGCTCAGCGCGCTCATGGTGCTCTACTGCGGTAAGTGCCGGTGCGCGCATGTTGGACCTCCTGACTGGTGCGCAGTGGGGGGTGCATGCCATGTTAGACGGTTAGATCGTGCGCGATTACCGTTGAGCATCTAGTGGGTGGACAACACAAAATCACATGATTGCCTACTTTAATTGAATTTTGGGCCGTTATTAGTATGCATTGCACATCGTTTTCCAAGAGTAAGATCATTGTTTCCCCTATAAGAAAATGGGAACATGATAGATAGATAGATAGATAGATGTGCAGAAAGGAGTTGGAATAAGAAGATCTTTGAGCTATTTTACTGACGATACAAACGTTTCAACTGACTATCGGCGATTACCGAGACATGGTGAAGCATGAAATCCAATCTGCTTCTTCCGACTCCTTCTTGGACACGTTGAGACGTGCAAAACATGCAATTTAACTTTGTGCAGCCCGGTTCCAAGCAGACCAAACCTCCAGCGTTACCATAGCAATCATACGCCACACTGCTTTTCCCGAGGGCTCCTCCTCTAACAGGGAATCAAACCCGCAGTGCTTTAGCATCGAGCCGCATTTGTCCCCACTCACTATCATCCGTCCCCCCCCCCCCCCGTTACACACTTACTAATGGCATCTTCTTGCGTATTGACGGCGTGTGTGTTTTTGTCTTTGCAAATGGTTATTGGACGTACACGCCTTCCATCTTTTCCATTTTGTGATCAGGTAAGTCCGTGGTCAGAGAGACTTATGGATGTGTTTGTCATGCTGTGCACGCCACTAAAGCCTACTTCCTTCCTGGCATCTTCTGGCCCGTCTTGTGACTCACACATGCACAGCTGGCACACTCTGCTCAGGCCGACGGTGTACGTGTTGCGCGGTATCCGTGATGAGCCCATTTTTCAAGTGTAGTGATGCCATTAGCCCCTGAGCCAATGATGGATGTAATCTCCCTGTCTTGGCGCACAGTAGCAATGTTGGTTTTTAGCGTAGTTTTTGTGGTTCAGATACTGTATACCCTTAGCCCCCTTTTTAGCTTAGGAACATTCTGTATTTCAGGCTGACAATAAACTGGAATATTAGAACGTTAGAGTAGTCGGTGTACAGCTTGTAGGTTTACGATTCACCGGGAATGACAACACACAGCTGGCAACACAAGAGGATGGGTCCATATAGTGTCCAAAGTGTCAGTGTTCAACATGAGCAGCATTCTTACCTAGCGCTTAATCCTCTTGGGCATGGAAATCACCATATCACCATATCATGTTGAAAAACAGCCCAGTCTCCCAAAGGATCATGCGGATCATGTTCTGCTTCAAAACGTTGCAGTAAATGATGGAATTCACGTTTCCTTAAACACACCCCGTAACGGCAGCACTCATGCAGCCCCAGGCCAGACACAATTATCTCTCGTGTTGAGTCATTATCATTGGGTAGAACCATTTTGAGGATAAATATAACATCGGTGGCCAATAATTACACTACATTTGTGTCTTTAAACAGATGTCACTGGGGGGGCATGCCCTTAAATGTACTGTTTGTCAAGTGAAAATATAGTTCTGGTTGCAGAAGCACGTCAGAGAAGAGTACGGGTGAACCCTGGAAGAGATGCACGCAGTGACATTGTAGTGCTACTGTGTACATGAATGGGGAGTAAAGGCTGGAGTCTCTACTTCTCAAAGCACCTGGAGTCCTCTCAGCCTTTATCCTCTCAAGATAAAGCCAAGCCTGCTTTGTAATCACACCAGTCGGCTTAATCAATGGAGAGGCTGGCTTTATAAGAGCGTACGCTTCTGGATAAAGAGCAAGAGCTGTCTTCTTCTTTTGTGGTGCCTCCGGCCACGTCGATTGATCTCCTGCTTTGGGCCAATCAGTGTTGCCTGGGCTTTTGTTTCAGTCAGCCAGTCAGAGGCTCTCCCAAGGAGCTGGACCTCCTACCCAGGAACATCCCTCTGGAGCGTAATAACACCTTCACGCTCCATCTTCCTTTTCTCCTGCGTTTTTTTTTCTAACATCTTCAACTCACATTGCTCAGATGTTTGCTGACCTCGAGCTACTAAGCTCTTTGTGGACTTAAGGGACGGAAAACCTTTGTTTTTCGCTTGGCAAGTATTTGTGGTGAAATGAAACTCCCATTTCTCAGTCTTTTCTTCCAAGTTCCCGAGCATCTTTTTTTTCTCCCCCGATTTGGTGCCTTTCATCTTCTCTTGGCTTGCCGTTGACGTTTTTTTTTTTTTTGGCTGATAATCAATTCGAACTCTTTTAGCTTCCCCTTTCTTCTATCCATTTGTATTTTGTTTGACTTGCCTGCTTTCTGCCTCCTCACACAAGCTTTCTTTTTTTATATATTGCTCTCGTTTTCTTTCCAGCCAGTCCTATTAGTTTAGACTTTAACAAACTGGTGAAGGTCTGCGCTGACGACTGCATGTTATTGACTCACTCTGCTGGATCAGCAATTTTTTCAACCATTGCTGCTTTCATCGCCCTCTCGCTCTTACAACATGGGAGGAACCATATTTATACTGTTCGAACCTCTTATTTTCCTGACAACGTCCAGCCCATTTGAAAATGCTGGATTGCATCCACACCCACCATAAAGTGTACACAAATGAATGACATGCAGGATATGCAAGTAGTTTGATGTTCAATTAAGAGTATGGAAGGATTTTCTTTATAAAAAGCAATGTGATTACAGTAATGCCTCAACCGCACTTCGGCTTCAATCTATCACAGTTTTTCAAAATACGTTCATTAATAAATCATGTTTCCATATTGAATACGGCCAATATTAGCAAAAACAATGCATTTTTAAGTACGCATTGCAGACTTTAGCCTAGATGCAGCATTTTCAAGCACGAAAACAAATATAAGGAATTAAGAAGAGGCAGTCAAAGACGTTGCGATGATATGTAGTATTCCACACTGGCCATTAGGTGTCAGTAATGTTACTGTAATGTTTAGTGAGACACGCAAGCGTCAGACTTGATTGCTGGAACAACAGGACTTCTAGTGCAGGTTTCAATTATTTCACAACAGACATACAGCAATAATCCATAACATTTAATAATCCATAACACAAGCTACTGTTACTACTATATTGGGTAATATGAGTGTAAAGGTGACAATAGGGGTGTTATTTCACGTCTGTAGAGCTCTAATTATGTTTAAACAAAACAATTTAGATAGTCAAAAATGTTTGATTTGTAAGTAAGACATCCGACTTTACAGAAATTCACTTGTCACAGTCGAGTCTTGAACCAATTAACTGACATAAACAATTGATTACTGTGGTAGAAAAAACACATTTTAGGTTACTTAGTAGTTGTTTAAAAAAATGCACTATTATTATCGACTTGCATTGACTAACAACACGAGCCTCGTGCAACCAGAATTTAGCCCCGTTATTCCACATTTACAGTATATTAGCACCTCTTGTTTTCCTCACATACTGGGTTTTGAGCTATTGATTGATTGATTGATTGATTGTTTATTTTGACAGAACATAATCAAAGCACACATATAGAGAACAATTTGACTCAAAAAGGAGTGGGAAGAAGATGAGCTTATGTACACCCACCCCCTATTTGTAACACTGAAGGCGTTTATATTGACACAATATCTAAAAAAGATATTACACCTACAAACACACACGTACAATATGCATTGTCATTAATGCGTTAATACCTTGTACATAATATGACATTACTCATTATTATACCATCATCATGTATCGACATATCAATCATCTATTATAATTAATTATTTGATCTATGCGTAATTTGTATGCATTCAAGAGAAATTTGATTAAAATTAGTGTTGATGGTAACAATAATTAGTTTGGATAGCACGTTTTGCACTTTAAGAGAGGCCATTAGGAGAGGTCATTTTTAATCATGTAAAAAAATATATATATATATATATTTATCTATTTTTAGTGTTTTCAGGGCATGTTTGTTTACTAATGCAGTGCATATTTTGCATAATAGCCTCTTGAGCACTCAATAAAACTTCAACAACTTTGACTTTCCCACACCGCCTTTCCACTGTACAGTCTATACCTCTCGTTTGCATTCACGCCGAATACTCGTCACGGCTATTGTTTGTACCGCAGGCCATGCTGTTGTTGTGTTGTGATGCCGAAGCAGCGAATCGAGGGAGCTCTTTGATTATGGCCACCCCTTCATATGGCGCATGTCACCTAGAACCAACGTCCAACGTTCTTACACTGGTTCTTCAAGGGGCGGCGGGTGGAAGGGAAGGAGTGGAGTAACTTGATCCCCACTTTGGTTAGGAAAAGAGGAATGGATGAGCAAAAGAATGGGAAAGCAGAGGATGGAGTAGGAAGAGGAAAGAGGAAAGAACCAGTCAGGGAGAGACAAGAGGCAGAAAGAAACTCTGGCAAGATAAATGGCAGCTGCTCAACAATTTAACTGCTCAAGCTGTAAGAGGGTGTTTGAAACTCTAATCACACAAGAATGCTTCACTAGCTGCTGATTACACTCAAAAGAAAAAAACAATCTTCCTTCTAGCTCCCTCCTCTGGAACCGCCCGGCCGTGCATTCCTATTGCATGTGCCGCTTTTATTCATGAGGCCGTCGTCTGTGCTCGGCGAGCTAATCATTATGCTAATCTTAGCTTTCGGGGTTAGCCTGTTTGAGGTTCTGATGAGCGACGCACATGCCGGCATGCAGAAAACCTGCGGCGACTCTCTGCTCATTCCTTGGAGTCCTTAGGATGCAGTCTTGCGGGCACCTATACTGTAAGCGCTCAAGGGCGTACGTGACACCTCCGCTGTTGCACACGTTCAGGGGCCTTTTGGAAAGATGCAATCTTACGTGACCCACTTGGATCTACGCTCTCTATCCGCTGAAAATGTCTAACTAGCTGGAAACACCGATGAGTGTCAAGATCGTCGCGCTCATCTTGCCGAGAGTCAAGAATAGTCATGCATTTGGAGCTGCATGAGTGCTAGATGGCTGCGGTTTATTGAGGCAACACAAGTACTGTACATGCACCTCACCGTCGACATCTAAATTATGTGAATATTTAGTGTGAGCATCATTGTCATCTAGCACTGCCTTAATCCTCTTGGGCATGGAGTCCCCCATGGTGACATCACTAGTAGAGATGGTTGATATATGGTTGATGTTAGACACCTTGCGCCCCTTCACCTTCCTTCTTTCGTCTTGAGGATGCCCCGGGTCTGGCGGAGACATACTAGACCACTCGCCCCGGGACACTTCATATCTTGGAAGCGTATTTGAGCTCCTTATCATGTTGGAAAACTGCCACGTGGCCTAGTTTCTCTACAGAGGGACTTGTGCTCTGCTTCACAGTGTCACAGTACACTTTGGAATTCATGTTATGCCACAATTGACCGCAGCTCCCCGGTGCCGGCAGCACTTGTGCAACGCCAGACCATGACAGATGTTTTGTCTTCCCAGCTAAAGTAATTCCTTGTTTGTAACAATAGCAATAAATGACTTTGATAAATACTGTTTATGACTTTCTAAATACACTTTTTTAACATTATTAGAGCCCTGCATATATGATGACATACACCCCTACAGTTACCTTTACACTCCTATTATTCATTGTTTACACCGCATTGCAACTCTTATGCTGCAAGGACTCAGGATGGCCACTAGCTAGCAAGCTAGCGAGCAATTTATTTCTTCACACGCCAAAGCCAAAAGCTTACCACTTCCACACTGGTTAGGAGAACTTTTCTTCCATCATGTGGGGACATGCCATGTCTGACTTCATGACTTCATGCGGTGTTAAGGTAATGTCATGTAAGCTAAAGTCTCAGTGTTTTGTGTCATTACTGCCGCTTAGAGACCCTAATACTACTTATCACTTGTATTTTACTTGTGGACTATTGACAGACCACCAAACAGTCATCATTTATTGCTGAATGAGCGATAATCAAACCCTGATACTGAGAGGGAGCGTATTCAGGCAATTGTGTGTTGGGTCCGCAGATTTTTCACTAGATCGTGAATCCACACTGCTGTCAAAGCTGTGCACTGACTCCTCTAAAGTGTATATATTTATATCGTATTGCCCTTCAGAAGACAGTAAAATGTTTGCTGAAATCCCGTGGAGTCACTTTTGTGCGACACTGTATGCCATATTCTGTTTTCTCTGCGTGCTCTCTGGTGTTTTCTTCTGCCGTCTTGCGTTGCTGTTTTCTTTTACCAACGAAGTGGAGCACCGCCGGTGATGTGTCCAGATAGCCGAGGCGTGCAAGCATACAGTAGACAGTACATACCTTGGCGTGCACGCTCCTAGACAAACAAAGCGCAGCCTTTTTGTCTGAGAAGATCTTCCGCCGTGGCTGATTCGCCAGCCAGAGAAGAAAAAAAGTCACAAAGAAATAACAGCAGGCCTGGGCTGACCTCACTTGTAGGTGAACATGTGCACATATTTGAATATGTTATCCTATTTCCAGCATAGCCAGGAGCCTTTTCCTCTGCAGGGAGGGAGGCTGAGAGAGGAGCCGCTGTCAGGAAGTAGCAGAGCGGCCCAGCCGATGGCCTGAGGGACTCAAATTCATAAAAGGGAGTCAACTCAACGAGTTTTCCTCTGAGAAGGAGAAAAGCCACATTATGGACCTCTGGAAATTGGGCCAGAGAGCGTATACATATTTGAGCAGCTTTTTAGACAGTGCTTGTGCAAAATTTAAAGACCGTGATGAGCATATGAAGGAGAAGGTGGCGGCTGCGGCGGCGGCGGCATTACATTTGCCTTTGCCACATACGAGCGTGCCACAGACGGAAGGTTTGTAAGTCTAGTACGGCATATGACCATTTTGCAACTTGAGATATTCAACATTAAGCAGAGATGGGGTCCGGTTCGCTGCGCAAATCCCATGAAATGGGCATCTTGAATCAAATTTGAGCAATTTTTGTGAGTATTCTGCCTTAAGAGAACCATTTAGAACGGAAGGAGGGCTTGTGGTGATCGTCAGGTTTGGCTGCCGGCTCGTCCCTTAAGTTTTAAAAATGTGTCGAGGTCTGCACACTTTGGGCCGCACGGAGGCAATTACATCACAGCGGGATGCTTTAATTTATGGCTGACGCTGACGGCTGTTCTTTCCCAAATCTTAAACCAGCCTTTTCAGTAATGGACTTCACTTTAAAGTTTGAGCAGCTAATTAGGGGCCTTTTTTTTTTCTAATGGCGTGTCATTCTTTGGGATCTTCATGGAAAACACAGAGGTCAACTGGAATTATTCGGGAAGTTAACTGACAGGGTGCAACACGTGGCGCCCATGCCCAATGAATCAATGAGCCTTGGCCTTTCAGCTGACAAGGTGAAAACACGTAACATTTATAAAGGCAGCTTTGCTATCAATTACAGCCTCTCACTTAGCCCGCGCATGTGTGTGTGTGTGTGTGTGCGTGTGTGTGCGTGTGCGTGTGTGTGAGCGCTCGCTTCTTGTTAAAGCTATGGATTTGTGGGTTGTCGGAGTAAAAGTAGCGTGGGTGAAGCGTCCGCATTTTGAATATTGCTGTTTGTCTTCTCCCCGAGCACCATATGTTGATGACCAATCGTCTCATCCCTCCGCTCTGTGATATTGCACAGGTAAACACGTAATGTGGAGGAAGCAGTTTCCTGTCCTTTTAGTTGATGTTAGCACGGTTTCCATGGTTACCAGACTGGCGTCCCTCGCTTCCTCTCCATCATCGCATCGGAGCTGCGGCTTCACATCACTTAAGCACATTTGGCTCTCCTGTTGTTTTATGTAAAGTTGTGTTAAGGGGGCTTTTCGCTCCCACGAAATCTGCATTTCTTCAGCCTCACACGCCTCCTCGTCTCACACGTCCTCGCTCGTAAGGCATCTCGGCCGGCGCCCTCGCCAAACTGTTGTGTATCCTAATAGAATGCTAATAAGCTGTGACATTTAGTCCATGAAAGCAAACTGGGAAGTGTTTTTAGTATGCAACTGGAGTCTGCTTCTCAATGCTGACTACATGGCTAATTGCAGCCTAAATGTTCGATGTTCCATCAGGAATTAATGCGGTGTTACTGTGGCTTCTTTAATAGAATATTTACCTTATGATTCATGTTTTACTTTCCAATGATTGCTTTAAGTATGCAATTTGTGTATGCTTCTTAATGGTTATTATATGGCTAATTGCACTCAAAATGTTCGATATTCCATCAGGAATTAATGTGGAGGTAGTGTGGCTTTATCAATGGAATATTTACACTGTGTGTAAATATATTATGTTTGACTTTTATATCAACCCTTTTACGTATGCAATTTGTGTATGCTTCTCAATGCTGACTATATGGCTAATTGTACCCAGAATGTTCGATATTCTATGAGGAATTATTGTGACATTAGTGTGGCTTTATTAATCGAATGCTTACATTTTGATGAATGTTGTACTTTCCAACCTCAACTTTAAGCACGCAATTTGCGTATGCTCTTTAATGGTGATTATATGGCTAATTGCACTTGAAATGTTCGATATTCCATCAAGAAATAACGTCGTGCTAGAGTGGCTTTAATAATATAATGTTTACATTGTGATTCATGTTTTACTTTCATATCAATCCTTTACGTATGTATCTTGAGTCTGCTTCTCAGATATGGCTAATTGCAGCCTAAATGTTCAATGTTCCATCAGAAATTAATGTGGCTTTATTAATCAAATATTTGAATTTTGATTAATGTTTTACTTTCCAACCACTGCTTTAAGTATGCAATTTGTGTATGCTTCGTAATGCTGACTATATGACCAATTGCAGCCAGGATATTCGATATTCCATCAAGAAAAAATGTGGTGTTAGTGTGGCTTTATTAATGGATTATTTATGTTGTGATTCATGTTTTACTCGCAGATCCGTCTTTTACGTATGGAGTAGGCCTATGCTTCTCCGCCGACTTTATGGCTAATCACAGCATTAATGTTCGATGTTCCATTGGGAATAAATGTGTTGTTAGTGTGGTTTTATTAATAGAATGTTTACATGTGATATCTGTTTTACGTTCAAATAAGTCCTTTATGTATGCAATTGGTCAATGCTTCTCCGCCGACTTTATGGCTAATCACAGCCTAAATGTTCGATGTTCCATTGGGAATAAATGTGTTGTTAGTGTGGTTTTATTAATAGAATGTTTACATTGTGATATCTGTTTTACGTTCAAATAAGTCCTTTATGTATGCAATTGGCCAATGCTTCTCACCGCCGACTTTATGGCTAATCACAGCATTAATGTTCGATGTTCCATCGGGAATAAACGTGTTGTTAGTGTGGTTTTATTAATAGAATATTTACATTGTGATTCATGTTTTACTTTCATATCACAGCCTTTAAATATGAATTTGGAGTATCCTTCATGGAGCTGACCATATGTCTATTTTCAGCCTAATGTTCGATATTCTATCAGAAACGAATGTGGTGTTGGCTTATTTAATATAATATTTACATGCTGATTAATGTTTTATTTCTAAACCCATCCTTGAAGTTGTGTGAGACACTTTAATTGGGTCAGAATTTACTGTGCTTTTGTCTCAAGAGGATTCACGAATGCGCACTTGTGCATGTTTTGCCTCGGGCCAGTAAGCCCATCCAGAGAGAGATGCTAAAGCTAACCACCACCCACCCCCATCCCATCCACCTCCTTTTCTTTATTACTACAAAAAGCAATTGCTTGGAAGAAAATGCCAGAATGGTGCTTTGAATTCCTGGAGGGGCCCATCACGGAGACACGGCCCACGGAGCTGAGACAGCTAGCATCTGGCGCATAGACACGGCGGCGGGAGAGGATGAAGTGAGGGAGGGAAGGCGGCGGGAGCGGGATGAGCGACAAGAGAGCAACCGAGAAGGCAGCGAAATGGCGAGCGCGAGACAGACAGAGCCAGAGGTCGACTTGGGAGCCGTAGGACGAGGAGGAAAAAAGGACAGTTGAGCCAATAAGACAAAAGACGGAGAGACGAGAACAGCGTGACGGCCCGCCAATTGACAGGGAAGAAAGTCAACTAACACAGTCTGCAGACGCGGGAGCCTGGAGGCTCTCAGAAGCAGAAGCAAATATTACATTAGAAGAGACATAAGCCATTTGTCACAATGGGAGGCCTGAGAGGTAGTTAAGGTGCCCGATATAAGCAACCGCCGCTCGCTTGATGCATGTCGCCACCGGGACGAAATGGTGCTGAAGTCAACTCTGTTCAATCACTTGCGTCCCTCATTGACTCCTACTCTTAACAAGATCAACTTTTGCCAGACAAAACTCTCCAAGTTGCTGGAGGGGCCTCCAGGGCGCTCCCTGAATCCCATCCTTGTCCCGGTGCACGCGTTTCTGCACACCTCCGCAGGCCCGCCGGCGTACATGCTGACAGCCACAACTCAACGCTAATGTGTCTGCGAGTGAAATCTGCGGGACATTTATGACCTCAGTGACAGCTGCACTCTCTTTGCACCCGTGTGTCGTACGCCGTGGAGCGGGTGAAGCCGTTTTAAGGGTTGCCGGCGAGTCGGGCCGCCTGTCAGTCGGTCAGTCAGACGCTTGGCTCGCTGCCACGCGGTGCATTATCTGGGCGGCGGTTTCATGTGGATAACCACAGCATCTTCTGGCTTGTTCCCCACCAGCCTTTGCACCCCCCCAGCCATTGTACCGTCTTTGGGGTCGCACAGGGCTTGATTTTAGTATGGATCACAGAATCAGGACAATTTCATTGAGTTACTGTATAGGTTGGGTTGTTTCACGGCTGTCAAATGAGGAAACGTTTTAATCCAATTAATCGCACTTTTCAAACTAATTAATCTGTCCATTTGATAGCACTGCTCTCTTTGATAGAAGCACAATGTTTGATACACACTTTAACCGTGTTCATAGAGACTGTTACTTCTGCAGTAACAGTTAAGTTTAATGAGAATATCCACTTGTTGTTTTGATTTGTTTTCTGTTTATTTAAACAACACATACACATTTAATCATTATATTATTTTGATTCTTGGCCTGTCCATGAATGCAGTGGTCTAATGACAATGTTGTTCAGAGGAGGACTAGAGACATGTTTTTGAGTTGGAGATACATATAATGTGTTGGAATTGCACTGCTGTTGATGTGTTCAGGTCACAATAAAGTTATAAAAGAGCTGCGGGGAAGCTGCTCTATGCTACACTATGTTGTCATTATCCGTCATAACAGAAAGATGTGGCTTGACATTCTGCACAAGTGTAAATAACACACACACAAAAAGAAGAAATAAATTAGTTACCGACATTAATGTGCTATTTTTGACAGCCCTTGTTTTTTTTTTTTTTAAGTTCCTGGTAAATTGGGTTAACGCATGTGTAAATATTATGGATGTGCATGTCTAAATATATTTATATTTACACAGAAAGACACATTGTAAACCTTGCAATCCTACCTACACTCGTGTTACCAGCGGAACTCGTTAACTGCGATGAGTGAGATGCGTTGAGCTCGGAGTTCAAGCGCAGCTGCGGTCCGAGCAGTCCAATCAGAATCTGAACGCTTGATGAAATGGACTTAAGATTTGTCAGATCAAAACGCCACCAAAGCATAAGACTTCAAACAGTTCACTACTCCATCGCACTGCTCTTTTAGCATCATGGGAATTGTAGTTCTTTTTTTTTGTTGCATTAAATCAAATAAATAAATAAAAAACCTGCCCAGCGGTGCGACCCCTGTTCTAAACGAGAAGAATGCACGATGCAGTGTAGATAAAACCTTCATGTTTTTACCTTGAGAGCCGTGACGCTGCTATTGTTGTTGTGTTGAAGGGCAGTGCAGGTGGTTGACGATTGGCACATGGGGTTCCCCACAGGGCTTTACTGCTTTGTGTGCATGTGGGATCCCGGAGTGTATACAGCACCGCGCCGATTCTCCCTGCCAGCAGCTGATTCCATACTGTACTGTACAGCACACGCTGGCACCATATGTTAAATAGACTTGACTACCGCTCATTACCCTTCGCTCACTATTCCTGGCTTTTTTTTGCTGCCATGTGACAGTTCGGTGAGCAAACAAACAGTTGGGTGCCCACTTAAAATGGAAAGCATTTCTAACAATGTGAAAAAAGCCAAGAGGTGCAAGTGGGAGTGTTGGGGGGGTGGGCTTAAGTTGCAAGGGACATCACAGTAAATGCCTCCTGAAAGCTCGCTGCAGCGGCTGTAATCCCACCACTTGTGCATGCTGAAACACACCTCTGTTAACCATGCACAGCATGCTAGAGGAGATTTTTTATTTCCTATCTCAGCCTGTGTCTCTTTTGTACACACCATCTCCTCCCCCTGCTCTCCAGCCTCCTTTTCTCCTGAGGCCTCGGCACTGATAAACCCTCCCATTGTTACACTGACAGCCCAACTTGAGAGTTGCGCCTGCTTCTCAAGGGTTGAGGAGCTCATTACGACGCCTCAGCGGGAACCCAACTGGCAACCCCGTGTGTGGGTGTGTGTGTGGGTGTGTGTGTGGGTGTGAGACGTGCACAACTTGCATTCAAATGGGTTCTTTTGTGAACGCTGCCAAGGGATATCAGTCTTTTAATGCAGTCATGCTTTATGACACACTGTGATTAAACTACAAGCTGCTTTGACTCCAGAAACAATATATTATCATTTAACCTGACCTAAAAATGATTATGTTTATACTTTTAATGAAAATAACTTCACATTTTTACTTCACTGAATATGGAATCACAGGAGTGCCAAAATTAAAAGGAAATACATGTGGAAAGAATCAATAATACAAAAATATATGTTATTTTTGAATTTTGTCTTTGCTTTTTCTGTATTGTTTTTGCGTTTTCCTTTTTTTTTTGCTTTTTTTCCCATTTTATCTTTGCTTTCTGTATTGTCTTTGTTTATTTCCATTTTCCATGGTTTTTCTGTATTAGCGGAAGAAAATGGAATGGAATGGAATGTCTTTGCTTTTTCCATTTAGTCTTTGACTTTTCCATTTTGTCCTTGCTTTTGCTGTATTGTCTTTGCCTTTTACATTTTGTCTTTGCCTTTTACATATTGTCTTTGCTTTTTCTGTATTGTTTTTGTTTTTTTCCATTTTCCATGGCAGGTTTTCCTGCTGTTTTTAAGGACCTACTACTAACGAGTCAAAGATCCTATGTGATAAGAGTTCTTTGTTTATATGAAAGGAACGCTGTGCTGTTTTTAAAGAAATGCTATAAAAATGCTAGTCAAAGATCCTCTTTGACTCAAGTTCTCTGCTGTTTTTAAGGTCAGAGTGTATCTTCTGGATGACAGGAACACTGTTGTTTTTAAGGAAGTACTACAAAAGTCTTTGACTGCTTACTGCGGAAAACAGTGGTCAATTGGACAGGGCTGCTTTCGTGTTTCTAAGCAATTATTGCAAAATCCTTTACATAAAAAGTGCACTTTTCTGTTTCTAAGGATCTAGTCAAAGATGCTCTGCGACAACTTCCTCCAAATGACAGAAGCGCTCTGCTTTTTATTGGGATCTACGGCAAACGGGTCAACAACGCGGTCGGGGAGTGGCAGCCTCGTTTCTGTCTGTCTACCTCAGGGCAGCTAATGAACCACATGTTGCATACCACCACCGGTCTGACTTGGGCACCTTGTAAAAAGTACCGTAAATCCAATATGTTAAAATGATGATTATTAGCGAGAAACACAAGACGACAAGACAGATCTGCTGTTTTTATTCTGGTCGTTCCTACTTTAGCCCAACGAGTGAATGACACCTTTAGGGGGAGTCCTGTACTTTAATAGCTGTTTTAGTCACATCCTTTAATTAATGAAGCCACACACATGTCTTTTATGATAACAGTCATAAATACCCCCTCAAATGGACTCTGTGTTGAGTGCAAGTTGAGTTCATTGCGATCAAAGCGATTGTTAATTGACAAATCAGTCCAACGCACTTACGCTCAGTTTAACCACCTAATTAGTCAACACCTGTGAGCCCACAAGGAAGTCCTTGTATACTTACAGCTTGCTTAAAGGGGACCTATTACAGTATGCTGTTTCTTATTTCGGCCTATAAATGTTGTTACAATATTGTATTCTGGTGTTAAATGATGTCAGATGATGAGCTTTGTGCATTTGGAAGTGAGCCCCGAAAGCAGTTTTGGATGGCTTTCCACGCTGTGTGTGTGTGTGTTTTTTTTAACACCGAGTTTCCCTGATATCACGCAACCAAAGGGGCAAGGTTGAGCAATGGCTCCCAGGAAATGTTTGTTTGGGTGTGAGGGAAAGCTAAGTTTGTTTAGCAATACAAAGCTGGACCATCCGCCGAACTGTTGCTGAAGTCCGATGCCTTTCCAACCTTACTTGGTCGTGTTGAAGAGTTGGAAGAGAACGCTGTAAGTAACAATTTGTGCAAGTAATTGGACAAAAGCGGTTGTCTGTGTAGCAGTATAGAGTGTACGTACAAGGAGTGGCGGGAGTGTTACCTGCATGCATGAAAATGAAAAGCTCACCAATATCTGGAGCTTCTAATAGCTTTTAAAAGCAGACATTTTAAAAAGATAAATGGCCGTTTACTATCAACACCTGTAACGCCAGAATAAGGAAGTGGGAGCGCTTGGGAGTGCTCGGCGGGAGGCGTACGTGGGCACAACGCAGGAAACCCAAGGGAACACTTCTGGAAAAGGCGCAGTCTGGAAAATCTAGAAAGCTTTCTGTGTGGCTTCAATCCATCCATCCATTTTCTATGCCGCTTAGGGTCGCGGGTATGATGGCGCCTATCCCAGTTGACTTTGGGCGAGAGACGTGGTACACCCTGGACTGGTTGCCAGTCAAAGGCAGGGCAGACAAACAGCCGTTTTCTGTGTGGCTTATCGTGTGTAGCTGCTGTAGCTGTTCAGAACTCAATACAAAGGCCCAAAAATGAGTATAATAAGTCTCCCCTAAAGCATCCTCAGTGTAATCACAGCTATCATGATTCCATAAGAGTGGAGTTTGCCTTCGTTCATACTGTACATTATAGCTTCACACCGTTTCATGACTTACATTATGGCTTTAGGAACCTAAATGAGGAAATAAGCAGTCCATTTAGCGTAGCCAAGGGATACGGCAACATGCGATAGCAGCTTAGTGATGCTGAAGTATCTAACCTGACATACCGACAATGATCTGTTCGCCTTCCATCAATTCATGTAGACTTTTCTTTCTTTTTTTACCCAAGTAACGTAGCGTCCTTGAGTCTAAAACCTTGAAGCGTTAAGTTTTACCTCGCCCAATGAGTTTCCTGGTGCCGCTTTGAATTGGAATGTATAAGCTGCAGTGAGAGAATGCGACTTTGTTCCCTTTCGCCGGTATCCACGCTGAGTGTATGAAATCAATTACGACCCCTTCTTCACTACGGTCTTCCATCTTTTTTCACCTCTTCACTCCCCAGCAAGTGCTTAAACCTGCAGAAAGGTGTAGTTAGCAATGCAAACTCCCCCGAAAACCTTGACCTTCGCATGAGGCCCACAGACACACAAGCGTTTTTTGGACCTCGCGGGTCAACAAGTCACTCGACAACACTCAGTGGCACACTTAAGAATGCTGCTCCACATGCAAAGTAGCAGCTCCCTCACGGGCATGTCAAATGTAGACCCAATTTGGGTGCAAGTCTGCCTTTCCCTTTAAATAAGCCATAGATTTCCTCTTTTTTCTCTTTTATCAAAGGTAAGCACACAAACCCTGGGATGATTCAGGCTGAATTGAATGCTCACTCTATTTTCTGCTCCTCCTTAAGTCCCTGAAGGTTCTTTATTGAATAGATGTTTTAGAGAGGAAAACGGGAAAAGGGACCACCACTGTCGCCAAACAGGATGCAGTGGCTGCCGGGTGAAAGTGGTCAAATATGTGAGGGTGTATGCTTACTGTACTGTAAGTAAGCATACACTTGCTGCTTATATGCTTTTGGGTTGCATCGTTCTACAGTATCTGAATGATGGTGGTCGATCTACAAGTGCAAAGTGTGACCCCAACAAGCGCTTTTCTGCTGCCAAAGAGATACTATCAGCTGCAATCAGTCATGATCACTAACAAGACATTAAGAGGGCATTCTGGAACCTTCAGCGCCACTTACTATAAAATGTAGGGAGTGTATGTACAGTATATATTTGAACCCCTATGTATAATTGTGACCCTATGAAAATGAGATCATTTTTGTTTTTCTTTTCTATCTGTTTTATTTAGAACTATTCCTTTGCCGAGATAATCCATCCACCTCCCAGGTGTTGATTATCGAGATGCTGATTAAACAGCAGGTGTGCCTTAAGCTTGCCACAATAAAAGGCCACAAATTGTGCAGTTTGCCTCATGCAAAGCGACCTATGAAATGTTGGTCCACTCCTCTTCAATGGAAGGAACCGGAACACGCCAATCCAGACCATGCTCACGTATGCTGCCAATGCAAGAACTGGGATTTTTTCAGCTTCCGGGAGTTGTGTACAGATCTTTGCAACATGGGGCCGTGCATTATCATCCTGCAAAGTGAGGTGATGGTCGTGGATGAATGACCAAGGATGGGCATCACCAATAAAATGCACCTGTGTTATGTGTGTCCATAACATACGCTTACCCGTACCATAACCCCACCATCACCATGGGCTACTCCATCCACAATGCTGACATCAGCAAACCGCTCACCCACACAACGCCATACATGCTGTCTGCCATCTTCCCTCTACGGTGAAAACTGGGATTCAACCGTGAAGAGAACACCCTTTCAAAGTGTTCTCAGAAACGATCAAATGTGAGGATTTTCCCAGTCAATGAGAAAACGCGGCATAGAAGATGGATGGATGGAGGTCCTTTAAGAGGACGAACTGCAGTCAGGTCGAGACCCCGATGATGATGACGTTTGAGATGGTTTCTGACACTTTGTGTAAAAAATATTTAGCTTTGCCAATGAATTGTTGCAGCAGCTATTTGAGTGACTGGTCTCAGATAATCTTGGAGGTGAATATACTGGATGTGGTGGTCCAGGGCTGGTGTGGTTGCACATGGTTTGCAGGTGTGAGGCTGGTTGGTTGTACTGCCACATTCTCTGAAACCAGTTCAAGACATCCATGCATTCCTATCGCATACCCCTGCATCAGTGGCATTGTCCTGTGTGATAAAACTACCCATTTTGGTGTGGCCTTTTATTGTGGCCAACCTAGGGCACACCTGCAATCATCATGCTGTCTTTGGTAGGTGAGTTATCTCTGCTCACTAACACAGATTTGTGGGCAACATTTAAGAGAAATTAGCCTTTTGTGTATTAGGAAAAAGTTTCAGTCTTAAAAGCTGGCTGCAAAAACAATTTATATTTCAAAACTATGCATTGTCATTGTTTGTACCTGCTGAATAGTTTTTTTAATTGTTGCATTTGCACTCTGGTGTCATTCGGGTGTTCCCACCCTGTCCTAAATTTTATTGTATTCTTTCTGCAATTTTCTTCATTTACAACAAGCATTCGCTTCAAAGCAATTAAGCTTGTTTTAACAATGGGGGTTTTATGAGAAATGCACCTAAATACAGCATAAAAATGCACTCACTTGTGAGAATATCCCCCCTAAAAAGGCAACAGCATTTAATAGCTTTGTCATAAAAATGCATAAACTAAGAGCCTTAAGAATTAGCATGAGCCCTTGCCGTGTGGTTACACTGTGCAAACATCTACCAGCTTATGATGGTTGTAGCCCCTACTCCACACTTAACACAAAGCTTTTCATCTTAAAGAACTTGAAATATTCAACGTAATTAATTATGAAATAATTATTACTTGATTTGAGAGTGCGTCTCGGTCAAAAATGTGTATTTTGCATGGCCCACATTTTGATAAAGTTTGACATGAGCATAAACATGTAATCATCCTACATGCAGTATCTTTTGTTCCAGTATCCATCTATCCATTTTCTACTGCTTATCCGAGCTCTTGTCGCAGGGGCAGCAGCCTAAGCAGGGAAGCCCAGACTTTCCTCTCCCCGGCCACTTCGTCCAGCTCCTACCGGCGGATCCCGAGGTGTTCCCAGGCCAGTTGAGAGACATAATATCTCCAACGTGTTCTGGGTCTTCCCTGAGGCCTCCTACTGGTTGGATGTGCCCTGAACACCTTCCCAAGGAGGCGTCTGGGAGGCATTCTAAGCAGATGCCCGAGCCACCTCATCTGGCTCCTCTCATTGTGGAGGAGCAGCAGTTCTATTCTAAATCCCTCCCAAATGACAGTGCTTCTCACCCTGTCTCTAAGGAAAGCCCAGCCACTCCGTGGAAGAAAATCGTTTCGGCCACTTGTACCCATCCTTTTGGTCACTACCCGAAGCTCATGACCATAGGTGAGGATATGAACGATTTTGAGACGGTGGTGGTCTAAGGATCTCAGGTCCAGAAGTCGTTTTCCCTGGCCTCTCCAAACTTTTCCCATGTCCGAGTTTTTGCCTCAGTGACCGCCAGAGCCGCAGACCATATGGCCTGCCGGTATCTGTCAGCTGCCTCTGGAGTCCCATTGGCCTTAGTGGCCAATGGGACTCCATTTTACAGCCAATTTTACAGCCGATTCATTCAGACTAACCAAACGTTATTAGATGAGTCTTAATAAAATCAATCATAAAAATTAGAAGGAGCACGCATGAAGGTGATGGAATAAATGTGAATATTTCCCAATGTTTATCTAAGACCCAGCGACACCAGTAGCATACGATACGGACCAGTACTTCACTAGCGATACCAATAAAGGCTTCCTTCAAACTAAGGATGTGTAATGTGTAGTGGCCCCCAACCTTTTTTGAGCCACGGACCGGTTCTCCTTCCTATAAACCCCTGGTGGACCGAGGGGGTAGCAATCACTTGCTGTTTATATATTATGCGTTGTGTAAAACTAAGACAGGAACAACATCTAATTGAATGCGCAAAATGAATAGAGTAACCATTAACCAGTTCGAGCCTGGACTTTGTTTTTCAGAGGGAAGGTTGTAACGTCACTGTTCCATGTGTGTGATAACAAGCTCGCATGTGTTAGCACGAAATAACATGAGCTTGCACAGTATGCAGCAAGGATGGTCTTCAAACCTTACCCTTACATACTTTGGTATCAGCATCTGAGGCCGAACGAAAAAATAAATGAAAGAAAAAGGGTGAAAATACAATATAGTAGTGTATCTCTGCAACGTGGGAGAAAGTTCAATGGTGTGTTCAAGGACCGTCGAACTAAGTGGGACAGCTCGCTGCTCGCATCCAACAACATAAAGTCACGAAAGCTGGGGGATTTCTAACTATATTATTTAGTGAATAAAATACTGACCTGCATTTCTAAAATGTATATCCCTTTTATATAAAATTTGATGTAGCTATTTCAAAATAGTTGGGGTTTTTTTCTCGCGGCCCAGCCCCTCCCCCAAAAAAGAAGACATATGATTAGGTCATTGGGGTTATATATTTTCCCAGAATGATTTCAACCATCCTGTACTTTCTTTTGGGATTGAAGGACGCAGTTGAGTGACTCTGGAGGGGCAGGACCCCTTCTGCAATCATAGAAATGTGATGGATTTCATCACTGAGGCAGAAGGAGTCTGCTGTCTGGAGGCCTTTGTGAAGGTGGGATCATTCCGAGGTGTGTGTCTATACTCACATCTGCAATGAAGGTGTTTTTTTTTTGGGGGGGGGGCGTTTCGGTCCATGGAACTTCCTCTGGGCCAGTAAGCCCTTATCGCAATGATGACAGACAACTTCAGTTCTTATATTGGAAGATGTGTATCTATTTTTACAAAGGTCACTCCAGACAAGTCCAACAAGAAACACGAAAGGGAAAGCGAGATTAAACCTGTTTTATCCCTTAAAATCCTAGTAATACTCTGCAACAGATGCAGTGACCACACGCCTCGCAATTCATAAATGGTTTTTAATCCAGTCTTCAGTCTATCTTCTCTAGGGACGATACTATAGACACTATGATCATCATGTTCTGGGGCTGCAGGAGTGCTGCTGGAACTGGGTGAGCTGTGGTTCACTGTGGGAAGACAACATCTTCCCTTTTGGGAAACTGGACTGCATTGTCTTCTCAAGGCACAGAATCGATAGCAACAGGCTGTCTTAGATCGGTGGTTGGCAAACTTTTTACAGTGGCGTACCCCTTCAGACATTTGACCTGAAGGTACCTCCTACTAGTGCACACTTAAAAAACTTGTTTATCTTAATGTGTATTTTGCATGGGGACATTTCCAGTTTGATGTTGGAATACTTTGATATCAATGGCTTGAATTTGTTTTTTTCTCCACTCACGATGGCTATGGTTTAAATCTGCCTATTCATTTACAATTTGCATTTACAGTATATACAATCAGTGATAAAGCTTTTGGGGTAATTTGGGGAAATCCCCCACTCACAGGTGCAGGGATTGGAACGCCAATATAAATGAAATCACTGAGATTAAACACTCTTAATGTATCTTAAAGAAAAATAATCATCAGACTTACTTATGTGTTCATATGATGCACACAGAGCAATGACCCAACTGAGGAGTTGGTGCAGGATCCACAGTATTTACCCTCAAAAGGAGGGGGTGGTGTCAAATGTCAATTGTTAGGAAACAATAGAGCGGGGGGCCTTTTGTGGGCCAACAGCAGTCGTTTCCGTTCAGTGCCTTGTTTGTTTGAGGCCAAATGATTTTATCAGTTAGGAGGGAATAAAAGGGGTAATACCGTGAGACGCCCAGAATACAATGACCTGGATGAATGGGAATATTCACAGGCATGAGCTGCATAGCTACCATTGTGGAATTGTTTTCATTCAACCTGAGCGTTGACTTGTGTGCCATCTCCGGGTTGACGATGAGATCCTGCCCCAGCTGGAGGAGCTTGAGTACCTCCGGGTCTTGTTCACAAGTGAGGGAAGGATGGAATGAGAGACCGATTGAGGCCAATTGATGCAGCATCTGAAGCGACGCAGACTCTGCATCAGTCCGTTGTGGTGCAGAGGGAGCTGAGTCCAAAGGCAAAGCTCCCAATTTACCGATGGATTTAACCTCACCTATGGTCATGAGCTTTGGGTAGTGACAAAAGGACAAGAAGTTTTTTGCTTAATGCCTCCCTGGCTGTTCTCTCGTTTGAGTGATGGCTACTTGAACACTGTAAGGTGCTTTAGGGTTCCCTTCATCCAGTCTTCAACTTAGAGGGCTTCCATTTGAAGTCCATCATCTGTGGTTGGTTGGAACTCTCAAGCATCTTCCAAATCAGGAAGTAGTTGACTTGTTCAAGGTTGCATCCTCTTTGCAGGGTTTTTTTTTGACTGTCACATCCTGTTGTTGTCCTCAACCTGTTACATAAAGCGACCACATTCGTATTGTTTGTGTCTTTGTGTTTGTGACAGATCCAACCGGAGAGCATCCTAAAGCTAAATGACTTGCCAAAAACAGTTTATCGGGATTGTCAGACACATTAACATCACATCAACATCATTGCGTGACACTATCAAAATCCACTTCAAAGTGCCTTAGCGGGAAACGTGTCAAGCTGGATTGCTCAGGGGCATTAAATGGATTGAACCTTTTTATTTCAGATCAACTGTGATCAACAGAGCTTGATGAGATAATCTGTTACCACTTTCTTTTCAAAAAGCAAAGCTTCTTCCTTCTCTGTCCTTTTATCTGCTTTTTTCCTGTTCCTGTCATCCTTAACCTGATGTCATCTGTGTTCCCTCTTTTTGATTCAAGCATATTTCTCTCAAGAGGGAATATTGTGGCATCACAGACTGGTTGGGGATTAGAACCTGCTCAGGTGGTGGCAGTCCGGTGGCAGCCCAACACATAAACTGGATTTCACCCCCTGGCGTCTAGGTTTGCATGAGCCTTTTGAAGTGACAGACCCCCCAGGGAGGGACTTGGGACCTGATCCCTGCACGTACACATGCATAAACCAAACACAGTTGTTGTTTCCTCTGCGTGCTAAAACACAACCTGTGCTCAGCCCCAAAATCTGATCTGTTCCTTTGGCGAACATGAGCAGAAATTCTCAAAACATGCTTGCATCTTTGCAGCACCGATAAAAGGGTGAGCAGGAAGCTCCCAGAGTGCACCTGGCTCTGTGATGATAAAGGAGCGGGTCATGGCTCCCAGCATGCACCCACATTTGGTCCAAGTACAGAAGGATGTGCTGTAGTGATAGAGAAAGGGGAGTTTTTTTTAGATTATTTCCCCCATCACTTCTAGTACATCTCTGTCTCAAATCATCAAAACGACACTTTATTAGCACTGATTACCACAAACGTATGTATATCTTTGAAATATTGTTCTACGTGATGTGGAAGTGCCATATCAGGAGGTTGGTGTGGTTTTGAGGTTTCATTTTGATGCCACTCCTAAATCTCATGTACAGGCGCGACATCGACAGTGGACGTTTCTAAACCCGAAGGTGGTGCTGGTTCAATCCTCCGTCCTCTTGTGAACATGTCAAAGTGATCATGGGAAAGATTCTGTCAAAGCACTTTGAGTACCTCGAAGGTAGAAAAGTGCTACACAGCCAAAAGACCTTTTACCATAAGGGTTGGGTACAAGAACTTCACCGGATTTCCTGTGGGACAGCTATTTCGCCGCTGCAACCGCCAATATTCATGCCCTGAGCAATGGCAACAGAGTAGGTTGGAGAGCAGGTTGTTGAATTTTGTCCAAGAGGAGAAGCATGCAGATTTGCCCGGTGGCTAACTTGGAGTTATGAAGTTCTTGAATAAAATAAACTTTCTATTGCACCCCGGGTACAAATATCATTTTAAAAGCCCTGAACTGACAGAATGATACTAAAATTAACATTTAATTAAAAATAAAAGCATTCACTTAATAAAACGTGGAAAGGTATGGTGGAAGCACCACTGAGGCCTAGACCTTCCATTATCTGAGGCGCAGTAACAAAACCACCGTCCTTAAAATGTGCCCAGCACAATACCAAAGAATCTGACGGAGCGACGTTTACTCTGCTTGATGCACTAGACAACCACTTCTCTGCTCCGGCGTTCCAGCAAAAGCTTTCCACACGACGCAGCGGGCATAATATGAAAAAAATATACACTATACTGTATAACAGCAAAAAGAAAATGAACAAAGAATGCACCACAACATTATAAAAACAGCATGATCCTGGTCTAGTTCTGTTTTTTTTTAATAAACTTAAAACACAAGAAATACACCTTTCAATGTTATTTTTCACAGCAAAAATAACAAGATTGAAACATTTTGGCATCATGAGCATTTTAAAGGGATAGTTTGGATTTTTTGACATGAAGTTGTATGACATCCCCATCTTTTGTGTAGTACACCAACAGTGACTTACCCCCCAATTTGTCCTATGAGTCCAGTTCTGGTTGGATTTGGTTAGAATGTAGATCCCGTCAGTTGCTGAGATTACATAAGCAAAGCATTCTGCTTCTTTCTATTGTAAAACATGTCTTATTGTGTCAAATATTGTCATTCAATCAACATGTGATTAATTGCGATTAATTACTTTCAATGCCTGCAATTAATTAGAAGCCAACCACTACGGCAAATATATTTGCAAGGTACTAGACATCGGTTTTCCAATATTTGGGGACTCCTTAACATTTTGGGATTAATTCTTGCCCTGGGAATGCTACATTTGTTGGGATTCATTTATTTATATCTGGAAGATAGCGTGTCCTAATTGAATAGCTTTAATCTGCGTAAACGTGGCAAGGAAGTTTTCCCACGGAAGTGCGGATCATGTCCTGCCGCCGCGGCTCGGCGAGGTGATTCGGCCCCGCACTTCCGCTAAATGCGCCGCATTACTCATGTGCGCTCCAGCCGACTGATGTTTGGCGTATGGACAGTCGAGATGGATTACACCGTGTAGGGGGGGAAAGATTAAGAGCGGCGAGACATAAATAAAGAAGGCAAAACAATTGAAAAGTGCAAGAGAGTTAAATGGAAAGTTAAAAGCAAAGAGGGGACGGAAGAAGAAGGAGAGACGCCAGACATCAAGAGAGAATCAATGAGGAGGGAGAAGCTATCAAACGCTTTCAACTGGGCGCCAATCTTTGAAAGGGACTTCATCAAAATTCCTCTTCCCCCGCTCAGCCCTTTTGAATGTGGGCCGGAGGCTTGGCAGTAGCGCAGCTAAAATCGCAGGAGTAGCCTATTATTGATGTGCTCGTGGCGGGCCGCCTGCTTTCCGTCTGGCTAGGGGACACAGCGGGGTTCAAACACTTGTGAGGTGAACTATCCGCTCAGAGAGGCAGGAGACAAAAGGCCGGATTACAATTTCATCGGCTGACCAATGAGCGCTAATAGTGTGTGTGATTGAAGGTCCGTTACTACACTTGGGAAAAGAGACAGAAGTGGACTCCCCTTTTGAAAGGAAAGGTGCTCGAATATTTGGTTTGAAGTTCTAGGTTCCCTCAACAAGAAGGCTTTGCTACACATCTTAAAATAAAGCTGTATCAACTATCAGTTTGTGCATTTAGTTTAGGCTCGTCGCTTAAGATGAGAATTTTGCAGGGGGTCCCAACACGGACGCAGTAAATACAAACATACGTAATATAAACAGTACGCAATAGGGCCGCACGGTGGATGAGTGGGTAGCATGTTGGCCTTACAGTCAGGAGATCTGGGGTCGAATCTCTGTTGGGCACCTCTGCGTGGAGTTTGCATGTTCTCCCCCTGCTTTGACATAAATAGACCAAGACAAGTAGACAGTCATCTTTATCTGTATTATTTATTGTTATTATACAGTATATTATGATAATAGTGATAGATGAATGGTTACTTTATTAGAGAAAGAGTGAAACAACCCCTACTAAATCCCGTGTCTATGCCCACCCCCCCAATCAGCAGCCAATCAGGCAGTCCGGGCATCGGCAGCGGCGGCATCAAACAAACGGGGTGGCCGCCATTGTTATACTTCCGCTTGTCACATGAAAGTAGAGAGGGTGGCCCGGATTGGGATTGGTTCTGGTTCAGGATGTAAGGGATTGGGGGGATTTGTAGAGGGTGCGGGTGGTCAGTTAGAAGCCGACACGGATGAATTGGACGGATGGGTGACCCAGTAGTCTGAGGAGGCTGCCAGGCACCTGACTTGGCGACGCAGATGGAGCCTCCTCCTCCTCCGTCAGCACCAGGCCGTTCTTGGAATGCGTTCTTGGCATTTTTTTTTACATTTTGCACTTACCGTGCTCAAATCAGTCAATATAAAAAAAAACTAAGCGTTAAAATTGAAAATTGTTGGTTGATAAATATCCTAATGTGTGTGTTTGTGGGGGGGGTGGGTCTACTTTATATGCACACCCATGAGTGATCAGAGTCTAGTGAGCCACTGCTCTTAAGACACCAAGACAGGTTTAGGACCAGATTCCTGTACAAAAAAGTAAAACCGCGTGCACACAAAAAAAGACTCTTTCCTTCCAACACGGTTTGATGACATTTTGCGGGAACTGCAGACCGGCTGTGTTTGTTGGCGCCGTCACGTCTTAAAGTCGCCCTGCTTCTCTGTGCGCCAAGCATCAACGCGAGCCCCTTCACGCGCCACCTTGACACCGTCGTACGTCAATCCCTGCGGCGAAAGCAAAGACATTTTTTGTGCGCTCGGCAGCCACAGAAGGAGATGATTGTCAGATCGCGGGTATGCCTGCGTCCATATGTGCCGCCTGGGCGTAGAGATGATGGATATGTCCTTGTGAGCATCTGGGTGGCAACTATAAATTAACGTGTGTGGTAACGTTTCAGAGATTGGGTACGAAACAAACAGCACCTGTAAAACTCATTTTATATCTAGGGTTTAAAAAAAAGAGATATCGGATCATATCGGTCTTGGTTTAATAATGAGCACGCTTACAGACCGATCTCTGGACTCTTATGGTCACTCTCTGTGCCTTCCAGGTGTGTGTGTGTGTGTGATGACTGAGGATTGAGATATCCATCCAGTGATATCACAGTAAAGGAAACATCATGTGTTCATTCATTATACAACATTGGAACGTTGGAATTGAAGTGCTGCACTATGTTGGTGCAGAGGATATCAGTAAGACAGTCAGTATCAAGCATCTCTACTAGATATGGACGGTAATATCGGGCCGGCCCACAGATTTTTTATTGGCAAAAAATGTAATATCGATCAACATCGGTATTGTTTTTTTCCCTGTAACGCAAATCAATAAAGCTTCAATGCCGATCACAGAAGCCGATCGCCGGTGGATAGCATTATTGCAGCCTACAGCGATTATTTGGTGCAGTGTGGTATCTTGACCTAACTAACATCATGGGCGTCGTCGTCTTCCACCGTCTCCTCCCACAAAAAGGCAGCCATGTGGCCAACACAGGCGCGTATTTGTGTGACAGTCAGAAGGCTTCAACTCTATGCTGCAGACCTAAATGGTCTTTTTTTTAATATTACATATACATATACAGTATCAAACACCTAATAACCCCAAAGATCATTGAATTCATCGGACGAGATGAGCAGCCTTTCACAGCAAGTGGAAGACGCTGAGTGCTTTTTTCACGTACCTGTACCCTCGCATCCAAAGTCTCCTTTAAGACGGTGTGTCATCCTCTGGAAGTGTCACCATGCAGGGATTTTTTTTTTTTTAAATAAAAAAGTCCAATAGGTTTTTGTCTGAATGGTTTTGTTTTCTTCATATGTCATATAACCAGTAACGTGGTTGCAGCCAGAAAGTCTTGGTCCCATGACAAAAATCATGCCCCCACTTAACACCCCTCTAAATAATGTATTACTAACTGTATTAGTATTGACCTATTTTTTGCCCAATAGTATTCAAAACATATAAAGTAATAATTGAGAGTTTTGACAATATCTTCCCCAGCTTCCCCAAAAATGTAAAAAAAAGTGGGACACTACGTACTGCCCTGTGTACGTTTCATTGACTAAATATGCACTAGAATACTTTCATCTTGTTCAGAACCAGCTACCTTCCACAGGTAACTGACACCACTTCCTTTTCATTCATCCCCACAGCACCACGACTGGGCACAGTCGCACGCCGAACGTCTACTGACTTGGATGGAAAAGTGTAGAGTGGGTTGTTCCACTGCGTGAAACTGGACGGTCATTGGATAAATGCTGGGCTTTGTCCCGCCAGTCAGACGCTCAGGATCTCTGGGAGTGTATGATTGCATGGTGATTGGATGATATATCTGAGGCGTGCTCTTGAAGTATAAACCTCCACCGGAGCATTTTCTAAGTTCTGAAGTGATCCGTAGACTTTACCGATCCCCAGCGACTTTGCATTTTTTAAGAACAACTAGGAACGGAGGGTAGAATTACAAATAAATAAATAGACACACATTTATTATGTGTGTATTGAATGATTTCTACTAATATTTGCTTTTGTGCGACGGCACTAAAGAGAGCATCCAATCGAGCCCGTGTGCCCAACTCCATGTTTGGTCAAGTGTGTACAGTCATGCATGTCCGTGTTCTTGTGTGTTCCCCTCTCACTGCTGAGAAAATAGACTTGATGCTTTTGCAGCGCGTTCTAGTCCCAGCTTGTCAGAGTTACGCTTCCCGATGACCTTTTGCCATCTTAAATCAAACGCACGGCACCTTAGTGACATCTTTTACCGACTCCCCCGGAACGGCCATTTGCGGCAATGTGAAGTTCAATTGGCGTTTGATGTGAATGTATGGCAGGAAAGTCCATTTAGGTGGCTTCAGTAGCAGCAGTGGAATGGCCAATAAGCAGCAGCATCACCCAAAGTGACTCCAGTGGTGTTTCCAAAAGGAGTCAGTTTGACAGGAATTCCGATTCATCCTGGTGTCTTTCTGCAGGTTTCTAAACAAGTCTTGCATCTGGGGATTTTGGACATGCTCTGTGAGGTGTGCTCCTATTTAGACAATAATAAGTGTGTTGAGTTATGTTCAAGGCCGCACGGTGGTTGAGTGGTTAGCACATTGGCCACACAGTCAGGAGATCTGGAAGACCTGGGTTCAAATCTCCATTGTCCATTAGAGTATGAATGTGAGTGTGACTGGTTGTTTGTCTATATGTGCCCTGCGATTGACTGGCGACCAGTCCAGGGTGTACCCCGCCTCCCGCCCAAAGTCAGCTGGGATAGGCTCTAGCATCCCCGTGACCCTAATGAGGATAAGCGGCATAGAAAATGGATGGATGGATGGACTTTTAAAAAAGCTCCAACAAGGTTTTATGGTTTTATATCCACACTGTGGGGATGTAGCAACAGGCGCTTTCATGATAACATGTATAATAATTATATTGCTCACTGGAACTTGTGCATTCATTTCACATGCTAACATAGAAAAGGAAGGCTCCAATATGTAGCGTGACATGTGACATGGCACATTGCGAGCTAGTGTGTGGTGACGCTAGCCGGTGTGCTGTGGCAAGGTGTCACTACACCAGTAACGTGGTTCTTCAGCAGAAAAATGTTAATAACAATAATAACGGAAATTCCGCTGCAGCTTATTTAATATGCAGGTCACATTATGTAAAATCGAGCGTTGTTGCGCAATAGTGCCGTGCCATTTTGGGCGTTCTTAGCTGCTTCTTTTTGGCGGTTTTTATATCTTTAGAACGCACAGAAAAGAGAAATACTCGTGTTCAAATAAGGATTTTGGATAATGCGCAAAATTCCAAAGTATTAAACAGTATTAATAGATGACACCCCCATTGCGTAAATACAGAATTAAGACCAATGGCCCACTCAAAACAGACCTCCACCAGGTGAGAATCCCACTTCTATGGTATATTACAGTAATGGCCCTTGAGAAGACATACTGTAATAAACATCCGACCTCAAGTACAAGAAGAACACGCCACACTCTTATTTGATTGCATGTCACAAGTGAATACTGAGCTTACTCTGGCGGCCAATAACCCCTCCAAACAGTCCCTGCACTGAAGGCCACATGTCCACAGTGAAGAAGTGCAAGTGAGCAAAGGGCTCCTCCAAGGATCCAATAATGTGTCCATCAGCAGCCTGTGGTGGCAGTCTCGGTGTTTGACTGTCTGCTAAAGCAAAAAATAAAAAAACCCTCACGCCCTTCATGTCACTCCAAACGCTTCGCTCTCGTTTTCCTGGAGCCCAGCGAGACAATAAATTTGCCTTTCCACGTTTGACCTCCGCGGCTTCTCTTTCTGCACAGCTCTATCTACTCTCCCGCTGTCTCTTTCCGGCCCCCCATCTAATGATGGTAATGCTTTACAGCCTCCCGTCTTTGTATTTTTTTTACTAGATGAACACAAGCGTCCCGGGGTGACTCAAGGTTATCGAGGCGGTGCCGTGCAACCTTACACTCTTCACAATGCAGAGCTTCTTTGTAAACATAACTTAACACAGCCTCGTCGTTTCACCTGTCAATCAAAACATGCCCCGATCAACACGAAAACTCAAAAAACTCAAACTCAAAAACACGCCGGTGGCCTGAGGCATTGCGAGCGAGCGTGTGGTGAAATTAGCCGGTGGGGTGTGGCGAGGTGTCACTACGCCAGTAGCATAGTTCTTGGGCGTAACAGTGTAATAACAATATTAGTAACAATGTCGCTGTACTTGGTTATTATGTCATACTATGTCATACTATGTCATATATGTAAATGGAGCCTTGTTGGAAGTTTTTTCAGAGGCAGAATAGGTGTGCAAATGCATTCTTAGCTGCCTCTTTTTATCTGTTTTCATATCTTTACAACGCACAGAAAAGAGTAAGGGTTACATAAGGATTGTAGATGATGGGCAAAATCCCAAAAGAAGTGAAGTTTATGGAAACTAGAAACTTTTACATCGCTTCTTTCATACTCGGGCTTCGACTTCCTTCTTGAGTTCAACAGTGTTTATTACCTCCTTTATAAAAAGACGTTTTATTTTGCCGTCATGCTGGGTTATCCATTAAAAAAAACACAGACTGCCTAACACCCAGAAGCCCACTTGAACGCCTCACAGTACTTATGGGAAAGAAAGGAGACCGAAATGGAGTTGTCCATCATCCTGCGCATTCAATGAACAAATCAACCACACATACACACACACACATACACACACACACACAATAAAGATAATTAAAGGAATTCCCAGGCCAGAATCTGCAAATAGCACTGCATTTATAATTTATATGTACAGTAAACAATAGCAGTGCAATGTGACTAACCAAATTAATTACTGTTATTAGTATATTTTTTATTGCTACTTGGCAAACAAGTTACCAGTAGGTGCAGTAGATTCTCAGAAACAAACAAAACCCAGCATTCGAAATATATATGTTCTTAATGCTGCGCAATTGGGCAATTGGTTGAAAGGGGTGTGTTTAAAAAAATAGCAGTGTGGCAGTCAAGCAAGCAATTTTGTGAAGAAAAAAAACAGGTTTGAATCCGGTAGCCACCATTTTAAAGAAGGAAACCAGAATTTTGTTGACCTTGTATTTCTCTTTGAAAGCCTGAAGAAAATGGGTCATTCAAAACATTGTTCAGAAGAACAGCATACTTTGATGAAAAAGTTGATTGGAGAGGGGAAAACTTATTAAGAGGTGCAAAAAATGTTTGGCTGTTCTGCTAAAATAATCTCCAGTGTCTTAAAATGGAGAGCAAAATCAGAGACATGTGGCAAAAAACAGAAAACAGCAAAAGCTCAGCTAATGCTCAGCTCCAGGATGATCAAAGACAGTCTGGACTTTCCTCAAAGTACTGTGACGGATAGAAAACGTCTGTGTGAAACTATCTATTCATCCCTTGCAAAGTTCTTCTGTTAAAAAAAGGCATGTGCAGAAGAGGTTACAATTTGCCAAAGAACACATCAACTGGCCTAAAGAGAAATGGAGGAACATTTTGTGGACTGATGAGAGTAAAATTGTTCTTTTTGGGTCCAAGGGCCGCAGACAGTTTGTGAGACGACCCCCAAACTCTGAATTCAAGCCAAAGTACACAGTGAAGACCGTGAAGCATCATGATATGGGCATGCTTCTCCTACTATGGTGTTGGGTCTATTTATCCCATAGCCGGGATCATGGATGAGTTTTCACATGTCAAAATAGTTGAAGAGATCATGTTGCCTTATGCTGAAGAGGACATGCCCTTGAAATGGCTGTTTCAACAAGACAATGACCCGAAACACACTAGTAAACCAGCAAGATCTTGTTATGTTCTGTTATGTTATGGAGTGGCCAGCGCAATCCCAGGAACTTAATCCAAAGGAGAACTTGTGTGTTTCTGAAGCAAAACCAAGAAATGTTAATGAATTGTGGAATGTTGTTAAAGACTCTTGGAGTGGAATAACAGCTGACATGTTGGTTGACTGCATGGCACACAGATGTGAAGCAGCAAAAACTGTGCTCATACTTCTACATACAATATTAGTTTAGTGATTGACAGGATTGCCCAATCCTAAAAACAAAAACAAAAAGTTTGTACAAAATAGTTTTGAGTTTGTAAAGTCAACGGCAGACACTGCCATTTTTAAAAAAACACCCCTTTCAACTAATTGCCCAATTGCACAGCCTTAAGAGCGTGCATATCCTGAATGCTGGGTCTTGTTTGTTTTCTGAGAATCTACTGCACCTACTGGCAACTTGTTTGCCATGCAGCAATAAAAATATTCAAATAAAAGCGTTATATCTGGTTAGCTATAATTTTGAACACTACTGTGTAATAGTAATGTACACAAAGGTTGAGTCTCCAACGGGTGGATTCTTTTTTTTGGCGCTGAAAACCAAGAGCTATTTTCATCAAAAACGGGCGTGCACAAAAACCGAGCTTGCGCTGAATAAACACTTTGCCAGCGTACTAAACCCCCATGAGCAGCTACCATCAAAAGTAAGAAAGTTTTTGACTACTTTGCAGTTCAAAGATGTTGAAAGCCGAGAGGAATTCATGTGAAAGAACGTCTACGCCAAGCTCCAAAAACATTTTCCAAACATCTTCCTTTCACCCCTACGCATACTGAACCAATCTCACTGTGGGAGCACTCGTGCAGCCAGTAGGACACTACAAAAGTGAGATTAGCGCCTGAAACGAACAATCAGATGCAGGGTAACCATCATACTCCACAACTGGACGTCCCAGATGGTGGCCGGCTGTAGCGTAAGTCTCCATCTGGGTTTTTAATGCTGCTGCCGGGGCAAAGCACACGTTATTGCTTCTATCAGCATGTCACCTTTTCTTCTCTCGATATTTTGCCCCAAAAAACAAAAAAAGCCGCTTTCTTTGCCTCCCTCGACACCGCAGCCTTTCTGTATCTTCGTTGCGAAACCGGTGCTTCATTTAATTTGGCTGCAATATGGATTTTTAATTAGGTCTTAACAGATTTAATTTGACACCCATCCTCGCAAAATGTGGTCAATACTGAAAGCGATGAGTCAGATGTCGTTCCTGGTTGGCTTGCATCAAAAGCATAAGAAGGCTGTCCATGTTGTGGCGCCCTCAAGGTCGCGGCAGTGATGAAGTGCTGCATTTATCAAAGATGTATTGCCCCGGTTGCATTTGAACCCGGCTTCTTGGACAGTCTTTAACGTGCAATCATTTGCTTATCTTTTGTTGTGGTCACAAGTCAAAGCTTGATTGTATTTCTTTATCGCACAAAGTCTTTCCTTCTGGTCTCAACTCACAGCTCGCCTCTGGGACAATGACACGTTGTGCAGATAATGCACGTGGAATTGGCGATTATTACCTTGGTGCCTTTTTGAGTCGGGCTGCGGAGATTCCATGATGCCATGAAAACATGAAGAACGCGTGACTGGCTTTTTTCATAGTATAGAAATACAGTATGTGTCACTGTGCCATTCATTGAGTGTGCAAATGCGGCTGGACGATATTCATTCATCCATTTTCTACGCCGCTTATCCTCATAATGGTCGCGGGTATGCTGGAGCCTATCCCAGCAGACTTTGGTCGAGAGGCGGGGTACACCCTGGACTGGTCGCCAGTCAATCGCAGGGCACATATAGACAAACAAAGACATACAAATATTCACATTCATATCTATGGACAATTTAGAGTCACCAATTAAGATAACATGCATGTTTTTGGAATGTGGGAGGAAACCGGAGTACCCGGAGAAAACCCACACACGCACGGGGAGAACATGCAAACTCCACACAGAGATGCCCAACGGAGATTCGAACCCTCCTGACTGTGAGGCCAACGTGCTACCCCCGTGCTACCGGCCCGGCTGGACGATAATTGGCCAATAATAACCGGTACTGTTGTCAACATTATTTTGAGACCATTTTTCAATGACTATATGTTTTTCTGAACATGAAATCTTGTCACCTTTTAATCTCTTGTGACACTGTTACTTTATTCCCACAATATTTGTAAATTAGTTTTCCTAAAATGACAACTTTATTTTTTTGTGTTTTTCTCTCAATATTATGACTTTTTAAAAACATCAATTTTCTATGCCGCTTATCCTCACTATGGATGCGGGGGTATGCTGGAGCCTATCCCAGCGGAACATATTTATATAAAACGTAGCATATTCTTTTTCTTTAGCGTTTCAACTCTATGCTATTATTTTCCTATTTTGAGTTTTTTTTTAACTTTTTTCTCGTTAGAATACAATACAATGCAAGTCTTTTAAGTCATTTATAGCTGATTTTTTTTTCAATCATGTTGTTGCTTTTTTATGACTTTATTTTCATAATATTTTGAATGTATTTTTGTCAAATTTAAACTTTTTGTCTTAATTAATTTTTTTTTTCATATTTAAACTTTATGCGACTAAAATGGCATTACTTTTTCTCATAATATTACGCCATTATTCTTACAAAATGATTGCTGATTTTTCAATTTTTGTTTTTTTGTTGTTGTTGTTTTCTTGTCAAATTCTATTTTTAGAATGTGCCATGGGCCAATTGCAAACAGCGACGGGCCACAAATTGGACACCCGGGTGTAGTGTATGCTAATTAGCGTATTAACCCAAATGTGAGCGCCATTGTAAATACAGTCTACGCATTTTCCTTGCTTGTCATAAACATTGTCCGTTGAAGAGGGTTTTGCAAAGACTTCTGTCTTTAAAGTTGTTTAGTTTGATATAATTGTGCAGTCGTCTTCGCCAAAGTGCTTTTGGCCGCAGTCGCCGCCATATGTCATGTGATATTGGGCATCTGAACAGGAAGTTGAAGATGAATGGAAAGACGCAATAAAGAGTACTTGGCGTCTGATTCCTTTGTTGCACTTTGCTGGTAACTAATCATGCCAGGTGAGGTTTCAGTGCTGAGGGTGTGATGGATGACGATGCGGCAAATGCAGAGGATGCTGGGGGCGGGGGCCATGTGTGTGTGGGCTTGTTTGCTTTCCCTCCAAAGACGACAGGAAATGTAAGAAGCTTAGCTGCAGACTCCACGGGGACGAGTCCATCACATGTACTTGGGAGCTAAATATATTTCATTTCCTGTAATGAGACTTAATGAAATGTACGCACTCTTTGTGTGTGTGCGTGTGTGTGTGTGCGTGTGTGTGCGTCATCAATAATGAAATACATAATCACGTTTTTGCTCAAGCCGGTGTGAGTGACAGTGATTATAATTAAACAGCACGGCGTGGGCAGTTTGCAAACCAATAACGCCCAGATTGAATATATTCAAAGAGTGTGATGAACTGTTATTCCTGATCAGTCAAACTTTCAGCCGCTAAATCCGGGACGAGCTCCCCATGTGGTCTTGGAAATAAATGAATTCCGATGAAATGCATCGGAGCCCTTTTCCAAGTACTGTAGCCATTTATGCATTTCTAAGATGTTCAGTGTGGGTGGATGTGCGTGCTGGCTGTAATGTCAATCATTAGTTGACACTGGGACTTCAGTGGAACCTTGGTTAGCGTACGCCTCGGTTAGCATGTCATTGTTTTTTTTATTTTCCTCTTGTACTCTTGTATTCAATTTTTATTAAATTCAATCTTTTTTTCTTGTAATATTATGACATTATTCCCATATTTGACTTGGTGCCATAATATTACAACTTTTTGCACAGCGTGGAAATTACAGCTTTATTGTATTGCGTTTGTTCCCCATTGTATTACAACTTTAAAAAAAAAACGTATTATTTGTTCATATTTCAACAAATGACATTATTTTTCCTCATCGTTGTACTGTAAAAGTATGACTTTTCTCTTTAAATTGTTTTCCCCATAATAATTTGACTTCATTCTGGTAAAATGATGATGAAAAAGTTTTGTTGTTAAATTATATTTTGGCGTCAGCGAGCCACAAATGGCCCCCGGGCCGCATTTTGGACACCCCTGCCTTAAGGGCTGCACTGGACAGTGTCTGGCCAGCCTCTGGCTTTTGGCTCACAGGCTGCTGCAGCTGACGACTTAACTGTCATTTATTTGGTGGGGATGTGCGGTCGCGGGTTTGAGCCCCGCTCTCTGCAATGCTGGACCGCTGCACGGATGAGCATTGCTCCATATGTACCGTCAGCAACAAATGTCATTAATATTCCTGACTCGTTGGTTGCTACAACTGGAAGCTGATTTCACCATTAATGAAAAGAGGAATGTTGCCAAGCACAAGAAGCGGTTGCAAACTGGTACACAGCCACAGTTTTATCACAATTTTCATTGAAACAAAGGCAAAGAATGTTGTCCTAAATGCCACAATTGATGCTTCTATTCACTTAACAGCGTAGGCTCCTATAGGGAGGGGCGCCGCCTGGATGACTGGGTTCCCCTCCCAGCCAGGGGCCCCAAAAATGTCCCCCTTATACGCGCCTCTGTCTATAGTTTCCTGGGTTCGTGGTCCACAAAACCGTCTCGAATTAGTGCCAGGTCAAAAAACACTGGCATTAACAGCTGTGGCTGTAGACAACCTCCTGATGAAGTTTTCTTTTTGGTAAACTCCACAAGAAAGTCGATTTTTCTGTAGCTGCATTTGCATCCAGCAGGTTTAACTACTTCCACTAGTTCAGCTTCTAAACTAACTTTGTATCCGTACATCCATTTTCTACGCCACTTATCCTCACGAGGGTCGCGGGTATGCTGGAGCTTATCCCAGCTGACTTTGGGTGAGAGGCGGGGTACACCCTGGACTGGTCGCCAGCCTATCGCGGACTAACTTTATAAAATAAGTCAGGTCATGGGCTCAGAGAAGTTGCAGCAAAGCCATTGTTTCCTTCAAACAACGTTATGAATGCGCCCTCCTGAGATGTTCTTGTTTTTCTTCGACTGAAACACATGATGAAATATTCATTTAATTATCCCTCTGTTAGATTTGAGAAGGAGTTTATTGGGAGTTCACGCCGTCCCCCATACTGCCAACGGTGCCTGTCAGACAGCAGCGGCGTGTTTCTGTGGCCGGACGAGCGAACAATAAAGGCCCTGTCAGAAAGACGCGGGCCCTTCCCAAGGAAGAGCGTGAAAGCGGCCGCCACCTCAACTTTTATCTCTGATTAAAGTGTGAGAACATTTGTGTTGGACACCTTAGCAGATATCCGCCTTATGTTCCCGGCTTTTCCGTCTGATTAAGCCCTCTTCCAGATTTATTGGCCATGGGAAATAATGGGAAACACAGTGAATGTAGAGGTTTTAGCCCATTACTCATTGCTTTTATTGGCATGGGCTCCTCCTGGCGCTCAGCCGGTGACCTGCGAAAGGACAAAGCGAGTAACGCCTCTCCTGGCTGCTGCCACAGATCGGCTGTGGACTAGGAGGGGGCGTCAGGAAGAGCCAGGAAGAGAGATGGGAGACGGGAGGAGGAAAATGATTTATTAATTTGTAAGGCAGAGCTGTGTGGAAGAAAAAGAGGGATTAGAACAAAATAAAAGCTAACATTGCCGCGCCTAGACACAATAGCTCATCCCCAAGGCGGTGGTCCTAAATAAAGGAGTCCCAAACTTAATTTGCTATAAAACAAGCGACTATACGAGCATCAGCTGACTGCTTTCACCAATGGCATGCATAATGTCACCAACGTGCATGGCCGGGTGATGCATGGTGAGGGTCTGGTGTTTTCTTTTAACCAGACCATAGACCCCCTGTAGTACTAATGCTATGACACTAACAATGCTTTGTATCTTTTCTTAGCCCAGGTCTGCACTACAGTGTCCTTAATTTTTCACACAAACGCATGTTTATTTGATTCAGGGGTGTCCAAAGTGCCACCCGGGGGCCAGTTTTATCAGCCTGCGACATGTTCTAAATATGGAATATATTTAAAAAAAAACACCAAAAATTGCACACAAAAAAAACCAGCAGTAATTTTACAATAGTGAGGTTAAAATATTAAGAAAAAAAAATCATATTTTAACAAGGAAAAGTCTAAATTTTATGAGAATAGCGTCAATACATGAAAATATTGTCATTTTAGTAGCATAGAGTTGAAATATTATATAAAAAAATAAATATTTTTTAAAAGTCATAATTTAATGAGGAAAAAACAAAACAAGAACAAGTGGGCAAATATAATAATAATAAAAATATTAAATAATAGTGAGAATATTGAGAGAAAAAAGTTGTATTTTAAGGAGAAAAGTCTCAACTTTACGAGAATATCATCATGAGGAAAACTATACAGTCTGCCCTCCTTTATAGCGTGGAAATTGTTCCACACCTGAACACAACAAGGAATTTCCGCAAAGCAAACTGGAATATTTTCTCAGTCAGTGCACAGAAAACCAGGTTAGCTTTGTAAATATGATTTTTACCATTGTAAGAGCCCTGTAGACACAATATAATACCCTTATAGTCACCTTTATTCTCTTATTATTCTTTGTTTACAACACGGTGCTCAACGTAAAGGGGAGGCTTACAGGATCACTGCAGAGACACAAGACATGGCTGACTTTAATCACATAATTAGCCTCCGATTTGGTTATTCTAAAACGCGCACCTTGACTGCGGTGCCTACATCCAGTCATAGCACACTTTTTCCGCTCCTGGACCTAAAAGTTTTGGAAATGTGACTTTTTGATGATGTTCTTCAGGAACGCCAAACATGAAAAACTCCTCCCTCACTTGAGGTGCTCGAATGGTCATGTTGGACTTTCTGGGTTGTCATGAAGGAAAAATATTTTTCCTCATGGTCATGATACTATTCTGGGTACACCCCCACCACTTTATAGGCCACCTATTAGGGGTGTAACCATTCATCCACTACATCCATGTATCAATTTATACTCCTGTGTTCCATCTCCATCGATCTGTGCTCACCAAACTGCCATTCCAGATGACATACATAGTTCTAACGTCATTTGAAAGGTAATCAATCTGTGCCGTTCCGTTCTTTCTTGCAATAAAAAAAACGCGTTAATCAAACACCTCATCGAGTCTCTTACAGCGTCTGTGCAGATGTCTGTAAAAAAGTCTGTAAAAGTAAAAAAAAAAAAAAAGCAAATAAAACTCTTGCATCAGAAGACTGAAGACTGACATGATGAGCGTATTTCTTGCTTTGAACAGAACAAGCTTAATTACCGTTAGGTGTTAGAGATGGCACGTTATAAATATTTCCTCTCATTTACACAAACTGCTAATACGAGGTGGCAGGAGGTGGGGAACGGAGCCTTGGGGTTTTTTTTTTTTTTTTTACAGGTTAGGTGTCAGAAGCAGGTGCATGAAAATGTCAGGCAATTTGGAAACTTTCAAACTGTTTCTCATTGCACTTGCAGATATACAGTAATTAGCTCCTCTGCTGTAGCGGCGTATGCTCAGCCCTTATGATTATGTTGGACATGCACAGAATTCCCAACCCAAATCCTACTCCTATTCCCCTCCTTAAACATATGAAACAGTCCCAGTTTAACTGGCATTGGGATCCAAAATATGCACATCAAAACGCACACAGTTTGGTGCTTGAGAGCAGACGCTGTTATCAGCTAATTAGCGCAGGGAGCTGCAGGGGACGGGATGTATGGCGGGGGCGGGGGGCTCGTCGCGACACTTTTCCAGTTTGAGTGGTGCCATCACTTGTCATCTTTGTCAATTAGAAATGCACACAAGTGGAGATAAGCACGCTAAAGAGAGTGCATGACTGAGGAGAAACGGCTGACCTACAAAGTGTGTATTTCTATGTTGAGTTCTACACCCAAGAAGCTTGCAGAAATATAAATACAAGGGGAATAATAGCATTTGTTTTGCTCTGCAGGGGAGGGATTACACAAGCTATTGTTTGGCTGCGCTGGATGTTTTGCTCTACATTCGGTCCTCCTCCTGCTTTTCTCATCGCTTTCGGAGTGTCGTTTTAAAAAAATGCTTGATTAGAAGCGCTTTTTAAAAATGTGCCGTCCTGTATGTGCGTGATATGATGACATTTTGGGCTACATAAGGTCTAGCTTTCAGTGGGTGTTACAAGGTTGGCTAATGAGCTGGAATCTCAGCATGCCAAAAGCATACTGCTTGGCTAATAGGGTGCAGCTATTTAGGCTTTTCATGTGGGGCGGGGCAACATATTTCTGTATGAGCGCGTTCAAGTGAAAACTATAAGGAAGAAAAAAAAGAGAATAACAATATACTGTATACTGTAATATCTTGTCCGCTTTATTTGTTTCGGACCCGCCTAACGAGCCACATTCACACAATTCAACAATTCCGAAAAGTAGTGACCCCTAATTATTTAATTAGATTCGGTATGTGACACAGGCTCACACCTCGCCCTCCAAGCCCTTCTAAACCGTACATGACACAGTCTTGCTATGTCATGTTACTGCTAAAGTTACTGCTAGATTTACTAGATTAAATTCAGCACCGCAATCAGCGCCGTTTTCACCGTGTGCAACAAAGGCTCGCACCTCCCCCTCCAAATTCCCCTATAGCTCGACCTGCTCCTGTGATTTCAACATTTGCAATAAAAGTGACTATTGGAATTATTACATTGAATTCCGCTCCAGGACCCTCCGCTTCTCCACCGCACGTTGAAACAAACTAGCTTGAGGTTGACTTCTACTTCAATTTCTGATCACCTTTTGTAATAAAAGTGACTGTTTTAATTATGACATTAGATTCAGAACCAGAATCTTCTCCTTCTTTAACGTGTGTGACAAAGGCTTGCAACTCCTCCTCTAAATCCCTCCACAAGCTCAAAGTTGATCTTCTCCTGTGGTTTCAACATTTGCAATAAAATTGACCGTTGGAATTAGTAGATTCAATTTAGCTCCAGAACTCTTTTTCTCTCTTCAATTGCCACAGTTCACTCGTGACACAATCCAGGTTGAAGCCTTAAATATTAGCATGACCATTAAATATGGATCACAAACTTGTTAAACACATTTTAAGTATCAATGTATTTAGGTATAGGTGTGACCAGGATGGACAGGATCAGGAAGGAGCACATCAGAGGGACAGCACATGTTAGAGGTTTTGGAGATAAAGTCAGAGAGGCCAGACTGAGATGGTTGGGACATGTCCATAGGAGAGATAGTGAATATTTTGGTAGAAGGATGGTGAGTTTTGAATTGCCAGGCAGGAGGCCTAGAGGAAGACCAAAGAGGAGGTTTATGGATGTAGTGAAAGAGGACATGAAGGTAGTTGGCGCAAGAGAAGAGGATACAGGAGACAGAGTTAGATGGAGGCAATTGATTCGCTGTGGCGACCCCTGAAGGGATAAGCTGAAAAGAAAAGAAGACTCACTAAAGAATAATTTAAGGCAGGGGTAGGGAAACTATGGCTCGGGAGCCCTTTGTGGATCTTTTGATGACCACAAATGGCTCTCAGAAGTCTCTGAACACCATAACATTTATTTATTTTAATTGAGTTTTTTCTTAAAATGTATGTAACATACTTGCTTTACAACAAGGGTGTTCAAAGTGCGGTCTGAGTGATTTATTTGCCCACAGCACAATCTAAAAATACAATTTAACAAAACATTTTTGGAAAATGTGGGTGTGAAAAAGGTTATAATATTAGGAGAATAAAGTGAAAATATTGCAGGAATGAAGTCCTTATTATGAGAACATTTTAAAAACTTGGAAAATTAAAAAAAAGCCGAAATTACTAAAAAATGCTACAATTTTAAGAGTACAAAGTCAAAATATTAAGAGAAAAAAGTCACAACTTTACAAGAACGAACTTGTAATATTATGAATAAAAACAGTGTCATTTTAGTAACAGAGTTCATTTTTACAGTTTAAATGTCACAATATTAAGAAAATAACAAAACAAGAAACAAAAAGTGTTAATTTTTGGAATATTAAGTTGGGGGAAATTTAATTTGGGAATAAAGTTAAAATATTTTGGGAATAAAGTCAATGAAAAATAGAATTGTTTTGTAATGCTTTGGAAATGTAACATTCAAAATCTTTCATCCATCCAATTCAGAGACTTATTATCTTCCAAAATTGCTGGCACACTTTTAGTTGTATTCACTTTGTCATTCATTCTTTTTCATTCAACATCTGACCCACCTTTGGAGAGAAAAAAAACTACACATGTGGAAATGAAGGGGTGCCCCAACGATTGGGAATGATGGAGAAAGTGTGGGGTCCTCAGCAGCATCAGGTAGTGCCAGTCTTTGGGCGCATCCCACTGTGGGTGCGCTTTGGCAGCCACGGCTCTGAGGAAGAATCTGTAATCTAAAAACGATTGCGCGAGGATTTACCAAGCGTGGGGTTTATTGAGAAGATGCGCGCTCAACGCGCGTAAGGAAGTCGCATTGGAGCGCCCGGAGAAGCAAAGAGGAGGAGGAGGAGGCTAGAGAGAGGGAGCAAGGGAGGGGGAGGCACAAAGAGAGAGCGAGAGGGAGAGAGAGGCTGCGAGAAGGGACTCTGTGGGGCCAGCGTTTGCCTCAGCCTGAGCGTCGGTGGTCGCGATGACGAGCGTCTAACATGCAGCGCGCCTTGGAGAGCCGCGCGCACGCCTCATGACTGCCCCGCGCCGACGATGAACGCATCCTTGCGGGACAATTCCTTGCGAAGCCAAATGTGAAAAGGCGAGAGAAAGCCACCAGGACAAGAGGAGAAGAAGTGAGGATGGGCGCTCAGCCTGTTTTGGAGTGACGCACCGACGCCTGCGCGCGTATGTTCCAGCTTGTAGCTTCTTCGCGGCGGACTAACGGACCAACGACAGGGGATGAATGCTAAATTACACCGCGGCAGTGTGATCTTCTGACTTGGGGCCCCGCCGTCCTTCCTTGCACCCCCCACCCCCACCCGGCTCCTCCCGCTCCGCCAGGATGCAGCTGCTCCGCGTTGCGTGGGCACTAACCGGAGCTGCGATCTGCTGCTTCCTCCTCCTCCTCATCCACTCTCGTCTGCTCAAAGAAGGTAATCGCGCTGCGAGATGCCGCCTGTGTCAACAATGCTCCCATTGCACCACTTTCAGAAGCTCGCTTTTCGTTTCTCTGCACCCCTGCGATGGAAAGTTCCCGCGTGGGGCGTTCAGGGGAGCAATCAAACAGCTTCTTGTTTTAAAGCTTCTCAATAGATGGCACTAGAGTCTAGCTTTAGGGTAACATCGGGGTCAAGCCTCTCTTCAACTCTCACCTGTGCTACTCAAACCAGCCAGAAATGCCATGAAGATGATCACCATCACCCTTTGCTCTTCCTCCCAGCTGCTTTAAAAAGCCATCATCCTCATCACCTGCCCGGCGGTGCTGCACGGATAACGTAGCCCGCGGGCCGTGCTGCATTGTTGCTCGGCTCTTTCTTTTATTTCATAACTTAACCCTAAAGCAAAGGCCAATCTCCTCCGTGCCGCACCGAGTAGATCTCCAGGGCGGCACACTGAAAGCTCCTCATGAAAGTCAAATGGCGGCTTTCCTTGATGAACTTGGCAGCAAATGAAAAGCAGTTAATATCCCCGCTAAAGAGCTCGGGGCAAACAGGAGCCCCTTTGACGCTCACGGGTTCTTCCCCGGGTAGGCGTGGGATGGAACGGCCCTCTAGTGCGCTTCCATCCCTGGGCAAACATTCAGGTCAAACGGTCTCCCCTGCGCCGTGGAGAGTGTGTGACTACCAAGAGTTGGACACTGTCCAAGAATACTGAGAGGGAAAGAACGTGCGCGTCAGCCAAAATGGAAGTGGAGTTTAGGTTTTATGCTGGCACATGCCTCAGAAGCCTCCCTTAATGTATTGTGACTTGCTTGTCTTTTCCACACGGGGTCAGGAGGACCGTCATGTGGCCACCGACGCGTAGCACAAACACTCCGCCTCGGGGGGGGAAAAAAACAGGAGTAAATGCTGCCAGAAACGTGGTGCAGTGACTAATAAAAACGTAACGCATACTACAAAACCACACGCAGATGGGATCAACGATATCAGACAGCGTATCCGGTATGCTGCTTCCTTCGTAAACCTTGCACTGTTCTGAACTGGCTCGTTGTTTGGGTGTCCTATACTGGCATGTCAAGCTCCCCTTACTGAGTGTATCGTGACGTGCCCATCATTTCAACACAATTGTCAGAAAAGACAGTCGTGTGATGAACACTGCGCGTCATGAAAGAAGTCAGCACTCATTTATCGTGGTTAGTTGGTTACAGACTTTTGCAAATATCAACAAAATGAATATTTTTGTAATTAGAGCAGAGAAAACCTGTTTATGACTTTCTAAATACATTTTCTTTAACCTTTATTAGAGCCCCGTAGGCATGAAATAACACCCCCACAGCAACTTTTCCATCCATCCATCCATTTTCCTCCGCTTATCCGAGTCCGGGTCGCGGGGGCAGCAGCTCTAGTAGGGAAGTCCAGACTTCCCGGTCCCCAGCGACCTCTTCCAGCTCCATCGGGAGGACGCCAAGGCGTTCCCAGGCCAGCTGTGAGACATAGTCCCTCCAGCGTGTCCTAGGTCTTCCCGGGGGCCTTCTCCCGGCTGGGCATGCCCGAAACACCTCACCAGGGAGGCGCCCGGGAGGCATCCGGACTAGATGCCCGAGCCACCTCAACTGGCTCCTCTCGATTTGAAGGAGCAGCGGCTTTACTCTGAGTTCCTCCCGGATGGCCGAGCTCCTCACTCGTATTATTCTTTGTTCACAACACATTGCTCAACGGCAATGTGCAGGGTACGGGATCGGTGCACGGACACAAGACACGGTCGCCGCCTTAAACCTAGCATGCTACCGAGCTAACTAGTTCACCTCCAGTTTGCTTATTCCAAACAGAGTGGGAAAGGAGGACAAAGTATTGAGCCACAAACGTACCACTTCCACATGGCATGGGAGGAGAACTTTTTTTACATCGTCGTGTTGGGTATGCCACGACTAGCCATGGAGCGAAGTTCGAGCTGCAGTGTAGCGTGGGACGACTGTACAGGACAAAATACTGTGTATACTCATTATACAAAATACATTGTATAATGCGTAAATAAATGTGTAATAAACAGCGACTTGTAACTGACGAGTTCAGGATACACGATATGAGACACTATTGTTCTCAGCATTCTGCTTCTTCCATATACTTTCCAGGTATTTTTTCCTAAACTGGCTCCTAATAGCTGACTTCCTTGGTCCTTTTCTCTCCTTACAGGAGAACATACTGACAGAAACATTGTATAAGAAAGAGTAAAGAAATACAGACTTGTAAATGACCGATTCAGGATAAATGATATCAGACACAGCATTCTTCTTCTTTCTTTTGCCTTGTACCGACTCGTTGCTCGAGTTCCTTGCTCAATCAGTTCCCTCCGTATCATACCAAAGCTGTGAGAACGTGTCTGTAGACTTCTGGCCTTCAGAATCGTCCACTTTTGTCCATTTTGACCTCGGCTACTAATGTGTACTTCCTTATCCTTTCAAGCTCGACACCGAATAGCGTTTAACTACGCGGTGCTGGTGGCGCGAGGCGCCGTGGGGACGTGCAGCTGGTCACAGATGTAGTTTGACATTGAAGTCCCACACTGGCGTAGAGGAGCGCTCACTTTGTGGCGAAAAGAATGGCCGAGGTCAAAGCTGTCGAGCAGCCCCGAGTGTGACAGGCAAGGATTCAAAGGCGGGTATCGGCACGTGGATAATGACTGCCCGTGCATATTATAAAGCCCTTTTTAGCAGTGTTCATTCCCAAGTACTCCATTGACAGAAATACAAACACGTGTTTCACTCAAGTTTGCCATGGATTGGCCATCTATAGATTTTTTTTATAAGATAAGCACAGGAAACAAAGTAAAGGTGGCAAGATTTGTCCGTTTTATCCAACATTTAATGATGCGATTACCGTGACACCAATAAATGTCCACTGTTATGCAACATCGGCTTTTTAGTGATGTTTATTCCCCCGGAATCTGTTTATGAGCACCAAACGGGAGAACAATCTAATACCTCCAGCTCTTTTGTCTTTGCTGCATGTCATGAAGGAAAGACCCTGACCCACCCCTTTTTTCCACGTGGGCCACATACTGAAAAATGATGTAACTTCAGCAGTTTGTAAACCAACACAGGCATATTTACACGTTTTCCCCATTTCTGTTGTTGTTATTTACAAATAATCTTTGTAAGTTTTCCATTTGTAATATTTTGACTTTATTCCCATATTGTGGGGTTTTTTCCGTAACAATTTTGTAAAATCACATCTTTATTTTGCTTTTTGATTTCTCCTAACATATTTCACTTTTTTGCTACTAACATGACGTTATTTTCCCGCATAATATAAAAAAGTTTATCCTCGTACAACTGCAACTGTCTTTGCTGTTGCGGTACAACTTTTTTCTCTTAATAGTTTGACTTTTGTTTTATTACAGCTGTTTTTTTTTTTCATTGTTTTTTTGTTTTTTTTCCAATGCGTTTGCAACCGAAATTTCAAAATTTTCCAAAACTTTGTGGTTTTGTTTGTAAAATTAATGCTGATTTTTTTTTTCCATTATCCCTGTTGTTGGTTTTTTATTTATAGTTTTCTTGTTTTTTTGGAACGTGTACCCCGCCTCACGCCCAAAGTAAGCTGGGGTAGGCTCTAGCAGTCCTAACCTGAAATTTGCCCTTTTTTGGGACTAATAAAGGCATACCTTATCTTATCTTATCTTAATGAGGATAAGCTGCATAGAAAATGAATGGGTGGGAAAAGAACCCAAATGTGTGTTGCAAATGGCCCCCGGGTCGCACACAGGAGACTGCTATTTTGTCATCCCTTTGGGTGCAGAGTGCAGAGTTACAGTGTATGTGTGTGCTTCCTAAAAGCGCTTTTAAACTATTTAAAATCCAGCATCAAGGCTAGATGGGAGCTGTAATTTTCATGCACGCAGAAATAAGGTCTACTACCTCCTGGTCCAAGAGGTAACAGCCCCCCCTTCTCCACAGACCGAATATACGTGCACGACGCAAAACCTTTGACACAGCTTGACCCAAATCTGCCCGAGGCTCTGAGCAGAACCGCCACGCCACAGCGAGTCACTCCCAGTCTTTTTCTTCTTCTTTCAGGAGAATTTTTTTTCCTGGATGTGCTAAATCAAAGCAGGTTACTTAGCATCAACCTCACTGTGTGAATACACACGTCCCTGTCGCTTTGGACCATTAGACCTAACCTTGTGGTTTTTAGGATCAATAACTGCAGGGTGTCAGGCGGCAGATCGTGTTAGCCTCTTTTTGTGGAAGGGCCATCGGTGCGAGTAGAGGACACTGCAGGAGTGGCGAGGAATGCTTCATGACTGAAGGAGAAGTGGAGCTGAACTTGCATTCAACTTCTCTTTGGAGCAGTGGCAAAACGGATGGCTTTGAAGTGTGGAGCTGCTTTGGGGCTTGAAAAAGGTGGAAAGTAGTTATGGTGCAGGCGTTCTGTTGATGTTGGTGTTCCTAGTCTGTGATGCAAACCGAGTTTTGGTCTAAGTTGGATCTTATACCTAAATCATACCTAACGAACTCACACTGTACGCAGAGCGCGCAAAGCACATAAAATACAGAAATAAAACACTAAAGAAAAGAATTGAATGAAATAGTAAGAAACTAGGGCCGCACGGTGGATGAGTGGTTAGCACATTGGCCACACAGTCAGGAGATCTTGAAGACCTGGGTTCAAATCTCCGTTGGGCATCTCTGTGTGGAGTTTGCATGTTCTCCCCGTGCGTGTGTGGGTTTTCTCCGGGTACTCCGGTTTCCTCCCACATTCCAAAAACATGCATGTTAGCTTCATTGGCGACTCTAAATTGTCCATAGGTATGAATGTGAGTGTGAATGTTTGTCTATATGTGCCCTGCGATTGACTGGCGACCAGTCCAGGGTGTACCCCGCCTCCCGCCCAAAGCCAGCTGGGATAGGCTCCAGCATCCCCGCGACCCTAAAGAGGATAGGTGGTATAGAAAATGGATGGATGGATATAGTTTCTTACTCCATCCATCCATTTTCTATGCCGCTTATCCTCATTAGGGTCACGGGGATGCTGGAGCCTATCCCAGCAGACTTTGGGCGAGAGGCGGGGTACACCCTGGACTGGTCGCCAGTCAATTGCAGGGCAGACAAACAAACATTCACACTCACATTCACACTCTAATGGACAAATTAGAGTCGCCAATCAACCCAACATGCTTGTTTTTGGAATGTGGGAGGAAACCGGAGTACCCGGAGAAAACCCACGCACGCACGGGGAGAACCTGCAAACTCCACACAGAGATGCCCAACGGAGATTCGAACCCTGCGAACCTCCTGACGGTGAGGCCAACATGCTAGACGCAAAATGAGCCGAACATTGACCGCCACGTACCTACCGAACCGTGATTACGGCTTAACGTCACACCTCTGGTTGCTACCCTCCGGGGTTCCAGACCAATCAGTGTTATTTGAGGAAATGGTGTCAGTGGGAGTAGTTTGTGTCCTCCATCAGTGACGATATTTAAATTCACAAAGACCAAATTTCCACATAACGATTCAGTCAATCAGAACATGAATTGAGCTTGTTCTCAAGAACGTCGTCAAAGGTGTAGAAGACTGAATGCATCTGAAAGGTAAAAACATGAAAGTGCAACATTCCAATTTGAAGATGTTTGAGATCCAGCAGAGGCGGCGGCGCCAGTCATTAAGTCTTTCTTCCCTTTTTAGCCATCTATTATTCATCTCCAGGAAAAAAAAACGAATTTTACAGATCTCAGCCTTGAAGCACAGTTTCCGGCTCCAGAGACAAAAAGAGAAATGCGCCTGTATTTAATGCTGCAGTAATACTCCTTCCGCATACAGAAGCCATGCAAAGGCCTTCTTCCCCACAGATCGTCTGTGACGTCAACTCCTCGGTACACCCCGGTGAGCGTACGATCCGCCGTAAACCGATTTGAATCGAGCGCGACTTATCTCTAATGGCCAGTATCAGCTGTAATCCATAAGGGCAAAACACATGAATCAATGACTTAATTGATTCATTACTTAAAGGGTGTGCTAATGAATGTGTTGGGCATTAATCAATCACAACAGAGGCCTATGGCGGTGTGTTTATGGTAATCAAAGCTGCCTCAAATGACCCCCTTGTGTCATGTGTCTGGGGGCCCCTCCGTGTGTGTGTAATCTCCAACACACTCATGTCTGTATTTTACCACCAGTATCGATTGCGGGACAGTAAAAAGTGTGCACTGTTGCGCCGTGTTTTCCTAAAGTCCTATTGATTGGGTTTTGGCAGCGCAGTGGGACAATAAAAAATGAAAGGCAGGGGCCCGTGCGGTTGGTGCTAATGAAAAGCTGGCCGCAAGGAGCCACCCCCACTTCCATTTTCAATTCGCTGGCCTTCACGGGTCAGGAAGACGACAGCGACCTTGCACACTTCATTTTCGTCCTTTCACCAATGACACGCATCTACAGAGATCCCAGCGCTCCAACAAGTCTGGAATAAGAGTGCGTTCACACGGCTGATTAAAACAATCATCGGAACCCCAGACGCTTTGAGAGATGGGTTTCAGTCCGCTTGCGAGTGAACTGTAGTCTGGTTTGGTTAGGCAGAGCTCAAGCGAGCAATATGTAGGGTGCTTTCTTTTGGGCACTTGATTTTGCAGGGGCAAATGGGCTATCATAATTAAATGTAGAGCCAAAAACTCTATTTGTACATATTCAAGCCAAGGACCAGATTTGGCTGCCAAAACCCAGGTCACCCATGCGCCCGTCCTTGACCGACACCCCAAACGCAACGCACCGGACACTTATGCTTGCTGCTACAGGTGGTGGGTCTGCGGGGGGGAGATCCCTTGTGGCTTCTTTGGCCTGGGTGAAGGACCAACCACCAGGCGCTCACCTGCGAGCCTGTCCACCAGATATCCCAACTCCGGACAAGGTGTTGGTCTTTCCCATCGGGCCTCTGAATCTGTCTTTGTTTCTCATGTCACCTAGGATCTGTTTGCCTTGGGAGACCCTACCAGGGGCTTATAGCTCCAGACAACATCTTGTAGCTCTTTGGATCCGTCGGGCAATCAAACCCGTCCACTACGACAAAGTGGTGATTAACAAAGGGCACGCCTCCTAGGCGCCTCCCTGGTGTGGTGTTTCGAGCATGCCCAGTCGGGAGAAGGCCCCGGAGTAGACCTAGGACACGCTGGAGGGATTATATCTGTTGCTGGCCTGGGAAGGCCTTGGTGTCCTCCCGGTGGAGCTGGAAGAGGTGGCCGGAGACATGGAAGTCTGGACTTCTCTACTGAGACTGCTTCCCTCGTGACCCAGATAAGCGGAAGAAAACGGAATGGAATGTGAATGGAATAACTTTACTATAAGCTGCAGAGGTAGCCGTTCGGGAGCTAGCTCTTGGAAGCATTACGTCTTCCTCATAAGCGGCACAATATTTAAATGATTAGTAGCAGTTCTGAAGTATACACGATTTCAAAAATGCCCATAAATTGGCCAGACCGCTGCAGGGTTCAAAGCAAAACGTTGTTACATGCAAAAAGGTATAGAAAGTGACATTTTGGGAAGGTGTAACTGGGAAGGTGCAAAAACATGTCAACACGTACCTAATGAGGTTGCTTTGGTGCAGCTGTTGGTCCCCTGACAAAAAAAAGCATAGCTGAGAGAACCAAAGCAAACACGTACGGTGGAAGCTTGACTTACAAAAATGCAAAATTCATTATACGAAATGGGCTTGGAAGAAATTGGACTCTCGATTAACAAAAGTAGGAAAAGCAAAATCGAAGGTGCCGATGTACGATGTACAATTCCGCCATACAAGCTGCCCTCCCCTGGGGCGGTAATGCACCAAAGCAACGGATGCCAACCACCTTAAAACCGAGTGTCCTGAGCTTCCGCTCTGTTTTGAAGTAGACCAGCCGATGGTCACTGCAGACTGTCAGAGCTGTATGGATTGTGAGTGTGGGCGGATGGTAGATGATATGCACACTCAGAGTAAAAGGAGAAGGAAGGCCAGCAGTTTTAGAGGTTAGGGACTAGTCGGGCCATTTGTCTATCTGCTTGTCGACAGGCAAGACAAAGATCCTCTCAGATCAGCAGTTTCCCCCTGAGGAAGGGCGGGTTCTTGCCACAGCGGCAGCACGTCCATCAGCACCATCGCTCACAAGACAATCCCCAAAGCCCCGTGTGTATTTATCTAGATGTATAAGCTCAGAGAGTGCTGATTGAAGGGCACAGAGCCGGACCGCTAACTCTCCTGACTATTGATTCCGTGACCGCCGGGGTGACGCTCGAGCGTGCTCCGTCCATGCGATCTTCAGGAAATGACGGGTGAGAAGTGTGCTCACCCTTCCGCGCTTTCAATTTGCGCTTTCCCGCTGTGGCAAAGGTACGGATGAGGTCACCCCTGCGATCGATCAAGCCGCCGCGTCTGTGTTCATCTAGCTAATCAATAGCTACTTAAGAAGTTTGATCGTCTTTGAGTCCGCAGTCATTCGAAGGGATTCAGAAACAAGGCCTCTTTTTTTTTGTGCCCCGGAGGCCCCCGCCCTCCGCAAACATGGCGGCGCCGATAACAAGCTCGGTCACGCTTTATGAATCCGTGTCTCTAATCGGACACTGGGTAAGCCATCAGGTGGCCTCGGCGTCAGAAAGGACGCAATGTCACCGACGCCGTGCTTCACGCCAGCGAAAGGCATCGCCTGTCGCTCCTTAGAAAACTAACAGAAGCTTTGTGGATTCCAACAAGCCGAGCCACTTGCTTTGTCTCCGCTGTCACATTGTGTCTCAAGCAATTTCATAAAGATCATGATTTCCTTTCCGGGGAAGTCTTGCTGCAAAACAAGATCCTCCAACCTTCATCCGTGCCTTTTGTCGCCACTCTGCACCAATGGAAAACGAATTAGAACAGAATGACGCATAATGAAAACCACTAAATAGAAAAAGCGCCGCTATGACACATCTCCTTAGCTTGTTGCACCCGTGAATAAATTGCTTGCGGGCTTCCAATTCCTATCACCGAAATAGAAAATGGATAAGTTATGGAAGTTATGGAAACATTATGGCTCATAACAAGGAGGGGGAGGCTCATTTATTGTCTAATGCCGTCATGCCGTGGAGGCAAAGGTGGCGACACGGGTGTTAGTCATGCAGCAAAGTGATGTGTACCTCAACGTCTTCTTTCTGCAAAGCCTCGCACATGTCAAAATGTAATCAAGCAGTCGGTGTAATGACGGCATGTGTTTTTTTTCCTCTCTCCTTGTTTACTCATTTGTCTTATGAAGTGTCCATTAAGGCAGAACCTGTGATCTATTAAATTTAAAACACCCTGCTGGGACATGCTATCACTCCCAACGCTGATTAGAAGCTTCTGCAACACTCGCTAACCAAAATGCAAATGGCTGTTCTTTAAACAAGACCTATTATCCCCACAGATATTCAAATTTAATCATTCTTTTCTACAGTTTGGACCGGGCCTCAGTGAGGATTTGTGGAACCCTTAAAGCAGCCAAATACGAACCCTAGCACAGGGGTAGGGAAGCAGATGTGGCTCTTTGATGACCGCATATGGCTCTCAGATGTTTCTTAATACCATAACACTTGTTTATTCTAATGTATTTTTTAAAGTGTGGTTTGTGTGCCCGCGCACAATCTAAAAATACAATTTAATAAAAAAACTTTAAGGACACAGAAAAAATTGAAAAATGAGCAGGAATTTTACATAAAATAAGGTCAAAGTATTAGGGGAAGAAATATTCTAACCAAAAAAATTTGGTAATTTTTGCAAAGTTAGGTTGCACGAAAAGGTTATAATATTAGGTGAATAAAGTTCCAAATATCACAGGAAAAAAGTCACAATTATGAGAAAAGTTAAAAAAATGAAAAAAAAAAAACCCTGTTATTTCCTGAGTATAATTTTACGAGAATAAAAAAGTAAATATAATTTCAGTTAATTTTTTAAATGTCGTTATGTTATGGGAAACAAACTAAACAATATAAAGTTGTAATTTTTGGGAATATTAGGTTGGGCAACAAATAATATGGGAATAAAGTTAAAATATTGTGGCAATAAATAATATAATATAATGAAATATAACTATAATTTAATAGCAATTAAACATATAATTATTGTTTTATAATGTTTTGTGTAATGTTTTTTGCTGACATTTTAAAGTAAAACACCGTGTTGAAAGTAACATTCACAATATAGAACATAATTATATTCTAAAATTGTTGGTCTTAATTGTTGGCACACTTTTAGTTGTACTCACCGTTAAAAAAATATGATATGGCTCTCATTTGATAATATGTGACTTTCATGGCTGTCTCAGCCCAAAAGGTTCCCGACCCCTGCCCTTGCATATACGTTGAGTTCACAATAGTCAATTAAAAAAAAAAACATTTTAGTCTTTGTTTTGTCATTTAAAAGAGTCAAGCTACACAAAAAGTGATGCATTTATTCCTAACGACCAAAAGCGTCCCATTGTTATCGACTCCTTCTTATTTTGAATGCCTCTTATGACACATTTATTACCTACAGGACTGCCTGTTGAACACAAAGTGTTTACACGCTTCTTTCTTCTTACGTTACAACGCGCTGATTGATTCTGGTAAAGTCAAAGCACCACCAGTTCCCTTTCTGTAACTGAGAAGACAGTAATTGCCTCATTTAAAGAACAAGGTGGGCTGTCCACACCTGAGTTAGGATATGAGTTTAAAACTAATCCAGCCCCTTGGCTGTCCATTGGGCATGACAATTAGAAAAGCCAAATGGCTGGGCTGTGGGACTTCTGGTGTTAAAAAATGCTGTATTTTATGTTACATTTTCAAGTGAATGGCTTTTTAATTTGAAAATTTTTAATTTTAAAAGCCCGGGACTTGTTTCTATCGCCACAGCCGAAATCTAAACGGAAAAAATAATAGATATGAAAAGATAGCGGCTACGGGTATCGGTCAGCAGGAAGTTATTGTGCTCTAGGATTTCTGCGTTAATGGAATCACAAACGGAGTTGCAGAATTGCCACTGAAAACGGAATCCACTGCGGGAAATGCAGAATCTGGCAGAAATTGACGTCATGTGAGTGAAATGCTGTCGTCATGAGGCGAAGGAACATTTACAGTATGTGGGTAAGTGTTTACCCGTGGCAGAATCTCATCACAGGCGCTAGCCCGCCCCCTCTGGAACTAAGCATGTCACAACGGCGACCTGCAACACCAGCTGAAACACAATACCAAAATAAAACTCGAAAGTGCCGCCCAGAATTTTGAAGGTACTGCACACTGAGCCTTTGACGATGCCCATTGACGTCTTGCAAGTTCTGAATGAAATAAGGGCGGGAAGAACATTTATTCTTAAATTGAACTGAACACACACAATACACTTCCGGCCTTCAAAATAAGAGCACCGTTTGCCACAGCCTGTCTAATTGTGTAAGCAAAATAAGAGTGTCTTAATGAATATCTTACATTAATAACGCAACATAGTTTTCTACAGTTGCTAAGAACTGATTGTGACGGCATGCAAAGCATCATGGGATTGACACGAGGACAAACAAGCAGTGTTACAGTGTTAGATAGTTTTATGATGTTTATGATGTGACATAAACAACGATCTGTATTTGCCGAAATTACATTTAGTTTTTTTTTACGACAGGCTTTTCAGCGGATTAGGAACCGCGTACGTGCGTGCGATCAATGAATGTGGCAGATTTGATCCGCAGCCGCACGCCAAACGGAAAGAGCGGAATTCCACGCGTCTTCAGTAACCACCAGCATCCTGACGTCCCGTTGGAAAAGTTAGCCGGGCTACATTCATTTCTGAAATACTGGGTACAATTGTCCAATTGGATCCACAAATGTAAGAATTTACTGGACCACTCAAAGTAGTACCCGTGCCACTAAAATATACAAGTGTCATTATAGCACATATACTGTATACAGCCCCTATCAACTATTTAAGAGCTTTTTCTCAACAACAGCGGGCAAATCTAATAAGGCAAAACATGGCGCAATCATGTTTCATCATCATCATCATCATCATCATCTCGGTCCATTTCACATGGGGTAGCCGGACTCCATTATGGTACCTGCAGGGGCTGTTTAAAGCAAACCCATGAATACAAAAAAAGCATCCCCCTTTGTTTCTTTCCCGTGCAGAGCCTCATCCCTCACTTCATCCACAGACGATGTACCGGGACTGAACGCCGCTGTGAGTTTTCTCGTCATCTGAGAATCAGAGCCCAGTTTTTTTTTTGGTTGTTGTTTTTGTCGGTCTGTTTGCTATGCATTGATGTGACCTAACTACTTTCAAATATGTGTCTGCCGCCACGCCTCCGTATTTCAGCGCTTATTATCGCCAGGAAAGTCACAATAAGACCGTGAATACGATGCAGAGATGGAGTTCCTCCACACACGCCCAACAAATTACGGCGAGAGGGAGTGGGAGGAGGGAAAAAAAGCACGGGATTTTAATCATCGGGTGTGTTCAGCAAAGGGAATATATGCCAGCGCGGCACATTTGCCTTGCTGAACAGACAAGAAATTATACCTTTCTGCACTGCCACCTAAGCCAGACGATAAAACCCCGTCTTGGAAAGAAATAAGGGGAAAATACTGACTTAAATCGAATACAGAGTCCCTCTAGGCGCGACTTAACTATATGTGTTCAATCACAGATAGAAGTCACGGCCTTAACCCCCCCCCCTCCATGCGTGTCACTCAACTTTACACACCGCCTGCTCCGTGTTTGCATAAGTACATTGGAAAATTATCAAGCATCAAACAGAACGTGACAGCGAGGGTGTGCGCCTCCGTCGCACATGCTTGCAAGCGCGTGCCGCCGCATGCAAATCCGCAGCGGCTCGCTTTTCTTAGAGGAACCCAATCACGGCCGCCGCACTTTGCCGTTACCGGGATGCGGGCGCAACGACGCCGAGCAAAACCAGTGACATCCCGGCCCTGAAAGCGTTGCCACCCACCGGCCTTTTGGCCCAGGTGAAAACACTCGAGCAAATTGCCTCTCCTAATTGATGGACTTCAACTGCATGCTGAGCTAGCGTTGCGTGTGTGTGTGTGTGTGTGTGTGTGTGTGTTAGTGTATAAAGAGGCAGCAAATCTATAAAAAGACCATTTTATACCTGTTTGTGCAAGTGTTTGTGTGTGTGTGTGTGCCATTAGCTGCAAATTCCTCCTTCTTCTGCTCAACACATGTACACACACACACACACACACACATCATGAGCTACCCTGCTAGTGGAAAAGCCCGATGCAGCATTTCCTGTGGTGGTCCTTGCAAATGAAGCGAGCTGGTGGCTAAATACGGGCAGACGGCGGCGGCAAATGAGAGGGAACAGGAGACAGGCTCCAACATTAGGTGCATGTGCACAAAATCCTATTCAAAAGCTGCATTCAAAAATGATGAAGATAACAAACAGACTGGTCTGCCTTATTTTTGCCAAAATCAAAACTGAGCATGGACATTTTTCTTTGAGTCGCATATTTTTCATTGCCCACCCTATGGAAATTATTTTGGGGAGTGTTGCCATGGCAGCACAGGTAACAACAAGAAAAATGTCATAACATTTTTATCCAAACGTCATATACAGCCTATTATCAGTCAAATATATGCATATTCAACCCTTGTCTGGTGTTCGGGTCTGTGAGACCCGTTTTCGTTTTTTTTCAAAAGAAAAATTAAACAATTATTTTTTCAACCTGAAATTCATTGTCTTTGGCTTATTTTCTGCGAAGAACATAACTCCGAACTAATTTTCAATGACCGCATAGTGTACCTCCCCCCACGCATTTACATTACACGCAAGGTGTTCGGGTCCACTGGACCCAGGTCTAATAAAAGTGTTGAAAGTGTAGGTCCAGTGTTCCTACACTCGGTCTTCCTCCTTTCCGGTGCTGCTGTTTTCTTCCCCTCGCCCTCCTGCTCCTGCACAAAGTTGCAACAATGCTGAAAATTCTGTCTTGCCAACAACGAGTACCCCATCAGGAGCCACCTCCAGGACCAGAGCAAGCCCAGACAGCAAGTGAAGAACTATGGATGTCAAAAAATGGTGGAATTCAATGGTCTTCTTGCCCAAGAAGTGAGCCACCCTGCAGAGCTGCTAATGTGATAAGGATGCAACCAAGGCCAACACGGCTGGCAGTTCCTCACGTGCAGGAGATCAAGTCTTCATTTGAGCTTTTCATCTCAGATTCCATTCAGAAAATTATTCTGGATTGCATTAATCTAGAAGGATTGCGTGTTTTTGTAGAGAGGCGGAAGGAGATGGACCAAATTGATTTACAGGCCTACTTTGGGGTTCTTATTTTTGCTGGAGTTTTCAGGTCCCAAGGGGAATCCACAGAATCGCTGCGGGGTGCAGAAACCGGCAGAGAAATTTCCGTGCATCAATGTCTCTGGAAAACTTTCCAGGATTATTCGTTTTGACTACCGCGATGACACCCCGGCTCGACGGCAGAGAGACAGCTAGCTGCCATCAGGACAGTGTGGGATAAGTGGGTCCACCGCCTCCCCCTGTTTTACAACCCTGGACCTAATGTGACCATTGATGAGCAGCAGATGCCATTTCGAGGCCGCTGCCATTTTAGGCAGTATATACCATAGAAACCTGCAAAATATGGTATAAAGATCTGGGCTGCCTGTGATGCCACTTCCTCATATGCTTGGAGCTTACAAGTCCACACAGGGAAACCTGATGGAGGAGCCCCTGAGAAAAATCGTGGGATGAGAGTTGTTCTCGACCTGACTCAGGGACTCAGTGGACACAATATCACATGTGACAATTTTTTTTTTTTACCTCACACAAGCTAGGACAGGAGCTTCTGAAGAGAAAGCTGACCATGGTGGGAACAATACGAAAAAACAAATCTGAGCTCCCACCCCAACTGATGACTACAGCCTACAGCTGCATAAGGTGGACCCTACACTGGCTTCTGTTGATATTCTTTGACATGTTGAACATCTCACCATACAACTCCTTTGTCATCGGGATGGCACTGAACAAAGAGTGGAACAAGGGGAATCTCCAGAGGAGACGCCTCTTTCTTGAGGAACTGGGAAAGGCACTGGTGAGACCTAAAGTCCTTAGAAGACAATTCAGTTCCAAGACAGTTCCAAGAACACCAGCTTCTGCAGCCATCATTAGATGAATTCAGGAGGACAATGTTGTCGCCCCATCCACCCGACCTACAGAACCACCGTCTGCCGAGCCTGAAGTAAGTGTGTGATGCTGTTGGAGTAAATGTCTGACATTTTTGCCTTGCAAAAGAGAGAGAGGTGTTAGCAGCATTTCTGATTGTTTCAACTAGGTTGTGGCCAGGAGCAACAAAAAGAAGCGCTGCGAAGTCTTTGGACCCAAGTTTGGACAGGAAAACTCAGTACCCATGCAGCAAGTGCAAGAAATACAAATGCAACACACACACAGTAAAACTCTACCCTCATGTTTTGGTAGGCTGGTGTACACAGGCAAAGAATTCAGTGGGGTTTTTGTGTGGAGACCGGTGTTTTTACTGTATGTGTTCAACTTGTGCTGTGTAAATGTTACATGAGTTATATGTTTAAAATAAAAAGCAATAGTTGTGAAAGCATTTGCTTCATGTGTAAAAGTGTCTTTCCACTCACTCCACTTGATTATAACTGATTTTATTTTTTTCATAACATGAATTTAAAAAAAAACGAGAAGCACATTAATTCAGCAAAGTCATCTAACAAAGGTAAAGGGGGAAAAAATACCATATTTGCTTATCATATGGCTTGTAATTGGGATGAAGTAAACATTTGTTGAGTAATTTAACATCAAATTGTTTGATGGTGTTAATTTGGAAAGCCAAATTCTAGCGGGTCCACCAGACCTATGATGAACACAAATACAAACACCACCAAACTGTACACCTTCTCGGCGTGAGTTAAGCATTTTCAAGCATAAAAATGGCTAAATGAACTAAAATACAAATCGGAATACATAATGCACTCACACATACAAAGACTAAGTGCTGCCAGACCCACTTATTACAAGCCACATTGGGCTTGTTTTTGTTCGGGTATGTCTATATTAGAGGGGAGTCCGAAGAGCACTAGGCAGGACATTTGATAATCAGGTGTAATATTATGGAAATAAAGTCTAAATATTATGTGAATAAAGTCACAATATTGGCAGAAGGAAATTTACAAAGATTTTTTAAGAAGAAAGTTGAAATATTCCAAATGAAAACAATAGAGAGATAACACGAGAGATTGAAGTTGATACTAGTAATAGTTTTTTTCACCTACGTCCCAAAGACAAGGCGCAGGTTTTTCGTGAAATATACATAACTTCCTAGCATATCAATGTGTGGGTTGTGTGGTCCTTGCATCCTTTCACTTTTCAGTGTGGCCCTCAGNCTATTTGCAGACGATGTGGTCCTTATGGCCTCATCAGGCTGTGACCTTCAGCGTTTACTGGAGCGGTTTGCAGCTGAGTGTGAAGCTTCTGGGATGAGACTCAGCACCTCCAAATCCGAGGCCATGGTTCTCAGTCGGAAACGGGTGGACTGTACCCTCCGGGTTGGGAGTGAGGTCTTGCCTCAGGTGGAGGAGTTCAAGTATCTCGGGTTCTTGTTCACGAGTGAGGGAAGGTTGGAGCGTGAGATCGACAGACGGATCGGTGCAGCGTCTGCAGTAATGCGGTCGCTGTACCGGACCGTCGTGGTGAAGAGAGAGCTGAGCCGGAAGGCAAAGCTCTCTGTTTACCGATCGATCTACGTTCCCACCCTCACCTATGGTCATGAGTTATGGGTCATGACCGAAAGAATGAGATCGCGGATACAAGCGGCGGAAATGAGTTTCCTTCGTAGGGTGGCTGGACTCACCCTAAGAGATAGGGTGAGGAGCTCGGCCATCCGGGAGGAGCTCAGAGTAGAGCCGCTGCTCCTTCACATCGAGAGGAGCCAGTTGAGGTGGCTCGGGCATCTAGTCCGGATGCCTCCCGGGCACCTCCCTGGTGAGGTGTTTCTGGCATGCCCAGCCGGGAGAAGGCCCCGGGGAAGACCTAGGACACGCTGGAGGGACTATGTCTCACAGCTGGCCTAGGAACGCCTTGGTGTCCTCCCGGTGGAGCTGGAAGAGGTCGCCGGAGACCGGGGAAGTCTAGACTTCCCTACTGAAGCTGCTGCCCCCGCGACCCGGACCCGGATAAGCGGTGGAAAATGGATGGATGGATGGGTTTCCTGTGTTCTAACTACAAAAATATTTCATTTATAAAAAGGAATCCTACTTTGCGGACTTATCATGGTCGGACCTGTAACCGATTAACTGCAACAAAATAGGGATGACTGTACATTTTTGGGGGTTTTTTGCACAGGGAAGCGCCACAAAGTATCCTCCTGAAAATCAGCTTTTGGGGGGGAAGGCCCCACACTGTATTATGGTGAAACCTCGGTTTTCATCATTAATCCGTCCCAAAAGGTCTGACAAAAACCAATAGCAGAACTACCTTACCTGCTACCCAGCATGCTTACACTGTGCGGCCGTACGTTAACCCATCTTTTTTAGCGCAAATTTTCGTTGAAAACCGGTGCGCATGAAAGCCGATCTTCCACTGCATATTCCATACTGTAAAAAAATCCCCAAATAATCTGAGCAGTGCACCACAGGCCTCATTTTAATATCGTGCAATGAGGTCGAAGGTGAAGTCCTAATGGCTCATCACTCCTGGTGCCTGCTTGCATGTTAATCCACCCTGTGAATGCAAAACTTGATGACAGGGGAAAAAGTCACACTGAGTAGAGAAGTTTTATAAGATGCTTGGCTCATTATGACAAAATAAACGCATAGCAGTTTCATGGGACTTCCGTGGTGTCTCATTAAATATCATCTTTTTTATTTAGGGCACTGATATTTTATATCACGTGATGGATGCAGCAGTCGGGAGCCACTTGATGATTTTTTACTTGGCATTCTTAAAATAGTGCTATAATGGTGATGTGCAAGTACATGCGTCTTGAGGTGCAGCCCTGTGGAGTTGGGAGGAGATAGGACAGTGTGTGTGTGGGAGAGGAGCGTCTCCTCAGGGGGGCTGTGTGTGCGGTTGTGCAACAGCGGTGTTTGCATGCAGGTGCCATTCCTTGTGTGTATGTGCACCTGTGTCGTGTGTGCAATGTTGTCGATGCGCGCCTGCAACCCACAAGCAGTCCGTAATTAGACGAGCAAAACAAGAGGAGAAAGAAACCAAAGGAAGGAAAAATCTAAAATAATAAGAGCAGCAACACCACCCACACTGGTTACCTAGGAAATCCAGATAGCTTCCTCTCTTCTTGTTTCTCGGCTCTAGCTGGGCCTCTGCATTGGATCAGACGGAGCCTGCATACCAATCACACTTGGGCTGGCACCGCCTCCAGTGGAGATGCACAGCAATCTGGGCTGTGGGAGCGAGAAAGACACAGGTTGAATGCAAGGACACAGAGGGACACGGAAGTCGACCGGTCTGAGCTGTGGATCAACGCAATGCTGTCTATTTTGCACTCATGGAAAAGTATTTGTGTGTCCTGAACCACTGCACACAATGGTGGAGATTTGTCCTGGGGTGCACCGTACCGTGCAGGTTTTTTTCTGAAAAATACTCCACATGGTGGTGCTGTTGTTAAAACCCAAAGTTGGAAGCCATAGGCCTTTCCGGACTGACTCGAAATGTCTCAAACTTGAGGCTGCTTACCCAAATTTCCACGGAATTAGGTGTGAGAGTAAAAAAACATGGCCGCCATCAAGCAAACAACTAAATGCCCATTGACCAGTCGTCTAATGATTAGCAAATTCAAACTGGGATGTAAACCAGGGGTTCTCAAATGGCCTGATTTTCCAGTGGTTGTTAAGTCGCCACCCACTTTTATTTATGTCAAACCAATTCAATGTATTTGTGTTTTAAAATCACTCAACGTTTGCAAAATTAGCAGGTCCCACCGAGTGCATTTTGGAGGAAACACGATAACTGCTAGCATACAAATAATGCAGGAATTTCAGTGAAATATCATATATTAAATCAGTGGTTCCCAAACTTTTTTTTGGAGACAAAATGATTTTCTGCAGCCCCCCGAAAAATATTGTAACAATGAAAGTGTTCGTGGTAGCCCCGTGACACCCCCCTGTCATAATGCCGCCCCCCCCTAGGGGGCGCGCCCCCCTGTTTGAAAACCACTCTAATAAAAATAATAAATACAACAAAATCTCAAATGTCACTCACTCACTGTGCAATGACTACATATACAATGCACTCCTAGTCAGAATTTCAGACGAGTCATAAAATTTAAAATGTGTACATTTTGCACTGATGGATCTTAAGGAGGTTCTGAGTAGAGCTTCAATTTACAAAAAGAAGAGACAAAAAACTATTTGAGCAAGCAATTTATTGCTAAGAAGCATTAAAGTAAAATAGTCTGTTCGTCAGCTCATCAACATTTTAAAACAAAAGCTAAAAAAAAACAACCCCCCCTAAAATAGAAATAAAACAAAGTAGGAGTGAGTAATGAGTAGCTGCGCCATTCTTGACGTTTGATGCCAGTGTTTCCAGTAGGTTAGTGGGGGATGTTGTTCTAAGAGGTGGCGGAAGGCATCCACTGTCTGGAACTGATGTCAGTTTTTTGTAAACTTCCCTTGCCATCCATCCCCAAATGTTCTCATTTGGATTTAGACCAGTGGAACAAGAGCAATGGCCCAAAAGAGTGAGCTTATTCCTCTGGAAGAAGTCCTTTGTGAGGAGCAGCGTTGTCCTGTTGAAAAAGCCACACAGACCAGGGCCTTCGGTCATGAGGTATTCCCCCGGCAACATCTCCACAAAGCCGGCTGCCGCTTGACGCTCCTGCACAACCTGATGATCCATTGTTCCGTTGTGCCTTCCACTGTGCCGTGTGAAAAACAAAAAAGCCATCAGGAGCGTCAATTTGGTGCTCGCCTGAAAATTCCAATGGCAATTTTGTGGCCTTGAAAAAGACGAGGTCTTTCAAAACCTTTTCTGTTTGCAACGCCCTTCTCTCGCAGATGGACTGCACTCTGCACCAGTAACAACCTTTATTTGGGCCAGGATTGGTCAGACAGCTGATTGGATGCTCTGGTTCAGGACCGGTGTCATGTTTTTTGGGTCTACCCTTTGACTTCTTCGTTCCGTGAGCCTCAGGATGTTTCTGAAGTTTGAAATGACCGTCTTACTGCGGCCAACCTCGGCAGCAATGGCGCGCTGCGAGAGGCCGTGCTCATTCGGTTCAACAATGCCACCGCGTCCCAAGAGAGAAAGCTTTTTTGCCTTTGTCATCATGACATATACCTGACACTAAATCACATTCAGTCCACAGTTTTGCCTACATTTTGCCTTTTAAGGGCTGTGCTCTTAAATTTTTCACTTCAATGCTAAAATTGCTTACTGATTTTTTTGGCCTCAATTTATTTTCTGCATTTTGAAGCTCTACTCAGAATCTCCTTAGGATTGTGAAGAATGCCTCTCGCCCAAAGTCAACTGGGATAGGCTCCAGCATACCTGCGACCCTAATGAGGATAAGTGGCATAGAAAATGGATGGATGGATGATCAAAGCGACATACAACCAATTTTTACTTTTTTTTGTGCTTAACTTTGTAACCTTAGCACAACACTTTCTTCAATCTTTACTACTTAGAACCTCCTTTGGATTGTGGAACATGTTTTCTTGAGAAGATTTTTATCCCCAAGATAATAATCTTTCAATTTTCCAACCGCTCTTAAAATGTCGGTCAGGAGTGTGTGGTGCACGATACCATGTCACCGCGCAGCTTCATGGAAAACGACGGCACTGATTGGTCGCTACAGTGTGTGGGATTGAGCGTATTGGACTGTTTTTTTTAAAGGTTGCAGTCGTTTCATTTGCATCTGTAACTGATGGCCAACCAGCGCTTGGTAATAACGGGGGCCGCCTGATGTTAAAGCAAATGAATAATTTATCATTTATGCCGCACCGAAGTGAGCGCATCGTCTCCATTAAAGCACATTGACTGTGTGTGCACGCCCGCTGGCTTTATTACTAATGCACACACACACACACACACACACACACACACGCAGACAAACCAGAACACACACTCATAAACGGAGAACTTGACATGCAACATCCCTCACTTCTTTTTTTCTTTCGTCTTCACAGTGTCCTTATTTCCTCCTCTTTTGTTATGCTAAATGCAATATTTCCACCCTATGCGGATTACAAGAGCTAACATGCTAAATATCAATAATGATGCAGTGGGGGGGCTGTAAAATTGCAGCAAAACAAAAACAAAATGCTATTGTGGCGTTGGAATTTCCTTTGACATTTGTGCAGGGAGGAGGTGGACATCAGCTGCCTCCGACGAAGTGCAAGCGTTTCGCCGTGACTCACGTGTGCATGAGAAATGAACTTTAATTAGCCCTGTCACGCGTTTTGCAGCAAGTTCCTCCCAACGCGTAACCTTGAAGTTAATGCAAAGGGGCCGCAGAGGTGCCCCGTCATGTTGTGTGATTTGTTGGCCCGTGTTAATAACACCCTCTGCATTTCGTTCCGTGTGTGTTGCAGCGCGGCAACAGCAAATCGAGAGGGAACGTTGATGTCAGCTGACAGATGTCATAATGTTTGTGACGTGGGTTACAACATCGTTTGATTCATAGTGGTGTTGGACCAACACTGCACCCCTAATATAATTGGCTGCAGACCCAACAGTTATAAGTACATTTCTGTAAAGTAGGAGTCTTCCTTATTTTCCTAGTTATGGCATAGAAAACCTGCTTACGACCTTCTAATTACAGTTTTTAACATTATTAAGAACCCTGCCCTCCGCACATGAAATAACACCTTTGTACTTGTATTACCTAACATGCATGCATCCATAAACACATGAAAAACATGAATACACTTGAAGGTGTGTCACACTAAATCTCTTCCTGTGCTAGTAGGAGTTGACTGAAAGTGGCCTTAGTTTTAGCTTGCTGTGGCTATGGCTGAAACAGTAGCCCCAACTAGTAACCTAGTTATTATTATTATTATTATTGTTATTATTATGCTTGTTGTCAGAGCATTTTAACCTGTAATAATAGCCCTTTGTTTTGACGATCAATTACTGACACCTAATGACCAACGTAGAATACTACACTCACAATTTGAATGCATCTTCCTAATGGCTTATATTTGTATTTAGTTATTTCAGCAATTTCTATGCTTGTAAATGGCTTAGGCAAATATATGCACAGTTAAATATGCATATTTTAATAATAATCACATCCAAATTTGTGATATTTCTTCGGAATGTGCCCGCGCAGGTTATATTCCTTCAAAACAGCGTTTACTTTGCAACAAAGTAAACACACGGGCCTCCCCTGTGCATTTTTGATAAATGATGCATATTTTGTCGTCCAGTCTACAAAAGTTGAACTTACAGTGTCTTCTTTTCACCATATTTGTTTAAATGCGAGTCGTTCTCTACTTCTTCTACTGCTGCCTCATTATGGCGCTTACGTCTCGCTGTTGCCCCCTGCAGAGAGGAGGCAGTACTGCATGAACAAGCATTTGTCTATGTGTGATGCTGAGTGGTTTTATTGTTTGGGTGAGGGCGGGCTGGACCACTTTTCTATAGGTGCCTAAAAGCATACAGCATACAGTAATAAGAGCAATTGAAAGGAGCAGATGGATGCAGTGAACGCATGCTCTCCGTCTGCTCTGGTGTGCGTTCCCCTCATCATCCCAGCAGCCAGGTTATCCCCTCCTTTATCATTATCTCCACACCAGCTCATAAATCTGTGTGCTGATAGCGATGCTGCGGCGGCCTTATGCATATTCATAGCAGCACAGCCTAAATATTCATGAACCAACGTCTGGCCACTAGACTAGTGAAATATAAGACGTACTTTGCCTTTTTATGGCCTTCTTTTCTCTGCGTTTTGTTTGCTGAAGCTGCCCCACAGCACAAGTGTTCCCCCTTGCAAACTACACGGTCTACTTCACAGTGGTGGGTCTCTGTTCCAAATAAAACCAGCTTTTATTTGTGCAGAGATGGTGCACATACATCACGCTTTGGGCGATAAATGACATATTAGCACGCACATTAGACATGCACCGGCAGCACTTTCTTAAGCAGCAACACCAACTGTCATGCTTTTTTTTCTGCGTTTTCAACAGTTGCATGTCATGATTCGGTCACCTTTCCGCGCCCGGTGAAGTCGTTTTACTCGCGACATTAGAAGATGAAAAAGCTTCTGTGAGAAAAGAACTCAAATTCATTTTATTCCCCAGATGAACGGGCTGACAGCAGACTGATGGCGGCCTACTTGCAGCTTGTCACAATGCTGTCACTTATACACGAGCTGAACAAGTGTCTACTCTATAGGCATTCAGAGTAGGGCACCCCACTGCGTGAAATATAACATATCCTTTAAAAAAAAAACATGATCAAAACCCATATTGAGTCCATTCATAAACCAAACTATGTGTGGCAACACACGATGGCTTATTTGAGCCTTTATGAACCAAACGTAGGCTCATAAGGCTGGGGTAATTGCTATGTAACCCACTTATGCATGCATTGCATAACAAGGCTGCGGGGAATTTATTAATGTCCCCGTTCCCTACTTTGATTTTGCCGATTTTTTAATTTTACCCCACCGCTAAGCCGCACGGTGGCTGAGTGGTTAGCACATTGGCCACACAGTCAGGAGATCTTGAAGACCTGGGTTCAAATCTCCGTTGGGCATCTCTGTGTGGAGTTTGCATGTTCTCCCCGTGCGTGTGTGGGTTTTCTCCGGGTACTCCGGTTTCCTCCCACATTCCAAAAACATGCATGTTAGGTTAATTGGCGACTCTAAATTGTCCATCGGTATGAATGTGAGTGTGAATGTTTGTCTATATGTGCCCTGCGATTGACTGCCGACCAGTCCAGGGTGTACCCCGCCTCTCGCCCAAAGTCTGCTAGGATAGGCTCCAGCATCCCCGTGACCCTAATGAGGATAAGCGGTATAGAAAATGAATGAATTAATGAATGAATGACCCCACCGCTAACACAGAGCGCATTATGCTTTACAGTATATATGCACTACATGCAGCCTGTTCATGATACGCTCTCCCTTTACACCCATTCAAACATTCAGAGAAGATGGCTAGAGGTGGCTAATTATGTCTTCTAACGGAGGGCTGTGGCAGTCATGGCAGGTGCAACTTTTATGGCTGATTGTTTTTTTAAGCTTTGTAGCTATAAATGGTTTTGTGAAACAAATCATAACACAGCTGCTTGGAAACAGCCGCTCCGGAGCAAATAATGGCATTCGAGCTGCTGATATATTTCTAACAAGTCGTTTTTTTTCCCGTTTTTAATTGACATTTGGGATGTTTCGGATCATCCTCAAAATGTTTTCATCAGCAGACATAGGCATGGGCTGAAATGAGATTCTGACAGTATAATAACCTTGGACAAAAATATCATGGTTGGGAATTACGCAATCACTTGCTCTATCAGTGGCTCAAAAAAAGGTCCCAACATAAATAATAATATTTTTTTTTTTAAACCCCAAAAAACATGATGTTGGGTTATTATTTCATACCGTAATCCACAAGTGTTTTGGACTTGTTGCATTGTGTATTTGCTGAGGTTTTATTCATTTGCTGGTATAAGCAAGTTTCACTTCCCTTTCCGGGCTTTGTCCCGCCCATCGGACGCTGAGCATCACTGGAAGTCTACGGGGAAGTGGGCTGGATCGGGCGCTCGGCTTCTGCTTGCTGATTTGCTGATCCCCTTATGATTGACAGTGAAATGAGCAAATCGGCGATCTTGAAGTATAAACCTCCAGCCCAGCATTTTCCAAGTTCATCTTTCTGTCTTTTTTTAACTGATCTGGAGACTTTACCGATCCCAAGCGTAAACGGAGTAACTCGATGTGCATCCCTTTGAAGGAATATTTCACACATGCAATGTTTAACATGCGATTCAACCATGACATTGCAACTTAATAGATTATGATATTCATGTTAACTCGTGGAAGTGTACTAAATAGTGTTACACGCTTACACTTTAGTTAGATAGCTTCAACACCGTGTGAAATACACACTAAGTCCACACGCTCCATGTGTTGTTATACCTTGTAAACCAGTAACCGGATTATAATTATGGACAATTAGCCGCCTATAATTCAACCTGAAGTTTTGCGTGATGGCAGACATTTTTTTAACCAATCTTGCTCAAATTATGCAGACATGTGCATGTTAGTCCCCTTAAGGCTACAAAGAGAGTCATCGGTGTACATAATTAATCTTCGACCTCCTGGAATGCACTATATTAACAACGTAATCATATGCAAATGCAGTCAAACGGAGGCTTATGGCACATAGCATATTATTTTCCTGGTTGTTTTTGTTGTGCTTGGTGTCATGTAGGCTGGTACTTTATATGTATAGTACAATCAGCTGCAGCAAATCTTAGCAAGATGACACTTGACCTTTCAGTCCTCGGTCACATTTGTCTCAGGCCTTTCATGATTGCGTCGTTCTCTTGTGGCATCTCATTTTATTGCGTTGTAACTGTTATGCAACTGATGCTGAACTGATGCTCTTTGACGGCTTCGAGGTCGTCATGTCCGACCGACACTAGGAATAAAAGAACGAGTCCCCCATCGTCTCTACCCACGTGGCATGAAATACATTCAGTCGATATAGAATAATTTTCATGTTAATTAAAAAATATATATTCAATCATAAAATTATGCTGTTCAGTATTGGCAATTATTATCAAAAATATGCATATTTAAACAATTGTATGTATTTCATTGCCTATATTAAGCATACAAATGGCTAAACATATTAAAATACAAATTTAAGGCATCCAAAAACACATTCGAAGCACTGTGACGATATGTAGTATTATGTAGTATAATAAGTATACTGGTCAGTAGGCGTCAGTAATGATGCGCTTTATTTGGACACTGGATTTTGCATAATAACACAGTAAAGGGCAAATGGACTAGACGGTCATGTTCTATATCGTACGAAAAAGCAAACATACCAAAAACGAGGTTGCACTGTTTAGGTTACATCGTCCATGCATTGAGAAAACACGGCCTCTTCTTAGTCATTTGCTGCAATTAGCCTCAGCCCAAGTGTTGCTGCTTAACGAGGCAGCCGTGCTCCACAATGGGCTCTTCTCATCCATCCAAACTCAAAAATCCCAAACTCAAATCCCAAAAATGCATTTTAGCCTGGTGTGGCTGCCAACTTCCTGTTTCAAATGGTGCTTTCAGACTATTGGGGGCAACCCGTGCCCAGTCTGTACTGGTGGGGGTCAATCGCTTATAATGGACAGTTTAAAATATGTAGAAAAGTGCTGGCTTGAATTTACTGTGGATGCCGACCTGCACTCCCTCATAACGTAGTCATAAAACTCCGGTGGAGTCGCTGTTCGAAAGCCAGTATGGGGTCGCCTCCTGTATTTATTGCGGCCTTCGTGAATAATTAAAGAATGGAGAAGCTTTTGGTCGCTCGGGTCACTGACATCTCCTGGCTTCAGTTGCAAGTCTTGCAAATACTGCAAAGAAAAGATGAGTTTCATCACAATAACCCTATAAAACACTCCTTTATTGCTGGCGCTAACCCGGAGGCCACCGCTGATTTTATTAAATGCTGTTTGCGAGTGAGTGTCCCCCCCTTGGCTAATAAAATATAACAGATCACACTCTGATGCATTTCTCCAAAGAATAATTGCGCTGAGATATGACAATTGACATTTTGTGCAGCAGAATGTGGATTCAAAAAAAAGGAGTGCGTGTGAGTGGGGTGTGTGTGTCTTTATAGCCCAGCTGAGCGGCGGCATAGAGGCCGAGTTAAATGGGGGGGGGGAGGAGATTAAAGGCATTGCCGGGGCCTGCAGCCTCTGTATTCAATCACTACACTGGGGCCACACCTCAGCCTGCATGCTGATCAAGCTGCAGTGAAAGGAGCCATACACCAGCACTGAGCATATACTTCCCGGCTACTCTGACACCATATTTGTCACTATTAAATATTACCAACCTTGTCACCTTACCACTCCACAGTACCAGTTTAAAGCTGACGGGTGGCGCTAGTGAGTCCGGCAGTGCTTAGTACGCAGACACAAAATCAGACAGAACTGCAGATTTGCAAATTATTCATGCAGTGCAGTGTAGTGAGGAGTGCAACGACCCCTACGTCGGAGAAACCCTTGTATACACGCATGGTACGGCAGTTTCTTTGGGCCCGGAGTTTGCACTCGAGTTGCATCTCAAGCATTCCTTTGCGCATGCTGTGAGCATGTAGTAACAGACACATTCATGATGAGATGTAATACTTAAAGTATTTTGTTTGTTTGAAGCGTTAGCGGCACTTCCTTCCTGGGTGCATTGATAGCAACGTAGAAAGGAATGCTACATCTTGCTAGTGAACTAAACACATCTACCCTTTTTCAAACGCTCCAAGCTTTAGTTGCAACAAGTCTTGCAAATGCAAAGAAAAGATGGCGCTAACAGTAACTGTACCGTGACCCGGAAGCCACCCCCGATTTGATTACGTGCTGTTCACCAGAAGTTTTGCACCATCACAACAACAGTGTGTCCCCCAAAGATTGTCTCATTCCACTGGAAGCTGTTTCACCACCAAGCAGGTGACCTATTTAGGGCCCTATTAAATCTCTTTCATTTTTTCCCCAAATTCTGTTTTTTCCATTTTTCCCAGCATAGTGTGTGTGATTTTTGGCTTAGTAATTAAAAGGTCAGTTAATTAAGTGCAAAAAAACTTATATGATCATCAATGGCCAATTTAGCCTAGTAATAGATCCCGGGCTAATGAGCCATGTGCAAAAATAAACGTGTTTCATTCTTCAAGCAGAACCTGCACGTCGTCATCGGCCATTGTATAGCTCTCCTTACATTAAAGCGGTAAAACACAACGCGGCGAAAATGTACTCCTCCAACCCGAGTCGCACACACATCCGCACCAGCATGCTGGCTTCCATTCACGGGAGCGAAGCTAAGGGGAGGTTCCGCCAACTTTCGCCGGTGTTTATCGTCATTTCAACGATGATTCCGTCAACATTTAGCCAACCGCCGGGTAATTTTTGTGGGCAATTAATTGTTGTTTCACGTCATACTCTTGATATGTTCTATTATATTGTGTTGTATTTGGCAAAGTTAGGGATTCAGGGACGATTCAGGGAAGTTTTCCAACATACACGTGTTAAATTACTGCCTTACCCCGAATATAATAGGAGTTGGAGCTTTTCTTACTGTCACTCACACACACAAATACACTGGTGGGCCGGAGAGATGTAGCCACGACGCGGGTGATTCCAATATCAAGATAAAGGTGATCATTGAAGTGGATTGATCAAAGAAGGGTCATATAGATAAGAAGTATGATATGTAGATTTTTTTAAACTGTGATCTACCAATTTTTTCACTTTATTGAAACATTTATTTAAACTTTTTCCACTCAGGTCCCCTAGAGAAAAAGCTAAATATGCGGACACCACTTTGATATTTGTATGTACAGTGGAACCTCAATTTACGAAAACCTTACTATACCAAAAATTCAAACTCCAAATTGGGCTTTGAAGATATTTCCGTGCCATTTGACGAAAAAATATTCAAAATACAAAAATGAAAATTGAAAGACTCGTCTCATATACGAGAATTCCAAGACACAAAAGCTCCTCAGAAATGAATTCATTTCATATCTTGAGGTTTCACTGTACGTACATTTTATTACTTGTATTTAAAGATTTGTGTTATTATTTGTATAAACATTTCAGCTTTTTTTCCCCTAAATTTCTTTGGTGTTAATTTTATTTCTACAACATGCTTTGGACACCCCCGGTATTCACGTTTGTCTTTTTTTGTCCTGTTTCTGAAACAGAGGGGTCGTCTTATATTCGGGTCAATATTGTAACGCCACATTTGCTTACTTGTTGATCTTTGCTATCACTTGTTCTGGCCAGGAATTGTAGCTAACAATAGTTTAGATGTAGAACTTCCTGATAAACTGGCCGTGTTGGATAGAAAGTGAGTGGGAAAAAAACAGCTAAAGGTGATCCAAATACATTCGTAAAAAGTGGGTCATGCTGCGCCTGCACTGCAGCCATCCAGAATAAGCGTTTCTATGTTCCACGTGGTTTCGGGACATGCCGCGTTCTTCATAAAGCGAATAGAAAATCACAAAAAAAACCCAATCACACACCGGCAGGCAATGCCAAACAACAATTACACCACTGGAGTAATTGCGTTTGCAACGCTGAGAGCTCCGAGCAGCGTCTTGTCTTCTCCAGCTGCGAAGTCGTGTTAGATTCCTTCTGTCCGTGAGGCCGATGGCCGCACAGCTCGACACCACCGCTCGCAGTTGTTGCTGTCTTCGCTGTGCAAGGCCCCGAGCCGCACTTACATTTTTGAAGAGGTGCGCCTCGGCTGGAGCTGCAGGAGCGCAAATCCCGTCCTTGACTTATTTCTGTGCCGATGAGCGTGGCGTGCGAGGTTTGCTGTTTTTTCCTTTGCGTTCGTCTTCTCACAGAATGTGGAAGAGTCCAGGCTGCACCCAGGAAAGTAGGGCAAGTGAAATATTTGCAGGAGATATGCTAATTAACGCGCTCGTGTGGGGAAATGTCTGAACAATGCAAAAGAACGGGTGTGTCCAAAGTGTGGTCCCTGCGCGCGTTCTGGGAATACAACAGAACAACAGCAAAAATAGGGGGAAAAAGTCAAACTACTTGTTTTGCGGCAAAAAGTGAAAGCACTGTTTGCTTAGCACACACCATAGCACATAAGCCAATAATCAAAACATCATTTTCTACAAAGCTTGTACAAAATATTAATATTGCATTTATCAATATTCATAATAATAATACGCTTTGTCACAAAGGTGCGATGCAGGCTGTTGTGTATATAAACCATAAAAAAACAACAACAGGAGATCTAATTATATCATAATAGTAAAAATTGAAAATTGTTATATTACAAAAATAATGCAATCCATCATTTTATTACATTAATTGGTTTCCGACCACAATACATTTGAGATTCAATATATTTTTAATTAGAGCATAGAAAATCTGTTTAACACCTTCTACATGCGGTTTTTATATTACTAGAGCCCTCTAGAGATACAATAACACCCCTACAGTCACCTCCACACTCATGTTAGCCAATAATAGGACAACATAAGACATTTTAGACACAAACTCATGTCATGTGCTCATGTCTGTTTCTAGAAATGTCTTCTGGAAGTGTGGACAGGAAGTGATGTGGGGGATTCAGAGTTGAGTTTTAGCTGGAGTATGGCCACTACAGTACCAGTTGTTATTATTATGATTATGATGATGTTTTTGAGTGATTGCTATTATTGTGCCTGTTGTGAGATATTTCAAACCTGGGAACTTGGGAATTGAAACCCCTGTCGGCGTGAATTTTACGAGACTGCATGCAGGCATCAGAAGATTAACTTTTGCTTTTTCTCTGGCTTTTTGTAACACTTATTCAAAAAGTCCTCCTTTTGGCTCCTTCTCAATCACACATCTCAATGTCCACATTTTGGTGAGCCTCAACGTGAGTGATATGTTGACCTACAACGGCGACAACTGTGTGGCCGTACAGCTGCAGCTTGTTGCAGCAGTTGGAATGTGGCCCCGAGTTACCACAGTTGGATCGGTTCCATCTCGTGGGGGAAGCCAATCCTCTTCGATTTTCATAATCCAGTGAATCGGCAGCCGTCCCCGATTGTGACGTTTGGATCGGGACATTCCTAGTGGCCACGCTGGACCCCCAATTCCTCTCACACTGTAGGAACCATACGAGAGACGATTTTAAAACCGTGATTTTTTCATAGCGTGTTATACCTTCAAACCAGCAACCGTCCCGTGCCTAGTCCCAATGAAAAACAATGACAACCATTTCCATCCCCTTGTAACAGGAAGTGAAAACGGGACATGGGAAGTTCGAGCCTTTTTTAGGACGTTTTTTAGGAAGTTAAAGCCTTCTGCTTCCCTTGATACTTCAGCATGCACCCCTAGGTAGGAAAAGTGGGGACAGCCCTAAATTAGGCTTTCTGTATCCTAGACTTTGTCAGAATGCTGTGCTAATATCCCCTGAGAGTGTACAGACAGCATGCACTCAGGTCTTTAGTGTGCAAAATCACATCCACATTTACAGGACTTTACCTCAGCATTGCCCCCGTTGCGATGTACCCCCCGGGGGGTGCAAATGCATTTAATTGCAGCAGTAAGGTGGCTCTCATATCCATATGCAAGGTTACAGGGGTCATTTGTTTCCCCTTTCCGCTCTTGCCTTTAATTGATGATCTTTCATTGTTTGCGCTGCGTTATTAAGCGGCGTTCATTGTTATAAAGCTGCAGGCAAAAGAGGGCGTCCCGTGGGAGAACGCCATTCCAGGCTGTGCTTTTTTACACAAGGTCACGGGAGAAGAAAACGAGGCATCATTGTGAAAACCCTGTTAGCCATGGGGAGGGGGGGGGGGGGGTGTCTTAATTTATTTGAAGCAAAAGTGAATCTGATCAATACATGAAGCTGATTGGACGAATGAGACTCAAACCTGTAGGGTGCTAATCTGATGCTAGGGGTTGTAGGAATGGCACTTAACAGCTTCCAAATTGTTGGGCTTTATTCCAATAAATGTCTTCTCTATTGACCCGAATAAAAAACAACAGCTCTTTTGTATGTTTTTTTTTGTGTCGAGAATCATTATATTGAATAATTCAATACATATTTATAACAAAATTAAATAAAGACCTATTTTTGTATAGAATATTTTGGAAAAAAAATACATTTTTAAAATAATGTTTTTAATATTTTAATAGATTGTTCAGCAAATCACCATTACCGTAGTTGTGTGTGACTAACAGGAAGAAAAGCTCTGATATGCTAGCTTGGGGACAAGTTTGGCAGCCACGTGCTACTATGTACACATTTCTCAACTCCGAATACTTTTTTTCAAGTATTAATTAATAAGTTATCATTGTTTTGTGGTTGAATACAGCCTATTTTTATTAAAAACATCTGCATATACAAGCAAATTTTATGTATTCATGGCCCAAATTAAGTATTTTCAAATTATAAAAATGTCTTAATGAATGAAAATGCAAACATAAGGCATTTAATAGATGAGGTAGAACATCTGTGAGGTTTTAACGGGCAGAACCTGGGAAGTGATGTGTGTGACATCAGAAAGATGCATGGCTTGCAGTGTTGAAGGTACCAGTGACTCGTGTGATTTGTGGCTGACAGCAGCTCCTGTGTGACCGTTCACTGTTCCATTGCAGTAAAATTCTACTACACTGGCCACTAGTTGTCAGGAACATTACAATGATGAGACAACAGCCACCGAGTGTGGAGTCAATGCTAACATGTGAGCGTATGTAACGTCTAATGTCGAAGATGTCGCATTTTCTATTATTATGTCAACTATATTGAGTAATGCATGTGCAAAAGCGACTACAGGAATGTTATTTCATGTCTTTAATAATGATTTAAAAAAACATATTTGGAAGGTTTATGTGACTTTGAAAAGTATAAATAAGGAATTCACTTATCGCGGTGTGGTCCGGAACCAATTAACCGCAGTGAATGAGGGACGACTGTATTGTCTTTTTTGTGGTGCTGTCATGTGATTGTGTAGCCTTTAGTGTTTGCCATGACATCCTGTGACGTATTAACCTTTCCTCGATTTCGTTTTTCTTCGGTATTTTGTCTTTGTAAGCTCATCTCTCTGCCCCGGATGACTTTTGTTATTCATTCCAAATGTATTCGCTATTAGGCTTAATAGGTTCTGAGGAGCAGCTTCAAAACAAGCAGCACGTCTCCACGTTGTAGCAGCTTAAAACCAGCAGTTTTTTTTGTCTGATCAATGTTATATTCAATCGAAAAGAATGTGTGTTGGGAGGTTTTTGTTGTGTTTTTTTTTTTAAGTAAGTGAGACATGGAAGTGTGTTTTTTTGGGGGGGCGGGGGCTTTGTAGTGATAATTTTGCACACAAAAAAAACAATCCTGGCAACCGAGCAGTTCTTCTGTCGGAAGCAGAAAGAAGGCTCCCATAACTTTAGTTGTCGCTGCGTGTGGTTGCATGGCAACAGTGGCTTAGCTTGCTGTGTGCTTGAAAGAATGAGTCAGAGGAGGAGAGGGTAGAGTCTGTCTTGCAGTCGTCTTTGACATTTATATGCTGCTTATGTTGTAAGTGCATGTGCTGATGTTGTACTGTGTCTGCTCCTCCTGCGTGCCATCTGCTTGCCAAAGCATCTTTTTTTGGAAGGAGGGCGAAGGGAGGAGAAAGCCACCCTTGCAAGATCGTCTCCACAAAGCAAATGCTCAGACTGTCTTTCCTCTCTGGGAATAGATGGACCCCATCTCTCTTTTTCACTCCTGCGTTCGCCATGATTAGAGCATTGTCCCTAGAACTTTCTCTGAGTCATAGCAACACCAGCAGGGTATTAATAATTCCAAGGCTGGCTTTTTGATGGCTTTTCAGTCGGCGTTGGAGTGTAAAATACACGTCTGCTCTAAGTGGAGGCACCTTGAGATGAGATGAGTTTACTTCTTTTTCCACCACAATCTCACATGTCACTTTCTCTGTAACCTTTTGCTTTCATTCTGTTGGCGTGGGTGAATTAAAGCGCCGACGCTACAGTCCGACTTCCGCCTCTTTTGGTGGCTTTCAAAAACACTAAATGGAAGTTCCAGGTGCCAGGTTCAAGTTACTGACAGAGCAATAAAAAATGCAAATAGTAACAAAGAAAATGGATGACCTGGTGTCCCAGCAGCTACCCACAAACCCACTGGCTGATTTTTTCTTCCCTGCAGAATAAGGACATGCGGGGTAGAAGGTTTTCCGGCCCCTGCCACTGCACTCTTCCGATAGTTCAGTTCAGCGGTTCACAAACTTTTTTGAGCAGCGAGAGAGAAACATTTTGGAGAAAAAATTATCTTCACCTCCAAAACACAGTAATGATGCATGGTAGCCCTGCACCCCGCCTGTCATGATGCCAGGCCTCCCTAGGGGGCGCGCCGCCCAGTTTGAAAACCACCGCGCTAGTTCATGGTGAAGATGTCCCCCGTTGTATCGCAGCTCCCTCGCTATACTACGTTTAAAAAATAATAATTCATGGCCAAGTAGGGGCGGCCATCTGTTATGTCCCTGCAGTGATCCTGTAGCCTATGCGATGTGATGTAAACAAAGAATAATAATAATAATAATAGTAAAAAGGGATTATTTCATGTCTACACATTTCATCCATCCATCCATTTTCTGTGTCACTTGTCCTCATTAGGGTCACGGGGATGCTGGAGCCTATCCCAGCTGACTTCAGGCGGGAGGCGGGGTACACCCTGGACTGGTCGCCAGCCAATCGCAGGGCAGACACACAAACATTCCCGCTCACATTCATACCTATGGACAATTTAGAGTCGCCAATGAACCTAACATGCATGTTTTTGGAATGTGGGAGGAAACCGGAGTACTCGAAGAAAACCCACACACGCACGGGGAGAACATGCAAACTTCACACAGAGATGCCCAACGGAGATTTGAAGCCAGGTCTTCCAGATCTCCTGACTGTGTGGCCAACATGCTTACCACTCGGCCATTGTTAGTATTGAGCCCCACTTTGCAGAAATTCACTTATTGCGGTCAGGTCTGGAGCCAATTAATCGTGATAAACGATGGACGATTTTCATTTGCCTGTTTCCTCTCCCAGGCCTAGTCGATTCGCTCTCCCCAGGGCCCTGTCAATGTCAGTGTGATCAGGTGCTGAAGCCTCAGAAGTGTGGTTGTGCCCATTTTCCCCAGTCAGCCTGCAACTACCAACCATAGGATGTGTGGAGAAGGCCTGTTGTTGGTTTTGCCCAAGCCTGGAGTTTCAGTTGACGGACTATGGGGAGTTTTCAAGACTTACTGTGTGATCGTCTTTCAAATGGCAGTGTGCCAGTCAGAAGGCTAAGTTCATAACCCGAAAAATAATTGAATTCATCGGACAGCAGTGAAGGACGGCAAGTCGCCAAGTGCTTTTTCACGTACTTGGAAGTTCCAGCAATGCACTCTCACATCCAAAGTCTCCAAAGGCGTGTCATCCTCTGGAAGTGTCACCATGCAGTGTTATTATGTTCTCTTTAAAAAGTAAATCCAATATTTTTTTGCCAATATGAAAGTGATCTTATGGTTCCTTTTTCATGTATGATATCGCCAGTAACAGGGGTGCAGCCAGGAATTGTGAATTCCATGACAAAAATCATGTTCCCCCCAGCCCCGTATTATTTGATTACCAATTTGATTAGTGATTACCCCGGCAATCTTGGGACCTTGTAATTGTCCTGAAGTTTTTCCCCGGCCAATAGCATCTGTAATAAATAAAGCAGGCAAAAAAGCACATATCGCTATCGGTTGATATCGGAATCAGAAACCGGGAGTTAGACAATACTGGCATGTCGGATATTGGCGGAAAAAAAAGCCAACACCAAACATCCCTGGCGGACAGTTATGTTTGCCGGTGTTAATGGCTGATGCCAGGCTCCCTGCAACTGCACCTGTTTTTTGTCGCCAATGATAGCAGTCGTCTGCCAGAACCTTTGGACAGCTGCTGAGTGGATGTTCCACAGCAAAGGGGGGAGGAGGCTGTCTGGCTATTCCATAGATGTGGAGGTTTGCTGGCTTTGGCAAGGTGTCGTCGATGGCTTAAAATTCAAAATCTGCCCTCAGACCACGAGATACTGCATTGCAGAGTACTCTCCCACCTGGTCCCTGCTCACTTGTACTTCACCCACCCCTGCTCAGACCTCTTACTGGAAGAAGATGGTGTTTCTCGTTTCCCTAGATCATTCTAACCTGGGTCGTTTGAAAGTACCTAAACCTGTTCTGTTGGTTGCAACTGTGTCTATTGCATCTTCTACCTCAACCTGTGCTTCCTTCTCTGCTGTCCTTTCCTTCCTGTTGGCACCTTGGCATCCCTGGAATGGTTCTACTGGAGGGCTTTTTGAACGGTTGTTGCAAAGTATTGCTGGTTCCTTAAAGCCTGTGCAGAAAGCCCACTTGTGCAGACTGTGAGTGACAGAAAGAAAAGCTTTGACTCATTTTTTGGGGGGAACTCCGCCTCTTGGATTGCATATATCTCTAAAGACAGGACAGCCTGGCAGTGTAGCACCTTATCTGTAACCTTCTGCTTCCGTTCCATCGGAACAGCACTGCAGTAAAACACTTCCCCCTTTTTGAAGCTTTGAGAAAAGAGAAAAAAAAGTCAAGTCAGTGGAAGTAAAGAAATAGGTTGATGGGAGTCAAATTAGAGGATTGTAGGCCCGGTGCCAGGATGAAGTAACTGATGGGGCAATAAGAAGCGCAAAGGGGTGAAGCTTTTCCTACCAGATATTAAAACACACGGTTGTCATTCAGGTTTGCTTTTTATTCCTCATCCAGGGGAGCAATAAAGAGCAGGTACCTGACGTTTGAACTTTTAAAATCACATAATGCAGTGATGAAGCCATTATTAAACGTGAATGCCCTCGCTTGTGGTTGGAATTGATGTCTGCAAGGCTCGGAGTGAAGTAATAGAGCACATGCAGTATAATAGTCTAATTGGATTTGCTGATTCATCGGGGAGAGTAGTATCGAAGCGATAGCAATAAAAATAATAAAGATACAGAAATCATTTGATAGAGAATAGAACACAACCATGAGAAGGTTTGTCATTTGGCTGACTTTGTGTTCAGTTGATTGGCTTCTAAGCAGTCGTTCTGCTTTTTCTATCCTTTTTGTGATTGTTGCAGCCTAAAACGGCCATTGTTGCGGCAGCTTTCTGAAAAGGTGCAATTTTTGGTTGTAACATTGCACCAGACTTTGTTTGTGTGAATTGACACATTCAAAAATTCCTGGAGGGTCTGTGGAGTAATCCCTCGTTTATCGCCATCAACTGGGTAAAAAAAAAAGTGAATTTCTGCAAGGTAGGATTCAATATTAATACATTGAATATTTTCATAGTGAGAGCACAGAATTTTTTAATGACTTTCTAAATATGTAATTAGAGCCCTCTAGGCATGAAATAACACCCCTATAGCCACAGTTACACTCCTATTACGCAAGACTCATGCTTGTGTGTGTTTCAGCACACGTGCGAACAGGAAGTGACGTTCGAAGTGCCACAACAATAGCTGTGTTATTATTATCATGATGATGATGACGACTATTATTAATATTATGTTATTACCGTGCCTGTTGCCTCGAGCTATATTTGTATTTTTGTTCATTTAGAACATATTTTTGGAAATGCATAATTTGCTTTAATATGCATTTTTGGGATGAATAATTGTTGTACTAAACCACACCACGGAGATCATTTGTAAATACATTTTTGAAAAAACACGACAGATTGAGGCTAGGTAGAGGGATATTGGAGCCGCGATGGACCGAGGGACCGGACTGTATTGCAACATTCCAGGGGGGCATGGGTTTTGTGATATTGCATAGTAATAATTCGAAGAAAGAAAAAAAATAAATAAATAAATAGCTTTCCCTGTCCTTTTCGTCTCTCACGCTTCTTCACTGCACTGCTGCTGCCTCTGATTAGGCTTCTTATAAGGACTCATTAAAACACCACATAAAAATAGACTGCCAGACCTCCGGGTAGAAGCATGACATCAAGGTTGGACTAATGCGGCGTTTGGATCTAAAACGGGATTTCTGACTCGCAGTCTTGGTGCCAGACGCTCCTCGCTCATGTCGAACAGCTGTAGCATGCAGGAGTGATGCTGCGTTTTTATTTTTATTTTATTTTTTTTTGCGCCTGACGATGTCTAACGGTTACACACCGCGTTCCTCCCCCAGCGCAACAGATGCCATGCTTGTTTCCGACTACACCGAGCTGTCATGTAATGTTTTTGGGTTAAATGGAGATTACTTGGAGGAGACATTTTGTTAGCAGAGCTTTTGACGGGGTGGAATCTGTTTACAAATGTCCGTATGTTGGCATCTATATGCTGACAATCTGTGGTGTTCTCCAGACATATTTTCCTGAAATATTATTCACAGTAATCACCAAAGGGAGTACATGCCTCCCATTTCAGCAAACCCTTTATTATTTCTTCTAAAAGGAAATTGCTGTAGGAATAAAACTTTGATATACTGCAAATATAGAATTTAGAATTCCCCTGACAGAACCACAGCTCCCCAGTGCCAGCTGTACTCATGCAGCCCACCTGTCTTGCTGCTCTTTGTAGCGCTAAATTTGGTTCCAGACACGACCGCAAAAAATGAATAACGGATTCAATGTTTTGTTTTGCCGTATAGACGTGAAATAACACCCCTATGGTCACATTTACACTCTTGTGATTCGCTATTTACATCACATTGCAGGGTCTCCAGAAGGCCTCAAATTTATATCTTGTAAACTTAAGAAGCCAAAAACATACCACTTCCACACAGAATGGGAGAACTTTTTTCACTTTTTTTTACTCTTTTGTCCTGTAAGCTCATGTTTTGTGTCATTTTTGCCACCTAATGACCACAACGCATACATATCGCTTGTATTTCTATATCTTTTGACTAATAATACACCACAGTCTACCACCAAACAGACTCATTTCTGATAAACCGCAAAACAGCGTGGGAAACCGTACGTCAAAATACGACATTTTTAGTGGCAAATTTTGTTTTGCGTCACGTTGACTTCAAAGTAGGGTGTTAAGTTGGTGGACACTTTTCTTCTAAATTATGATTTATTTCGAAACATTGCCTCATCGCTCGTCATAAACCCACAATTTAAAAGAAAAATAATACAGATGGTTTAGTAGTTGCGTTAATTAACAACTAACAAAGCTTTTCAACAATATATTGATTATTAAATCATGCAATTTCATGGTTGAATATGGCCAATTATTAGTTCAAACATGGATAGTAAGGCTGATCTTATATATTTTTTTTTTGCAGAAATTAAGCATAAAATTGACCCAATGAACTTAAATGCAAAAATAATGCATTCATAAAACATTTTTTAAGATGTTGCTGTAGTAATGTACACTACTCAGTTGTCAGTAACGTTACTGTAAAGTAGAGTCACACAAAGGTTTGAATCCTACCATCCTAATAAAACCCCTGGGTAAAACAGGGGCTACTGTTGCAAGCATGAGCCAATCTCCTAAACCCCGACATGGCCTCCCCTATGGACCACATTATGGCGGCACACGCGTGCACAAGTGCAGTGTATGTCTAAAATGGCCTATTTACGCATGTTATGGCAACTAGTTCGGGTAATACGAGTGCAAAGGGGGTTAGTTCATGTCTAGAGGGCTCCAGTAATGTCAAAGTATGTATTTAAAAGCTCAGAAAGTAGCTATAAAATATTCCATTCATAAATAAGCGATCCTCCTTGGCGGAAACGGTCGATTCTGGAATCCATGGAATGGAATTGATTGAGTTGAACTACTGCCACACAAACTGAAGTATACGCAGCATACAGGGTGCTTTGTGTTGCGTAATTATGCCTCAGAGACTACTTGTCTGTAAGTAATGTGCAACTATGATGATATGGCACCTGGGGGGGGGTTGAGGAATGTGGTATTTTACACAACAGGCCTGTTTATTGAGGACACTAATTAAGTCTAGCTGGCAGATTGTAGCTGCTGTGCCAACCCTTTGCTAACTAAACACACACGTATGATTTTTGTTCATTTGTGAATACAAAAAAGGAAGTTTTTCTGTTAAAATGTGGCTTTTTGAAACATTTCTACTCACCGGGAAGCATCCAGGTGATTGTCTTCTTTGAGAAGGTTTTTTTTTTATTGTGTCCTTATACTTCCTGTAGGGACGCCTACCCCAGTAACTACCGTTGAAGAGTAATTATAGCAATTTTCCAATGCTATCTCGATGCTAAGGAATTGTTTTTGCAGCGTTTGAAATCAATGTGTTATCTTTTGTGTCGTATTTGTAAGCGAGCATCCGGAAAGTGGTAATGAATTCCATTTTCATAAGCATCTGATTCGGTATGCCATGACTCTTAAGCCGTAGTGTGGTTTTCTTCCGGAATGGGCACCCTTTAAGGCAGACTATGTTTGGAAAAACAACAAAGAAAGAGTCTCCCAAAGGAACATGCGCTGAGACCTTTGGGCAAAAAGTAGGCAGTCTGAAAACAAATGACTATCTCGGGTCGTCGCCAGGGCTATGATGGAGCAATGGGAATGCGCTGGGGAGCGGGAGGCGAAATAAAAGGCAAAGGGGTATGTCAATAACGTTAGCGTGCATTTGGCCACGTGCGCTGCCGCCACGGGAATCCATCATCTTTCACAGCAGCGGCGTTCATGTCACTCTAGGGTGGCCACACGTACGTTTTAATCAGGCATTTGGCCGGCCACGCTGACAACGAGAAGCTGATAAGGGCGGCGATAAATCATCGCAACGCCGCCAGCAGCTCGGGGTTCATTTCTGAGGACACGTGCCAATTTTCCATCCTTTCCGCCGGTCGCACGCAAAGCGGCCGGGCCGCACCTTGTCGGCGAAAGACACGCTGCCGTTGAAAGGAATTGTACCTTCAAAAGAAAAGCCTCGCACTGTTGTTTCGGCAGAGAAAAAGACATGCGTGTCGGTAGAGTGGAGACCTGATAAATAAATAAAAAGTAGACTTGGGTGAGAAATGATGCAACTTTTGGCAAACAAATGTAAAAGTACACCCAGGGGGGGCAAAACTAACAACTTTGCGCCTTTCCCTTTTTAGCAGTCATGCCAAATCTTGTTGTGAGCACAAAAAACAAAAATCCTGCTATCGTTAGGATGGATCACCTCTCATGAGCTTCAATGTTTCTGCCCACACTTACATTTCCCACTCAGGGCCACCACCGTGCAGATTTCATCATTACTTTGATTTACGAGCCAAACGCGAGTGACACGCACATCACGCTGGCGCTGTTGTGCGTGATAAGACGCGTTTCCGAGCATCGTCACATGACCACACGCCACAAAATGTGTCGTCTTACGAGTTATTTGCAAACGCATATTGTATACGGTACAATGTCCGCCAGTAGAGGTGGGTGATACTGCACATTTTGGTATTGATTCGATACCAAGTAATTAAAGGGCCGGTATCGTTTTTCAAGCTCATTGAATGATAATAACTATACAGTCATCCATTGTTTTTCTCTGGTAACTGGTTCCAAATCTCAACACAGTAAGGGAATTTACACAATATAGGATTTAATGTCATTGAATATACAACTGAAAATTTTTGTAGTCGGTGCATGCAAAACCGGTTCATGGCCGTAGAGCCCTGTAGACTTAAAATAACACCCCTATAGTCACTTTTACACTCCTATTTTTTTTTGTTTACATCACATTGCGCAGGCTCACTGCAGGACATAAATGATGGCTAGCATAGCAAGCTAATGAGCTAACTATTTAGCCTCTCTAATGTATTTACAGTATACCAAACCTGAGAAAATGTTTCAAACGTAGTGGGGATGGAGGGCAAAGAAGCCAAAAACGTACCACTTCCACACGGTCTGAGAGGAGAACTTTTTTTGACATTTGATCTCAGCCATGGCATTTGGGCTGAGCTCTGCTGGTTCAGTAGCCAGTCTCCATGCAGCGTGAAAGGTAATGTAATCTAACATCACTGATGCCTAGGGACCACAATATTTACATATAACTTGTCTTTCAATATTTTTGGACTAATAATAAGCCATAGTCAAGTGTGAAACAGCGATCATTTATTAATTTGTTTTTGGTTTTTTTTAACAACTGTGACATGACCAACAAAAATATGTTTCAGCACACTTATCTGGGAACCACTCGATACAAAAATGTAAGCCATAACTACAGAACAATGCAATTATTGCCTTATTCCCTTCTATTAAGCAAAATGATGCAAAAATAAAGTAAACAAAGGCAAAAGCTACAATTGACACAAACGTCACGCACCCAAACGTCACGCAGAAGTCAAGTGCCCGGGCCCGCCCACTGCCCCGTATACTCCCACCCAATGGCCGTCCAGCGGAACAACCCACTCTACGCTTCCCCATCCAAGTCCGAAGTCAGTTTTACGGCAAACGCCACTGCTACGGACTCAGCATATTAGAAAATATCCCGCACCAAAAAGTGTCCGAGTCATTCAATTTGTGGGCCTAACTGCTCATAGAATTACGAAGAAGCCCTCACCTCCTCACTGTGAGTCGCAGGACCAGCCGGCAACAGCAACCTTGAGGTGACAGCAACCGCGAGGCCCCTTGTTGATGAAACGTGGGCTTTTAATGAGCTCCTATTACTCCGCAACGGAGGAGCCACGACTTCAGACTTGCGGCGGCCTTTGAGCTTGTCGACTTCACGTGTTGTAACCATCCTGGCAATTAAAAAAGTCATCCAAACTCTGTTTGTTGTGCGGTTGGGGGTGGAGGTTCCAAAGGAGCTGACAGGGAGAGCAAAGACAAAAAAAAATGGTGGGTGGACTTGGGTGCAGGCGTACATGAAAACATTCCCACCCGCAGGAGTTTATATGACAAGTCATTATCCGCCATCAGCCTGGGAAGCAGCAACAAGGAGGAGGATGTTAAGCTGCAAGGATGGGATGGAGGCCGGAAATGAAGGTGGAGATCACTTCTTGATCTCTCAGGACGTGACACGTTGATTTTGTTGACATGCATTATTCAGCAAATAATCTCAGCACAACTCTTCTCTTCCGTGGAGTTGTATCTTTAGCTCCGAGGCACAATGGCACCACGGAGCACTAAGAACGTAGTATCGTGAACTCACGCTCATGAACGCCGACTTCCTGTTCCGTGCAAAGTGAGCTTCGAAATAACAGCCTGGCAGTATGACCTGGATTTATGTATTTATTTTGCAGATTGTTAGGGAGAAAGATTTGCGAGCTTAAGTATGAAAGCTTTATTGTCATTGTAAAGCGGAATTACGATGAGGCAGGATGACGGTGCACAAATACGCTTTTTATTGGCGTCTAAAAATCAGCAGCATGTACCGTACAGTGAGACACACTCAGCTCGTCTTCTCTATTGGTTTGGCTCCAACTGGCAGGCAAACAGCACTGCTACCTACAGACCAACCCCCCAGTTACACACACGATACTGATGTTGCCACACTTGATATGAAAACAGAAGAATCCCAAATAAAATAGCTGCAAATGGAGGGAAACAACTGCCAATCTGACCAAAGTCCCAAGCAAAGACTGGCTTAAACCTACTCATCTTCGGGCCTTTTTAGTGAGTTTTGGACTCCTATAGAGCAGCTACACACACAGAAAGCTTTCTAGATCTTCTAGACTCGTCTTTTCCTGCAGTTTTTTATGGGGGGGTTTCTGCCCCCCGCCCAAACGGTACGTGTAATCCAGGTACGACCAAGTAACATTGGAAAGGTGTCAGACTTCAGCGACAGTTTGGCAGACAATCCAGCTTCGTGCTGGCCCATGTTCACCAAACAGTCCCGTGTGAACTGCCGTTGGCCGGGAATCAGCAACTCCAACCACTTCTGCCTGATGCTTGCCTCTTTAGGAAAGCTACATCAAATTTGCTTTCCCTCAGCCCCGAACAAACATTTCCTGGGAGTCATTGCTCAACGTTGCCCATATAAGGCAGTCTGGGTTGCGTGATGTCAGTGAAAGTCGGTTCCGATTCATCCAAAACTGCTTTCAGGGCTCCCTTCCAAACGCGCAAACCTCATTATCTGACATGTTGGCATTGTTTAACACGGGAATACAACATTAATAGGTCAGAAAAGAGGAAAAGCATAATAGGTCCCCTTTAAGATTGAGTTTGGGTGACATCTGAAACTGCTTATAAAGTTTTAACCAAGAAGACAATAGCACAAAAGCCAAGCATTTATACGACTTGAAAGCCACCATTAAAAGTAGCGCAGGGGGACCTAATTGAAGAAACTTTCCACTCAATGCACACACAGTGTGTCTCTACATGGCCACGGTTGGCGCTGGGAGCAGCAGCGGCGGCGGCGTGCAGATGAATCCTGATAGATTCTCATTACCCCAGGTGTGACCCCTCGCAGCTCAGTTCATTAAGCCAACCACCCGAGTGTTGGCGACTCAAGTCCAGATTTAATCACAACTTCCGTCCTCTTGCCAATCACAATTAGATCCTGATAAGCCTCTCCAGCATGGCACCTTAGGGCTTCCATATACAGACAAAGGTTAATTTGTGAGCAGCAAGGGCCCCGGCTGCACAGCCAAAGGTCACCCGATTGAATGCATGGAGTGTGTGTGTGTGTGACAAGGGCAGGGCCGGTCTACAATCACAAAGTTGATCAGTATTCACAGTGCCTTCAAAGGGTGCGCTGATAGGATTTGGCCCTACCACCACATCTCAACATGTTTGTGTCTTTCCATCATCACAAACACACATGGCTTCCGCCCTGCTAACTGAGCAGCCTTATGAGTAGTCACGGTGACATGACAGACCGTGTCAAGGAATACGCACGGAGCAGATTGTTTTATCTTGCCCCGTACGTCTCTGACCTCACTTTCCTGCCGTGTATCGTCATTCGCAGGCCAGCTGGCGGCTGGGACATGTGAAATTGTGACGCTGGACAGGGACAGCAGCCAACCGCGGCGGACCATCGCCAGGCAGACGGCCCGCTGTGCCTGCAAGAAGGGCCAGATCGCCGGAACTACAAGAGCAAGACCCGCCTGCGTGGATGGTAAGACGTGCTGTGCTTCGCCTGAAAACGACTCAGACATGAGCATGTTTGTCCTCGGGCGTCTTTGAGTTTGATGCGCATAAATACAATTCAGCGTGCGCGGCTGTATCCGAGGACCGAGTCATGGTTTTAATCCTCAGGCTAGTGAGGTTTGGCTTGTTTTGAACGTGGATCAAGCTGAATGGCTGCATGTATCTAAACCTTGCACCAAATTCACTGTTGAATCGCTATTTAAGAAGAACGTGGCTGCAGGCGGGCTTCCAAAGCCTCTCAGGACCAGATGGGCTTGTATTCCGTGGCAGACTGACAGGATTTGTTCAGTAGCAGTGTTTTACATCATAGCATACACGATGCTCTTGGCATTCGTTTGCCTAAGATTACAGGTGATGCATTTCTTGTCTACTCCTGAACCGCTGCACACAAAGGGGTCAAAATGGGTCAAATTATGCAGAACAGTCCTGTCATATGGAGGATCTTTGACTAGCTGATCAACCAAAACATCTTTGCACGCATTCGGCGGAACGTAAAGGAAAAGTGCACTTCTTTTGGAATTTTGCCCATCCTATACAAGCCTTATGTGAAAAAGGAAACACACAAGTCCTTCTCTTTTCTATGCATTCTAAAGATAAAAAAACAGCTAAAAAGAGGCAGCTAAGAATGCACGTAATGGGACACACCTATTCCTCCTACAAAGCCCCCTGAAAAAACCTCCAAAAAGAACCAACAACTCTCCATTTACGTAATGCGAGCTGCGTACAACGACATTGTAGTTGTTATTTTTGTTAACATTGTTACGCACAAGAACTACGATAGCCACACTACACCGGCTAACTAGTTTGGAAAAGTTAATGGCTGGCTTAGTGTTCCTTTCTATTTTGCTATGTGAAATCAACGCATCAAATGAACAAAATACTGTCAGTATTACTATAAAATAAAGTAAATAAGTAAATAATAATAAATAAAAATAAAATAGATACATAAAATATTACTTTAAAACCATAAAACCTTGTTGGAATTTTTGGGGGAGTTTTAATACAAAAGAGTGATATCATCCCGTTCAGATGTAATAATGGTCATGGGCCCATCTGAAACCAAGATGGCTGTGCATTTGCAAACAATGGGTCCATGACCATCATTACATCAGAATGTGATGCGAATGAAGGTGATACCACCAAAACGACCATTGTTGGCGGGGTCCATAATGTGATACCAAATGTGATACCAAATGTGATACCAAACGACCATCGTCGATGGCCACTCTATTGTATCCTAACGATCGTCATTGGACACCACTAAAGAGCCAATCATTACTGTCTGGACCCGCATTCTATTTGAGAGGTGAAATAGACTGGATCTTACACCAGGCTTTCAGACTAGAGAATTCCTTGAACAAGTAATCGATAAAAGTCACTGACCATAAAAAGTAACCTAAGAATAGAAAAATGCAGTTCTATCTTATCGTGTGATAGGACCACAACAATGCTTGGGATTATTGTACCTTGAGATCATTCAAACCTGCAATGAAGGCCGGTTGTTCTGGTGATCAAGTCTGGTGATCGTGTCTGACAAAACATGACTGACACCTAGAGACCGGCGTAGAATATTACACAGTTACGCTTGAAAATTCTTAATTTGAGCAACAACAAAAAAATACTCCACACCTCCAGCTTGCCTAATGTTGACGTTCTACTCAACATTTGCAATAAAAGCAACTGATTCGAATAGATTCAGTTATCGAAGCCTCTCTCGTCTATTCACATAATTCCTCCTCACTTGCTTATAAAAGCACTTTGCAGTATGAAATGTTTATGTACTCACCACTAATAAACAATAACGTCAAATAAAACGATGGAATCGCAGTCACAGTGTGGAAGTGGTATTTAAGTCTCTTACGGTTCAAGGTTCGCGGAATAAAGTGTCAATCTCAATGCGTGATGAAAAAACTGTACGCACGGTGATGCATACACCCTGTACAGTCATTCGGTGCACATTTGAACTTTGAATATGAAATGGATGTTAAGCCAACAAAACACTGTCGAACAGACAAAAGCATGACTCAGCTATTATTTGCAATGCTTTCCTCAGCAAGAAAAGCAGTGGGTGGAATTTCAACACTTCTCTTTCCCGCTATTCTTGCACAGATGAATCAATGTTCCGCCCTTTTTTCAGCGGAAAAACGACTTTGTTCTATTCTTGTATTGATCAAGACTCCCATCCTAGATAGGGAAAACTTCCAAAAACAACAAAGTCGGCATATACAGCGCACATAAAACACAACTTTGTGTGCATATTTTCTGAGGGTGGTTGTAATTTACTATTTCCTGCGATATTATACTACCTCCTGTCGAAATAAAAAACAAACGTTATTGCTGTTCACATTTCAAAATCCGAGTGCTTGATATTATTGCCATGCAAATATGCTTACTTTTGCAAGTGCGGTCTTATTTGTTCTGACTCACTTTGCAGACTTTGAAAGTGAGAGAGGTACAGAGGAAGAGTGCTGACATCCACCCTAAAATGCCACAAATGGGAATTCAATCAGTTCTAATTTAGCGGAGTCCTTGAGGTCTGGCACTCCGCTCCAATATGCCTTTGCCGCCTCGGCCGACACGACCTGTGTCCTTCATGCTTCCGTGTGCAACGGCGCCGGTCATCGCGGGACAATCCCTACAGCTGCCATCAAAAGGCTACTGCAGCTTTCAGGTCTTTGAAAACAAAATGGTGCCGATCCAGGAGTTTTGTAGCTTGCACATGTCTGCAATATCGTTCTCTCACCTCCGTGCTACCTTGATGACTTTTAAGTGGGGGGCGGGTGCAGGTTCTTGTCAGAGCAGTGCATCTATTATGCCTCAGCGCAGGAGCCGCCTGTTACGGTAAAAAATGTAAAAAAATAGCATCGGTTCTGTGTAAACAAGCAGACCGGGCTTAATGGTCGGGTGGTTTTGAGGGAGGTAGTGTGTGTAGGGCCCTAGGAAATCCGTAAACGTGCTTTTACGTGCACGTCGTCATCTGGCATTGTAAAACACTCTTTACATTAGAAGGGGCAAAACAAGACGCGGTGAAAATATACTTATCCGCACTAGCCAGCTTCTGCTAGCTTCCATTCACGGATGGTGAAGCAAAGCTAAGAGGAGGTTCCGGCAACTTTCGCTGGTGTTTATTGCCATTTCAACATGTTTAGTTCGGGAGAGGTTGGTTTATTGTTTGTAATGAGATTCCGCCACGATTGAGCCGTCCTCCGGGGAAATAATTCCGCACACGAACATTCCTTCTGCTCACAATGGCAGCATTTCATTCACATAATGTCAATTTCTGCAAGACTCCGCGTTTAACAGTAAATTCTGTTTTAATTGGCCAGTTCCACGATTCTGTTTGTGGTTCCATTGCCATATGTGTGTGGGTAAATGGCGTTAGAGGTGCTGTGATCCCTCAGTGGGGAGCTTCTAACCCAACACAAGTGAGTAGCCAGAAGCAGGGAGCACTCATGTGACCCCAGGTGATGGCGTTACTGCTGTCAATTATGTTTTTCACTTGTGTTGCCAATTATTTTGATACAGTGGACGTTTTTGTCAATAATCCATTCCAAAAAGTCCTGAAATCAGTTTTCCCATAAGAAATAATGCAAATCCTAGGCCTGTCACCATAATCAATGAATTGATTACCTGTACAATTACTAAATATGAACTTGATCATTTTTCCCGCCGTGATAAATTGACATGTGCATGCGTGTTTGTTGGTGCTCGCGAGTGTCCACGGGGTGATTCTCCCGAAAGGGCTACCAGCCAATGAGAGTATTCACAGCCGTGCCAGCCAGCATTGCTTTCCAGACTAGCGTGGTTTACAAAATATACTGCAAACATATGGAATAAACAGAAGGAATACTTTCATGATGCCCGTTGTGCATAAAACGCCATCAGATGTCATTTTCAGCTCGTTTGCACACCGTCGTGTGGTGACAAAACGCAGGCTTACGTTTCGGCTGCCTTTTGCTGCATCCAAGACATGTAGTTTCACCAAACTCCCACCAAACCTATTTCAAAATGGTCTTTCAAAATGATGTTGACAATAATTTGCAGAAATATTGTCCAGCAAAATATGTTATCGTGATAAGCCTAGCAAATCCGTCCATTTTCTATGCCGCTTATCCTCATTAGGGTCGCGGGGTATGCTGGAGCCTATCCCAGCTGACTTCGGACGGGGGGGGTACACCACTGCTCGCCAGTTGCCAAGCATGCATGTTTTTGGAATGTCTGTATGTAGTTTACATGCAGAAAATACAGGTAATTGATGAATGAAATGGATAAATGAACATTTAACACAGTGGTTCTCAGTTATTTTCTGTCATGCCCCTTTAGGGGTCGGAAATGTTGCCACGCTCCCTCCCCCCCATTTGAAATACTATTGACAACTGATAATATCAATGTATTTGTCTGTACAAACTTTACAAACTGAATTTGAAACTGCACTATTTGAGAACCACTCATTTAACATAACTTTAAGGCTGTGTTGGGGCATTTTCAGCTATTCATGATACTCATGAAATGTAAGTGTGTGTATGCACTTTTGTGAGGTACTGTGGTGTATTCCACGCTGCGGATGTCTGGCAAGCCTGAGCGTGTCGTTTCCCGTGAATCAGGCAGGCGATAGAACCAACAGCATGCGTCAGACCGGCTCTCTGGGCTATTAGACATTACCAGAGCTCCAATCACACCGCATCAAGCCACCGGGTTGATCTGGTCCTGGGAGTGAGGAAGGAATGCGGCGATGGGCTTTGGGTCTGTTGGGGAAACATGTCATGTCAGCTTCAGCCGCCAGTTAGCAAGCTCGCCGCCTACCCCAGAACTATCCGGAGGGACCAGAACTAGGAAAGACGGTCTAGTGGTGAAAGTGTATTGCGGCTCCCTCTCAGTTTTGAGTCCCTCGCTCACATTCTGTGCCACATTTACGTGTAACGTGACGGCCATGGGCTGTGGTCCTGTCAAAGAAGGTGCAGAGGGCAGGCAGATGGGTCCTGCAGCCCCGAGGTGGGCCGCCTCTCCTCGGGTGTTCTGGTTTGGAGGAGCATGACACAAATCACATGGCGCCTTTTTTATTCAGCCAATCACATCCAAGTCACACGACTCCCTCTTTCCGTGCCGCTTAAATATCTTTTTGTGGGAAATCTCCCTTTTATGGTTCCCGCTTGCTATTCTATCCAACCTGGAGGGATGAGATAATATCTCATTTGCACTGTGGTTGCATTTTGCTGTTTGAAATTCACGCTCCATTGCTTTTTGATGTTAGCGTGCATGATTTGCTTTAAATCCTCATCACTTCTTACAATTAATCATCTAGCACAACTTCCGAATCGTTTTTTTTTTCCCCGAAATGTTGTAAAATGAAGCAATCTGTCTGTCTTATTACATTAGCAGCTGGTTTTGTGTTTGCCTCTATGATTTTGTCTTGATGAATGAGTTATTTGGTGTGGGAGTAAGTAATATAACACTCAAATGCTGAGAGAACATTATGATAGGGTGCAAATCAATTGCGTTGGAATGTAAAAACACGCATTGTGATTTTTTTTTTTTATAGCTATCAAGCAAACACTAGTCTTTATAACATTGGTTGTATAGCAGTGGATGTTCTGTAAGCCGTAGATTCTCCAATTGATGCCCCTAGTCAGTACATTGCAAGTCTTGTATCGTCCCTTGTTGCGTGGTCTACAAAAAACAATACATAAAAAAGTAACCATATCCACCTCTGCATGCGCTTTAAAAGATCGATCGGTAAACAGAGAGCAGCTCTCTCTTCACCACGACGGTCCGGTACAGCGACCGCATTACTGCAGATGCTGCACCGATCCGTCTGTCGATCTCACGCTCCAACCTTCCCTCACTCGTGAACAAGAACCCGAGATACTTGAACTCCTCCACCTGAGGCAAGACCTCACTCCCAACCCGGAGGGTACAGTCCACCCGTTTATGACTGAGAACCATGGCCTCGGATTTGGAGGTGCTGAGTCTCATCCCAGAAGCTTCACACTCAGCTGCAAACCGCTCCAGGAAACGCTGAAGGTCACAGCCTGATGAGGCCATAAGGACCACATTGTCTGCAAATAGCAGAGACGAGATCCTAAGGTCACCAAGCTGGACTCCCTCAACACCTTGACTGCGCCTAGAAATTCTGTCCATGAAGATTATGAACAGAATCGGTGACAAAGGGCAGCCTTGGCGGAGGCCAACGTTCACCGGAAACAAGCTGGACTTACTGCTGGCAATGCGAACCAGGCTCCTGCTTCGATTGTACAAGGACCGAATGGCACGTAGTAGCGGGCCACCAATCCCGTACTCCCGGAGCACCCAACACAGGACACCACGAAGGGACACGGTCGAATGCCTTTTCCAAGTCCACAAAGCACATGTAGACCGGTTGGGCAAACTCCCACATACCCTCGAGTACCCTTGCAAGGGTGTAGAGCTGGTCCAGTGTTCCGCGACCGGGAAGAAAACCACATTGCAGCTCCAGTAACCGAGGTTCGACTAACGGTCGTGCCCTTCTCTCCAGCACCCTGGAGTAGACTTTCCCAGGAAGGCTGAGGAGTGTGATCCCCCTATAGTTGGAACACAGCCTCCGGTCACCCTTTTTAAAAATGGGGACCACCACCCCGGTCTGCCAGTCCAGAGGTACTGTTCCTGACTTCCATGCAATGTTGTAGAGGCGTGTCAACCAACACAGTCCTCCAACATCCAGAGCCTTGAGGAATTCCGAGCGGAACTCGTCGGAGATTTGAACCCAGGTCTTCCAGATCTCCTGACTCCACCGTGCGGCCTATTGTAGACATAATAAGAGTAAATAAGCAACTTAAATAAGAGTTTTCTTTGTTGATATAAATGTGTACCCTAGGAGAGCTGAGTGGAAGATGGACAGGAAGTGACATCCAGGTTCAGAGTTAAGTTTTAGCTTGGTGTGGGATACGGCCACAGTTGCCCGTATCTTTATTAGAGGTTATTGTGTCTGTTGTGAGATAATTCAAACCTGCAATAAAGTCTGGCATTTGTGCGTAACATTACTGACACCCAGTGGCCAGGATAGAATACTACATTTACGCCTGCCTTATTTAACACCATAACAGCATGATTTATTCATTAATATATTTTTTACACACCAGGCGAATTAGCGAGGGATGACAGTAACTCCAAGTATTGCCTGTTAAAGTAAGTAAAGTTTAAGTAAATAAAGGTCCTGCCTATCATTTCGCTGATATATCCCAAAACATTATTAAGTCAACTTGCGTCCGTGTTTAGACAGGCAATGAGAGCGACCAAGAGAACAAACCAAACAAGTCTCTAATTTTCTTTTTTTTTTTTTTTGCATTGTGCTGGTATGAATGCAGATCACTCTCTCTCTCTCTCTCTCTCCCGAGTGGCTGCTATAAAAATAGTTTCTTTGTGGGGTTTTCACAGAAACACTGCGCCAGTTTGTGTTTTGGATTTTGACAAGGATGATAATATAACACAAAGAATGCTCGTGGTTTCCCTATAGTGATGCACACTAGCATACGAATAATGCGACTGTGCCTTTTATTGTGCAGCAGCTATTGCAGTTACAGTAACTTTTCTATCCATTAACCTCTCATCACGTATGTCTTTGCAGATTTTGCCCTTGATGAAATCCCCAATAAGGCATTTGACACAATTGTTCAATATTAACCATCCCTTTGATGCGCAGCGAGGTTCATGGCTGGTGAGGCACTGATTAGGATTTTTTTATGTTAATACAGGTTGCACATGTGCTCTTGCCTTTTATTTGCATATGAAGCACACGCACAATATTCTTCTGCAGTAAAAAGTTATGATACTTTGTTGTAAAAGTCTGTTTACCTCCTGTTGAGCTTGGATTTGTAAAATCCTTTATTTTGGCAGTCAAATCCATTCATTCAATACACAGAGCACAACAATATCTTTAATGCATTTGACATGCTGCTCTCCAGCTGGTGATCTGCCGTCACAAAAAATGGCTTTTCCTCTCTATGGAAGGACTGCAGTGACAAGCACCTTCCACCATGCATAGTACTGACATTTCTATGTATTTTATAGTCTGATCTGCAAGAAGAAAGATGCCACACTTACATTAAACACATTATACAGGCTGTAGGAAGTCATGGTGTATAGGAAATATTTCCGCAATCAATTCGCTGAGAGGAGATGCTTCCGGCAGCCTCATTCTAACTTCCCAGCCCTGTATGGGATCAGGAAATGTGTTACTTACAAAATGCTCAAAACAATTACAATCATACATAAGAATACAGTTCATTCATTCATTTTCTGTACCGCTTATCCTCATTAGGGTCGCGGGGATGCTGGAGCCTATCCCAGAGATTTGAACCCAGGTCTTCCAGATCTCCTGACTGTGTGGCCAATGTGCTAACCACTCAGCCACCGTGTGGGGAATACCGTTCAGAGGAAACATATTATTTATTTCAAGGTATCATCATTTGGGATTGGCTGGCAACCAGTCCAGGGTGTAACGACCCCAGTGAGAACAAGTGGAAGAGAAAGTGCATGTTATTATTATTTGTTTATTTGGCTGCACGTCACTCCTTTACCTTCACATTCAGCTTCCTAATCTAGGCAATTGTAAAATGGTCACCTTGGAGGTGTTTTTTGGGCTCTTGGAAAACTGTTGCCCAAGGGAGGAGGCACATACTGGAATTCATGTTTTTCCTCAGTGAACCGTAGCTCCCCAGGGCCGGCGGCACTCATGCAGCACCGTGCCATGACGCAACCACCACCAATGACCAAATTACGGAGCTGCAACTGTGATGTGTGATGAGTATTTAATGGCATGATATACCGTAGCTAATACACACCAGCCTCTCAAGGAAGCTGCATTGTCCTTGTGCGCCACGTCTCCATAAATCCAGCAGGTACGGCGTGATAAAGTGGACCCAGGTGTTACCGTGGCGGTTCTGAGACTTTATCGATGTGGAGCGCGTTGCTGGCGGTGTTTCATTCTAACGGATCCACATCCATGAAGTTGCTTGGACCATTCCACCTGACACAACTCTTTTCCTTGTATGCCGCCGCCGTGTTTCCCAAGCAGCAGTGGCGTTCCAGCAAAGTGGCGCGCTGATTAAATGCAAAGCCATTCGGCTGAAGTGAACTCCGCTCGCGAGTGTCCATGAAGAGCCACGTTTGCTCACTAGATTACCTACGTGTGATGTCGCACGGGTTTGAAATGAGCCATCAGTCTCCAGCGTTATAGTCACCTCTTGGAATTCCTTTTTTCCCTGCAAGGCCAACATACCAATCACTGGATAAAGCTCATCAGCGTCGTATAATGAAGCTTTTAAGTGCGCCTAAATCTCCTCCTTCAGCTCTCGTTCACTTGCAACGTGTACTTTCCTTGACATGCAAAACCAAAATTGTACTCCCATCTAATAGTAGTTCTTCCCGGAATACGTGCAGACACACTGCCTTTGGAAAGCCACACCCGGATTTCATCTAACGTATGCTGTCCCTCTGATGTACTCATTCCTGATCCTGTCCATCCTGGTCACACCCAAAGAGAACCTTAGCATCTTCATCTCTGCTACCTTCAGTGACAAAATTATATAAAATAAGTTAATGGGCCATTTTTTGTCACAAGGGACTTGTGGCTTTGCCTTTTTAATACATTTCTTATGCTGCGTATCATGTAAAACACTCTAATACTACCACACTTACCTATTTTTTGCAAAATATTGGCCTGTTTCTGCAGTATTGTATGACCAGAAAAGCTTTGATCTGATGATTGATGTGAGCTGCGATTTGTAGAATAGTCATCAGTTCATTGCTGACATCCTTTAAGTGTGGTTTAAAAAAAGGGGTCTAAGATGTCAGAAGCCGAAGAAGGGGATGAAATTGAAGAGCTATACCTGTTTCCCAGAAGTCCTCTCACTAACACTTCCCTGTTTGATGGTCCATGCACTCCACCTCACTGGTCTAATTGGAGGATTGGAACAGTTCCCCTGCTGTGAGCACATATCTGAGCGGCCATGTCTGTCTGTTCGGCCAGCTACAGGCTATACACAATTAATTCATAATAATTAGCGCTTCTGCAGACACCTCCAAGCCGGGGGAGAGAGTCAGGATTTGGTGTTTTAATTTCTGTTCTTATTAGTGCAACGACATTGTTACATTTGGTGCTTGTTACACGTGAAAGTGTGAAATTCACCCTAAATACACACACTCCTGATCAAACTTTTTGCACTGTTGGATCTAAAGGAGGTTATAGGTAGAGCTTCGAAATGCAAAAAGAAGAAATGCTAGTGAGACAGAAAAATGATTGCAGGGTCCGTTTGGCTGTCTGGCCAGACATGTGATGATGCTCGACCCAAATGAACGTTATCACGGAGCCACAACACCACAAAATTGCCCATTTGGAATTTTCAGGAGCGCACGGGACATTGAAAGGTGGAAGAAAGTTTTATTCTCCCATGATGGGGGTTCCATTACGATCCTTCAATGGAACAATGGAGCTTCACTTTTTTTTTTTTCTAAAGGGACAATGCATATTGATGAACACTTATGTGTAAATATGTCAGAACTTTACATCTGTAGTCCCTGGCAGGTGAAGAAGAGAAAATAAACACAAAAAAAACACAAAACAAACACAATGACACTATAAACAGAGTAAAATAAAACAATAAAACACGATAAGAACGTACAACATTACATACACTGTAGAAATAAAGGAATTTAAAATTAATGGTCACAGATCTGGTTCCTCCTTAGCCATTTTTTGAGATTTATTTTTAATGAACTAAAGTTAGTCAAGTCTCTTATAACAACTGGAATATTATTCCAGATTTCTGTACCTTTGACTGGTAACGCCTGTTGGCTGAAGGTTGTGCGTCTGAAAGGAATTACACCATCACCTCTTGTAGAGGCTCTTGTTACCTTACCACTCATGGTGGATTTCATTTTAATAAACTCACCCAGAGCTGGTGGAGCCAGTCCATTTAAACCCCTACAAATGGAACACGCCAATTTAAATGTTCTAAAATTCTCAAAACTAAGAATATTGTATTTCTGCAGAATAAGACAATGATGAAAATGGAAAGATTTTCTATCAAACACTTTTAAAGCTTTTTTAAAAAGCCATTCAATTAATTTTAAAGTTTTCAAACTTGCTAATGAACAGTTGGTAATACAATATTCAATGTGAGAAAAAATCATGGAATGAAGAAACATTTTAGCAGCATTCATGAAGTTCTAATTTGCCTCAAATTCCGAATATTAAAGTGAACAATTTTGGATATATTTTTTATGTGTTTTTTAAAAGATAAAGTAGAATCCAAAGTAACACCTAAATATTTAAATTCATGCACAAACTGCAACTCATCTCCTTTCAAAAAAACATGTAAATTAGACTTTGCTGCTACTCGTTTCGAAAATAACATGCAGACAGTTTTTTTGGGAATTTAGTAAAAGACACGATTTAGCAAGCCAGTCATCAATACAGATACTTCCTGATGTCAGGTCTTTTGAGGCTTCTTTATCACACGTTGCCCGTGTAAAAATGACAGCATCATCTGCATATAATACAGTATTGAGATCTTTACATATGTTTGGTAAATCAATAATGTATAAGAAAATAATATAGGCCCAAGTATAGAACCTTGGGGAACACCAACTTGACAGTCCAAATATGAGGATTTGATACTGCTGACAGACACACAATTGGTTCGATTTGACAAGTATTATTTTATCCAAAGAATTGCTTGATCAGAAAAGTTGACATTTGTTAAGCTAGACAAAAGTGTTTGAGGGTCACGATGTGCAGGGGCGTGAAACGGCAGACTCTGTGTGGAGACTTTGCAGGGCCATCCCTCATAACTGAAGGTCCTCGCCTGGCTTTTATAACAAGACACCGTCCTTGTGGCACACTTTGGGAACCTTTCAATCGTATGCCATACAGGTATTTCTGCATCCCTGATCACAATGATCTTAGAACTATAATACAATAACGCATCCTGTTGTTGCCTAACCTGCAAATTACCTTTTTTCTTATCAGTTGGAGTGTGTGCAGTATGTCGGGCTCGCAAAAGTAGCGATCGAGCACGAGCGCATTGACAGTGAAAAACCAGCATTGTTTGGGAGTGTGGTAGTTTGCCCCCCTTCCTCGCCCACGCTGCGGCAGGACCTGATGTGGCTGAACGTAAATATGGCACGCCCGCGATTATTCTTTATCTTGCTCATTAGCGCAGCGGAGCAACAGCTGCACGGCTAAAGAGGGCAAGAAAGGATGCGCTCTATTGTGACTGAAATGATAAAATGCACAATTAGGTAGTCAATGTTGTGTTCCGTCTCTTCCCTCCGTGTTTTCAAACACACACACATTCGCTCAGCCTGGCAGAGATAGGCGCAACCTTGCGCTTCCTCTCCGTTTTCACAAATGATGTTGTTCATTAATGCGGTGTAATTTCTTTCCTCTTTCAGGCGCGCCTCGCCACCTTTTGTCTTTGGTAATTTGCCTTTATTGGTTGGCTTAGCAAGTCCGTGACGACGGCTGTTCATCTAATGATGCACGCGCCCGGTTGCTGTGCACGCTCGCCGACCCACCTGTAATTGTTGCGTTGCCGAGCGCGCTCAAAACGGAACGCATAGCAGGCAAGAAAGAGCTCGTGATCGTGTTGGCAATATGATCTGAAGCCGTGTGTTTGCTGGGAGCATTTTTATCGGCAACTGGACTCAGCAGCTGCTAGTTCTTTGCTGATGATCGGGGTTCTGCTATGGTACATGCCAGCGATGTGCCATCAGGGGGTACAGGAACAAACAAATAATGGTGTTGTGTCTAATAATATAATGTTGCAGAAATATTGCCTTTCGACTGCCTGTGCAATGTATCTCATTGTTCTTATCAAATGCACAGAAATGTGATACGTTGAGGTACCGCGGCCCATTCTTCGGCCCACTTGAGCTGGGAGGAGCTTCTTGCTGCCGTCCTTCTATAGAGAGGAAAAGTCATTGTTTTTTGTTTTTTTTTGCAGTTAGAGGTATTAAATATATTCGTTATGCTCTGCTAGTTCAGTAAATGAATTTGACTGCCAAGATGGAGGATTACATATCCATGCTCACCAGCAGGCCGCTTACAACAAAGCAACAGAGCTTTTCCTGGAGAAGGATAGGCTGCATGCACTTCATATTCAAATAAAAGGTCGGGCCGCAAATGTTTTTCTTTCTTGTTTTTTTTCTTGGTATATTCACAAAAAAAAAAAACTCCACATGAGTCCGTGCCTCACCAGCCATGAACTTAACAGCGCTTCCCGGCATACCAATATTGTCCGGCACTACAATTTTTGCTAGCGACATCGACTGATCCCGACACGGGCAGGAGCTCTTCCACCAAACTACTGTCAGGGCACATCTCTGTGCTTCTTTTACCGCGATGCCACTGGATGCATTTCACTAATAAACACTTTGTGCAACATACGACAAACACTGCATAACTGCATGTAAGTTACAGAAAAGCGGACTTATCGAGGCTTTTCGCTTGGTTTATGCCTGTCGCATCCAAATTATGTCACTTGCAACCACGGCCCTCCGCGCGGCGTTCTTGAGGCCCAAATTTCCCGTGCCGCGTGCCTACGCCAAAAACTTGGCGGACAAGTGAGAGCTCAGTTCAAAAATACAGACATGTTTATGATTCGGCTCATAAAGATCACCGCGATGAACAGACTGTCAATCATTCTTGGAGAGAAATTGCTGCCACTCTTGAAAGAGGCGAGGAGGCAGTAAAAAAAAAAAGTTGTCTTTTTCTTTTTGAATTTTGCGGTTTTGTGATTCGAAGGCGAAACTGGGAAATAATTCCACGCCGCGGACATACTGAGCTCACAAACTCGTAGCTGTGAGGGGCACGTCATCACGTGCACGCCGATATCATTACAGTTGTCACTCATTTATCGCGGTTAACTGGTGCTACGCCCGAACCGAGATAAGTGAATTTCCGTGAAGTCATAGTTAATAAAAGGAATATTTTGGTTGTTAAAGCATGGAAAACATGTCTATGACATTCCAAATATTTTTTACCATTATTAGAGTCCTTTAGACATGAAATAACACTCTTATAGTCACCTTTACACTCCTATTATTCTTTGTTTACATCACATCGCTAATACGCAGGTTACAGGATCACTGCAAGGCCACAAAGGACGAGCACAGCTGCATAGCATGTCCGCAAGCTAACTGGTTGGCCTCCCCATTATTTATGGTAAACTTAAGCCAGGGTTTCAAACAGAGTGGGGCAGAAAGACTAAATAAGAAGCCAAAAATGTACCACTTCCACACAGAACCTGAGGATAACTTCTTTTCACTCTGTAATGTGGGAATGCCATGGCTGCCTACATGCGGGGTGATGGTCATGCGATGTAATGTCATTAATTCCTTTTTGAAAATCGGACTTTGAGTGAGGGAGCGCTATGGGAACCAGAACTGTATAGTCTAGGGGTCGGGAACCTTTTGGGCTAGGAGAGCCACGAAAGCCACATATCATATTTTTTAACAGTGATTGTGCAACTAAAGGTGTGCATTCATAAACAAGTCATTGTCATGTTCCGCAGGACAGGAGGCGTCACTTCCCGTCCTGCACTGGTGTGGAGCTGCGCCCTCTTCACCTTAGCTGGATTGGGCACAGCTGGGCCAAATCCCAATTAGTGGGATTCATATGCCCAGCACCAGCACAGGGCCGGTGCTGGTTCTTTGACTTTGTTACCTTGGCTTCCTGGTCGGCGCTGCTACTTAGATTCCCTCCTTCCGTGCTGATACCTCATAGACGTTTGCGCTCACAGAGCTTTATCCTCTGTCGCCTTTTGCACTACCGTCAGGACCTTTTTAGTTTATTAAACATCTTTTGCACACCCGCCTTTGTCTCTGCATCCTGGGGGTCAACGCAATCTTCAGCTCAGCCAACCGTGACAGTAATTACTTGAATAATTAGCAATTAGTCCTGAATTTGATGGATGGAAGTGCTGAGAAGTTTTTATCATTTGAATGTTATTTCTAACAGTGTGATTTCTGTCATGCTTTACTTGAAAATGGCAGCAAAAAAAAACAAAACACGATACTGTACATCATTAAACAAAAATGATATATTCATTCATTCATTTTCTATACCGCTTATCCTCATTAGGGTCGCGGGGATGCTGGAGCCTATCCCAGCTGACTTTGGGCGAGAGGCGGGGTACATCCTGGACTGGTCGCCAGCCAATCGCAGGGCACAAAAATGATATATTTAATCCAAATTGTGCCACTCTAATCTGCAAAGACGTTTTGTGGACATTATTGTCCTTGCCCTGCCGTGCTCACCTTGCCACCGTTAAAAGAAAAACCCCGACCAAGCCAGGCCCGTCTGTAAAGTGCATGCGTGCGAATGCACTGTTCCTGACATCACCCCTCCCCCCCCGCACCGTATTGTCCTTTTTAATCCCCCTGTACAAAACAGACTCAAATCAGATGGATGACATCAAACCGAGCGCCACGTCTTCCTTTGGTGTGTGTGCCGTCACACGGGGGCAATTTTGATAAGAGCCCGCCCGCTGTGGCCAAAATAATATTAGTATGGTGGCGACAGGCAGGTGACGGCGAATGGGGGATAAAAATAGAGGCAAATGAATACAAATGGTGTCTCCTTCACCTACAGGGGGGAATAAATCACACGCGCACTAATACAGTGGCCTCTCTCTCCCGCTCCCTCTCCCGTCGGCCATCTCACTCCAGCTGATGAACTTTGTGTCCTTGTGTGTTAATAATGCACTCTTAGAGGTGAGCAGCGGTATTCGCTGTGTGTAAGTGTCACTATGTCAAGACGGGACGAATGGCGCCACTTGTGCAGTCAGCTAAGAGTGTGATGCATCAGGGCCGGAAGACGGTAGCGCCGCACTGATGTCATGGCTATGCCAGTTGCAGCCACCAGGACGCATGTTTGGATGCCGTCGGCGTATGAAGCACGCGTTCACACGTCCGTGTTGCTGATGGATGGGAGACCTTCGCCATCCTCGGAATTTCCGACAGAGGTTGGGTCTCGAGAGGGAGCAGCACTTAGTGTGGATGTGGTTCTTTTTAAAGGGCAAAGGCTGTGGAAATGTTTTTCCTACTCTTCACTTGTCTTTTAAGAGGATGGGAGTATATAGGAGATGTACAAACGGTGCCATCTCCAAGGATCTGTTAATATTGTTATTATTGCCGTTGTTGTTTTATATTAGAAGTCATTCAGCTAAGAAACACGTATACCAATGAAAACACACCCCGTGTTCTTTGGAAGAAATGGCATTTTTAAGGACGTCCACGTGGACTTTCCTACGAGACCACGTACGTTCAGCGTCACATGACGTCATCCACGCGTGGCAGTCAACAGGCATGACTGATCGACTTACACCAAATTAAACTGTTACAAGAGTAACGTTTTCATCGTTAAAAACACTAAAAAACACCCATGCATATAAAACCTGGCGTGCTTAAATAAAATGCTTTACTTCCCGGTATCGATAAAATCGATTGATTACCTTTCAAACGATGCTAGATCGATATATGTCGTGTGGAATGGCAGTTGGCTGAACACAGATGGATGTCGTTGGGCCATAGGAATATAAATGGATACAAGGGTGTAGTGAATGAATCATTACACCCTTAATTGGTCTTGTATATGTTTTTAGCTTGGATTAATTAGGTTACATCATTTATTATTTTTAACCTCTTTTGCATGAATTTAGTAGGCTTTCTCATATGACACCAGAATCATTTGCAAACTTACTTAAAAGTGCAAGGTTTAGAAATAACATCCATGCTCATCCTTACATGTGTTTTTCCTTATTTGTGTAGTAATTATAATTGATATAAATTGCCATATATATATTTTTTAATTTAGAATTTACTCTTTCTTAATTTAGTAGGATTTCTTAAAAATAAACATTTTTCAACTACGCATACAAGGAAAGCTTAGAACTAACAACCTGTGCCTTTTATTATTATTAGTTTTTCTCTCTATACGTCACTCGCAATATCACGCTTCGATTATCACTCCCTGTATTGCTATATTGCGGTAATACAGAAATGAGTTATTGAATAAATGATGGCTGTTGGTGGAAGACTATGGTCTATTATTAGTCAAAACATATGGAAATACAAGTGAAATGTAGTATTCTGGTCACTAGGTGGCAGGAATGACAAACAAATGTTAAAACATGCATGAATTCATGAAATCAGCAATGGTATGTCCCAAGTGACAGAGTGAGAAAAAAGTTTCCCTCCCATTCTGTGTGAAAGTGGTAAGATTTTGGCTTCTTAAGTTTAAAAGAAATAAATTTGATACTAACTAACTAACCCGACACTGTCTGGCTGTCCGGGCATCGAACCTTTGAAATGTGTATGAAAGACAGCAGCGTGTAGCACAGCTATTATGTATCGTTATTATTATAAAGCAATATTATTACAAAATGGACAGACATTTTTAAGCTAACTTGAAAAAAAGATTATCGTATTATTACTATTATTGTCAATAAGATAAAATATACACATGATTAAATTAAATATTAATTAATTAAATTAATTAAATCAAAAATTAATTAATTAATTAATTAATTAATTAAATAATCCATCCATCCATTTTGTTATGGCGCTTATCCTAATTAGGGTCACTGGTATGCTGGAACCTATCCCAGCTGAGCGAGCAGCGGGGTACACCCTGGACTGGTCGCAAGTCAATCAGAGTTCATTCATTCATTCATTCATTTTCTATGCCGCTTATCCTCATTAGGGTCACGGGGATGCTGGAGCCTATCCCAGCTGGCTTTGGGCGAGAGGCGGGGTACACCCTGGACTGGTCGCCAGTCAATCGCAGGGCACATATAGACAAGCAACCATTCACACTCACATTCATACCGATGGACAATTTAGGGTCGCCAATTAACCTAACATGCATGTTTTTGGAATGTGGGAGGAAACCGGAGTACCCGGAGAAAACCCACGCACGCACGTTCACACGAGTTGCACGAGTATTTCAGGTGGTGTTAATGAAATATAATCCTCATATAACATTTTGCACAGTTGCATGCGTTTGTGTCTAATAATAGTACATTTGCATGTTGTTGCAGTCTTGCGTGTGAAATATGGTCATAGCGAGGAAGAAAAGTGCATATATGAGTAAACATGCAAATACTTCAACGCGGAACGTCAGTGTTTGGTGTGAATAATGGACGACTATGCACTCACCAGAATTCCCTTCACTGCTACGTCTTACACTAAAGCGTGTCATACTGTATGTACCGTATGTGCATAAAAAGGCGGTGTTCCTGTGGGAGACGCCATCATCCCCTGAGAAAGGACAAAGTCAATATGCGCAGTTACACCACGCCCACAGGGAGCAGGCCACCAGAGGCTCGACTTCTACTGACAGGGAAAGATGCAGTGAGGAGTTTATTCCCAGTGTGTGTGTGAGTAAAAGGGAGGTGAGCTAACCTACAGGATACTTTTCTTGTACAGTACATACTGCTTACAGTATGTGGATGCTCTGTGGAAATACACAAATTCTATTGCACTTTGATTCAAGGCTCCCTCTAAGCCGCTCTGCTGTAAGTAAAAAAAAAACAAAAAAATGAGTTCTTCAAAGGTGGACTGGCTGTCGCGAGACTTTGAGACTTTTGTCATTTTCAAATGATAAAGGTGTTTTCTAAAAAAAACAACAACACATGCTGCAAAGCCAAAGCAGCCAGCCAACTTCATGTTCTATTTCCAACCGTAGCAGATACAGGAGATGTTTGTGCTGCAGAAGGGACCGAAAGGTCAATTGAGGTGATTTATTCCGTTTTTATATAACACAAATATGGCATCGATTCCATGTACATGTTCCGCATAAAATAGCGCCTCGACAGGCTCTTTGAAAACGGAAGGTGAAAGTGAAATGAGGAAATGACGGAATATCTAATTTCTGATGTAAATAGTAAACAAGAAAAGGAAATGATGTTCCAGATGCTTAATCAGAGCCAGAGTTGCACGCCGTGTTCTGCCTGAGGTTGAGAATAAAGAAAACCACATTGCGGACTCCTCCTTGCCATGTGTTGGAAACCAGTCTTGAGAGGGGACAAGGCTTCCCCAAAAATGCCCCCCTCCCTAAAAAAGGTGAAATATGTACTGCTGTGTGTACATTTCATTGACTAAATACACACTAGAATACCTTCCGTCTTTTGTTCAGAACCAGCTACTCATCACAGGAAACCGACACCACTTCCTTCTCATTCGTCCCTGCAGCCCCACTTGTTTTTGTTTTCACCCAGTCGGACGCCGAGCATCTATTGACTCTGATGGGGAAGCGGAGAATGGGCAATTCCACTGGGCAAAACTGGACGGGCATTGGATAAATGCTGGGCTTTGTCCCATCCATCGGATGCTCAGCATCTCTGGTGTTCTACAGAGAAGTGGGATGGCCCGGACACTCCGTTTCTGCCATCGGAGGCGGACTCCCTTCTGATTGACAGTGGAACGAGCGAATCAGGGAACTTGAAGTATAAACCTCCACCCGAAGCCTTTTCTACATGTTTAATTCCGTTGTTCTCAACTCTTCCGGAGACTTTGCCGATGTTAAAAACGACTAGCGTTGCGTTCTGTCCCTCTGCGGTGTCTTTCCCCAACGCCTGGTTGGTCAAAGATCATTGAAAAGGAAGGGAGGGAAGACTTTACTTATAAATAAACAAACACATTCATCATGTAGGCCTTGAATGACAAGCAGTTCTTAGGTTTTTCTACAGTGTCCGATCACGGGAGTCCAAGGTTTCGGGTCTTTTTTGTGTATGCTCAGATACTTGAACATGTTGAGGAAGCTTTTCCTCTAATGGCGCTCTTGTATCCACCAGACAATGCACAGGCTCTCCTTGTGCATGGTTCCGCTTCGGTGTTGCCTGAAAAACAGTACTTCTCCACGTGAAAGCCTCTGCCCACCATCTTTTCCCCGCTCTACAGTGTAGAAAATAAACTCCTTGTCCCGCTCTACATTGCAATAGTAGTACTGGTCACGTCAAGATCCACGTTGTGAGTGTAAACAATGTTTTGGTTGGATGTGGAAGTATTGCTGTCGATTTATCTGATGGGTTATTCCCATGCTCAGCAGTCTATTGATTATAAGAATCATGTCCGCGTGCAGGAAAAGAAGAATGGAAGATAAAACAGCCCCAACTCTCTTGTGTCCCGAATCCCCCTTGGTGCAGAGTTGCAGGGATTGCTTTGAATTTGTCCGGGGACGAAGCGGCGGCAGGTATAATCCACCTGCCGGTGCCGTTCAGCATCAGCGACCCTGTGGCAGAAACATCGGGCCCCCTTCTCCCACTTAAACACAAAACACCATCAGTGCCGAACCACGCAAGCCACATCTCCTGCTCCTCTTACAAATGTGTCGCGGAAAAGCTGTGGAATATATATATATTTATATATTTATATATTTGTTATATATTTGTTTTTGGTCTGTACCTAAACAGGGCCACGTGGTGGATGAGTGGGTAGCACATTAGCCTCACAGTCAGGAGGTTCACGGTTCGAAATCTCTGTTGGGCATCTCTGTGTGGAGTTTGCATGTTCTCCCCGTGCGTGTGTGGGTTTTCTCCGGGTGGTCCGGTTTCCTCCCACATTCCAAAAACATGCATGTTAGGTTAATTGGCGACTCTAAATTGTCCATTAGAGTGTGAATGTGAGTGTTTGTTTGTCTATATGTGCCCTGTGATTGACTGGCGACCAGTCCAGGGTGTACCCCGCCTCGATATGCGGCATAGAAAATGATGGAATCTTATCAATAATACATTTAATAATCAATAATACATACATAAAATACATTTGACATTACTGATGCTTGGGTGTATGATGTGCTGTAAAATGCCACTTTGATATAATTGGCATTTTCATTTCATAATGTAGGATTTAATATCTACGCCAACAAACATTACCTGTAGAATCGAATCGTACTGTTTGTAGACTGCATCAAATCATATCAAATGGTTCCGTTTTTCAAATCAATCCTTTTGGAATGGCAGATGAAACAAGACATGTTCCATTTTTGCATTTTTTTACAAATAGATGAAAGGTGTCACATATCAGACACTGTTTTGCTTCTGTACGATGATCTTGTCCATATTTGAGAAGTCTAGGTACACGCCGTCTAGGTAACGGCCCGGGGGCCACATCCGGGCCGCCAGGCATTTGAATGCGGCCCGCCAGATTTTTCCCTCGGAACAGCAGTGCCCTCCTGTCATATCGAGGGGTCTTGGACTAGCGTTTTTTTGCAGCAGTTTTTAAAAAACTGCAGTAGATTGATAACCGTACTGTTTTATTGACATCATTAAGCTTGCATTAACATAGAGCAGGGGTAGGGAAGCTGTGGCTCGGGAGCCAGATGTGGCCCTTTTGATGTCCACTTACGGCTCTGACGTTTCAAAACACCATAACATTTATTTTAATTTAGCTTTTAGTTCAAATATATTTCACATATCTTGCTGTACAACGTGGGTGTTCAAAGTGTGGTCTGAGTGATTTATTTGCTAAGAATACAATTTAACAAAAAACTTTACGGAAACAGCAAAAATGTAAAAAAAATTAGCAGTAATTTTTTACAAAAAATAAAGTCAAAATATGAGAAAAAAATTTAAATCTAAAATCCCAAAAATGTTATCAGTTGTGAAAAAGGTTATATTATTAGGAGAATAAATATTAGAGGAATAAAGTCATACTTATGGGAAAAGTTGGAAAAAAAAGCAGCAGAAATTGAAAAAAAATGCTGTAATTTTATGAATTGAAAGTCAAAATATTAAGAGAAAAAAAGTTACAATTTTGCAATAATAAATTTGTAATATCATGAGTAAAAACTAAATCATTTTAGCATTTAGAGTTCATTTTAATGTTTTAAATGTCGCGATATTAAGAACTGAACAAAACAACATAAAGTTGTAATTTTTGCAATATTAAGTTGGGGAAAATTTTATTTTGTGAATAAAGCTAAAAAACTGTGGGAATAAAATCATAATACACATAAAAATGTAATTGCTTTGTGTAATTTCCATCCATCCAGTGCAGAGACTAATCTTTTTAAATTGTTGGCCCACTTTTAGTTGTATTTGCTTTTTTTAAATAGCATATGTCTCTCACCAAAATACATTTGAGAATATGTGTCGTTTACGTCTCTCTTAGCCCAAAAGGCTCCCGACCGCTGACAGAGAGCCTTTTGGGCCTAACTGGGCTGCGTTTGCTGGGGTGGAAGTGTGAGTGCTTGACATGAAACACAAAATAAGACTACAGTGAAGGAGGAAGGCCTTAGCTGGGTTGATGTTTGGAAGTACAGCAGAACGATCATTTAAAGTTTGTTTATTGTTTCATAACTACCGGCATGGATGATTCACAATGATGCGCGCTTATCCTCCCTGTCTGATCCCGTCCCCGACTCTTCTTCGTGCGGACTGCACGGAGCAAGTGCGGTTGAAGGTTGTGCAGGCTGACATTTCAAAGAATCAGCGAGGATCGATAACAAAGGTCAGGAAAACAAGAATCCCGAGCTTGTTTTGCAACGCTCGCTGCAGGAACCTCGCCCGTTGCGGTTGGCCTCGTCGCCGGGTGCGGTTTTCTTCTTTTGGGGTGTTTTTTGGGGTGCGAAAGTCCCATTCCGGGGGGGGTGGGGTGCCCAAGTTCTGTCTTGCTGTAAGTCGCCCTGCCTTTGTACACCTCAGCAAGGCAGCCATTATGACGTCCATCATGTGCACTGAAGGGGTGCATTCTGAGCCCCCGATTGTAAACAACAAATCGATAGCTCATTTGTCATTAGCTTTGGAAGGAAACAACCAGCCAGAGAGAGATGCACTTTTCCCAATCCAAACGAATCAATCTCCTATCGCCCCGGGGGGTCTCCGCACAGGTTGGAAAGGTGCAGGGGATTCTCCTTTTCCTCTCCTCTCCACTCTCATCAAAAAATACCTCTTATCTAACACAATGCTTCAGAAACTGTTTTGCACTTGGAAAAAAAAGGACGTTAGAGCCAAGGCTGAGAATTCATGAGTGAATATCGTTACACAAGCCTTGACCCACCAAAAACGGATGCTCGACCCACCAGCTGAGAATACCCACTCTATGTTACCAGGGCGCCGTGCTCTTTTTAGTAAGCTGCTGCAAAAACACTAGTCGCAACTTTGGAACGGAACCACAGTGATGTCACCATCACCAGCGTGGGCGGGTATCTCATCACACAAAGGCCTACCATCCGCACGAGCCCGCAGATGCATGGCTCTAAAAACGAAGGTTTTCAAGCCAAAGTGTTGATCTGGAAAAACATGCAGTTTTACGTTTGGGTATGGATGCAAATAACCGGAGTTTTACGTTTGCTGTAAAGTATGCTGTGACGTCACACATGCGACCTGTATTTACTTCAGAAACAGCATGGACGGGCCGCACGGTGGATGAGTGGGTAGCACGTTGGCCTCACAGTCAGGAGGTTCAGGGTTCGAATCTCCGTCAGGCATCGCTGTGTAGAGTTTGCACGTTCTCCCCGTGCGTGTGTGGGTTTTCTCCGGGTACTCCGGTTTCCGCCCACATTCCAAAAACATGCATGTTAGGTGACTGTAAATTGTGAGTGAATGTGAGTGTGAATGCTTGTTTGTCATCTGGGATAGGCTCCAGCATACCCGCCACCCTAATGAGGATAAGAGACTGAATAATGAGCTCACTTCACTGTCAAGTGCTTTGGGATGCCATCAAAAGCACTTTATAAAAATCAAATCTATTGTTGTTATTGGACCAAGGGTGCAATAATCATATTGCTGAATGCTGATTGGATGAGCCAGGAAAGGGGAGGGAGAGACGAGTGACCCTGGTTGTTTGATTGATTTCAAGTGATTGGCCACCTTTTTGTCATCCGCTCAAAATCCAAGCAAATGCTACACTATTTTTGATCAACACAAACACTTTACGGGCTACGAGATATCGAACCTGGAAACGTTTGCAGATGTGGAATGGGCATATTATGCGTGCACGTGTAACCCAGCATGCTTTTCTGTAGTTAAAATGGTCACTTTTGACTTAACTCTGCTTCTTCAAGGTGTTTTTTTCTACAGACCGGATGTAATACTCAAAGGTCTATTCTATTCTGGTCGTGTACAGTTACATTATTTCCACTTTTGGTGTGAATTGGACCATGAAAGACACATATTTTCAAATGTATTTCAGTGACAGCCATATCATTATTTTAACAGTGACTACAACTAAAAGTTAGCATTTTTAAGAAAGTAATTACTTCATTAATTCGTAATTAGTCTCTGAATTGGATGGATTCAAGTGCTGAGAAGGTTTTATATTTTGAATGTTATTTTATTATTTCTAACATGCCATGTTTTAATGTATAATATCAGCGGGGGGAAAAAATATATATATACAGTATATGTGTATGTATATATTTATATATGTGTATATATGCATATACTGTATCAAAACATGCAAATCAAACAGAAGAGAAATGATTGGCTGTGGCGACCCCTGATTGGATACGAAGAGAAATGCTGAGAGGAAAAGAAGATGTATATACTGTATGTGTGTATATTTGTATATGTATGTATATACTGTATATATATGTTTTTGTATATATGAGTGTGTGTTTGTATGTGTGTATGTGTATATATGTATATATGAGAAAGAGAGATTGAAAAAATTACATATATAATTTTTTTCAATTTGACTTTTTCAAAAGAAATATAGAAAAAATTATATATTTTTTTTCAATTTCATATATATATAATTCTTTCTTTTTATTTTTCCATTGTTTCATCTTTTCTCATAATTATGACTTTATTTTTGTAATATTCTGACTTTATTCTCCTAATATTATGACCTTTCCCGCAACCCGATTTTCCAAAAATTACAACAAATTTTTTGTTAGATTACTATTATAATATTACAATATTGCAATTTTTTTGTCCTAATATTTTTACTTTAGTTTCATAAAATTATTGCTGATTTCCATTTTTTATGTTTTCTAACCTTTTTTTTCTTTATTGCATTTTTGGAATGTGGCAAATAAATCACCAGGACCACACATTGAACACTCTTGTCGTGAAGCAAGATATGTTGCATATATTTTAGGAAAACATTTTTTTAAACGTGTAAATGTTATGGTGTTTAGAAACGTCTGAGAGGCATATGTGCTCATCATAGAGCCACATCGGGCTCCTGAGGCATAGCTTCCCTACCCCTGCCTTACGCCTTCCATTGGCATCACTTTGCAAGATACCTTACAGCAGTGGCCATTTTTTAAAGTCTTTTTTCCAAAAAATGCCATCTGAGTCCACCTGCAGGACAAATGCATCAAATGCATTAGTGGAAAAATTTTGGCAGGGAGTTTGCTGTAGAAAGCAAGAAAAAAAAAATCAATCAGAAGCAGATTTTCATTTGTTACAATGCACTTTTCTGCGGAGGAGTTGTGTAGGATTGCAAAAAAGATACATTCCTGGTATACAGGAGGTCTGCCAGGTTAAAAAAAAGAGAGGGGGTAGAGAAAAGAGCAGGATGGATGTGCTGCTCAGCCAGCCATTACTCTAAATACATAACTCGCGTTCCTGGATGTTCCACAGGAGGTCCGCCTCATTTATCGTCTCAATAAAGCTTGTCTGAAGGACTATGCATCAGTTATCCGTCACAGAAGCACTTTAACTGGGTCAGGACCACTGGGGTGGGGTCCGATTTGGTTCAAGTTCTTGCCACTTTTTTTGGTCAGGGCCTCTGCTGTCGTTAATACTTGATGGAAGACGTTCTAGACCTTGCAATCCCTTTGGAACTCCATGCATATCGTAGCCATTTGTAGACACACTCCTGTGTGTTGCTGTGACAGGCATAATTGCTTCAATGTGCATAATAGATCACGTTCAACCGCAATACAGCAAGATTTACTAAATATACCTTTTTTTAAAGCAGTAATGGAGTGAAGCTGCAAAATTCAAGCCATGAACTGGCGAGGGACGACTGTTTTGGGTATGTTTCAAGTGAAATAGTAAAGTCGCTGTTTGTATTTTTTTTAGAGTCAAGTTTTGTTCTGAAACAATAAAACGCTTAATATAATAATAAAACCCTGCGCAAACCTCTGTTTAAACAGTCTCATATGTTTGTGCTGTTGTGTGCAATTAAAATTACCGTTTGTGCTGCTTTTGTTTTTGAGGTATTACAGTTTCCTTCATAGGTCAACCAAAGTTCATCCAGCCCCCCATGTTCTCCAAATGAAACCAAAATAATCCCATTTGTTTGTGCTGCATTTGTGCTGTTTGTGCAATTAAAATGAACGTTTGTGCTGCTTTCGTTTTAGATATATTAATTAAATTTTGGGGCTATTACATAATCGGCCCTTCAACGAGCTCCGAATGAAACCAAAATAGTCTCATTTTGACTGTCCTCGTTTGTACTGCTGGGTTCAGTTGAAATCAACGTTCATGCCGCTTTCATTATGGAGATATTACACATTTTGTAAAGGTCAACCAAAGGTCACTTAGCCCCCCAACATGCTCCAAAAAAAGCAAATTAGTCTTAAATTTTTTTTGTCTCGTTTTATGTAGTTTTGTGCAATTAAAATTACTGTTTGTGCTGCATTTGTTTTTGAGGTATTACAGTTTCCTTTATAGGTCAACCAAAGTTCATCCAGCCCCCCATGTTCTCCTAATGAAACCAAAATAATCCCATTTGTTTGTGCTGCATTTGTGCTGTTTGTGCAATTAAAATGAACGTTTGTGCTGCTTTCATTTTGAGATATTATCGATTACATTTTGGGGCTATTACATAAACGGCCCTTCAACAAGCTCCGAATGAAACCAAAATAGTCTCATTTTGACTGTCCTCGATTGTACTGCTGGGTGCAGTTGAAATCAACGTTCGTGCCGCTTTCATTATGGAGATATTACACATTTTGTAAAGGTCAACCAAAGGTCACTTAGCCCCCCAACATGCTCCAAAAAAAGCAAATTAGTCTTAAATTTTTTTTGTCTCGTTTTATGTAGTTTTGTGCAATTAAAATTACTGTTTGTGCTGCATTTGTTTTTGAGGTATTACAGTTTCCTTTATAGGTCAACCAAAGTTCATCCAGCCCCCCATGTTCTCCTAATGAAACCAAAATAATCCCATTTGTTTGTGCTGCATTTGTGCTGTTTGTGCAATTAAAATGAACGTTTGTGCTGCTTTCATTTTGAGATATTATCGATTACATTTTGGGGCTATTACATAAACGGCCCTTCAACAAGCTCCGAATGAAACCAAAATAGTCTCATTTTGACTGTCCTTGTTTGTGCTGCTGGGTGCAGTTGAAATCAACGTTCATGCCGCTTTCATTATGGAGATATTACACATTTTGTAAAGGTCAACCAAAGGTCACTCAGCCCCCCAACATGCTCCAAAAAAAAGCAAATTAGTCTTAATTTTTCCGGTCTCGTTTTATGTAGTTTTGTGCAAATAAAATTACTGTTTGTGCTGCATTTGTTTTTGAGTTATTAGTTTCCTTTATAGGTCAACCAAAGTTCATCCAGCACTCTATGTTCTCCTAATGAAACCAAAATAATCCCATTTGTTTGTGCTGCATTTGTGCTGTTTGTGCAGTTAAAATGAACTTGAATTTGTGCTGCTTTCGTTTTAGAGATATTAATTAAATTTTGGGGCTATTACATAATCGGCCCTTCAAAAGGCTCCGAATGAAACCAAAATAGTCTCATTTTGACTGTCCTCGTTTGTGCTGCTGGGTGCAGTTGAAATCAACGTTCGTGCCGCTTTCATTATGGAGATATTACACATTTTGTAAAGGTCAACCAAAGGTCACTCAGCCCCCCAACATGCTCCAAAAGAAAGCAAATTAGTCTTAATTTTTTCGGTCTCGTTTTATGTAGTTTAGTGCAATTCAAATGAACGTTGTGCTGCTTTCATTTTTGAGATATTACACATTTATTAAAGGTCAACTGAGGTCAACGAGCTCCTTTGGGCGCTGCTTCACTGTTGCCCCCTGCAGAGCGGATGAAGCACTGCATGATAAGCACCTCTCTCTCTCGAGAACGAGTGGTTCACGCGATTTGGGTGAGCCGGTTGAGAACCCCTACTCTATAATACGCAGTACATCAACTGCTGTTTTTGAATGAATCTACTGCAAAAATCCATAAACATCGGTATTAGTATTCATCAAGCGCAGCTAACCTGTTAACAAGCGAGGCTTATACATTATCTCCAATGATTAGCTCTTATCTCATTTGGGGGAAATTATTATTCACGCTGTATTACGGTATTGCTTAATTGGAATTTGTTTAGGCAGATTTATACGAGAGCAAAGAGGGAAAAAACAGATTTATTGGTAGAAGGGCGGTGTTTGGAGGTGTGTGTGGAGACCACTCCACCAAGGAAAAGGTTATGCATAATTGAAGGCGGATTAGTTTGGGGATGTAGAGGTCAAGAAGGCTAAGTAGTCGAGACAACAAGAAGGAACTCAATCATTTGCTTCCGTTTGAATGCAAAACATAGAAGAGTGCATTCATCTGCTGCTAACACATTCAGCTAATTATACTAGTGGGTTCATTTTTATTTGGAGCCAGCAGGGGTTGAGGTGGGAGGGGAGGGAGTGTGTTCTACTTAAATCTTGAAATATGCCAATGTGTCATTTCTCATCATGTTCAACTGAGTCAGCTCCATCACGGCTGCACGCATCTCCACTGTGGTGATGACGTGCCAACGTGTCACACCATGCAGATGCAGGTTGCCCTCAGCTCTTGATGACAGGAAAGTCACCTTTTGCCACTTAATTAAGACTCCGTTGGGTTGTAAAAAGGAGGCTGCGACCACTTTGTTTTTTAAATGGTTATTGTGTGTCTGTTATTTATAATCGGTAAATGCACACGCCAAGATGGACATCAGCGGGTGCAACTTCAGTACCTCCTGGGAACTTGGCCAAGGCCATAGTTAATGTTTAAGCTCGTAAAATGTGTGTCTGCTTTGCAGCAAAGTGTGAATTTATACTTGCTGACTTAGTAGCTGTGATGCGGGTAAGTGACAAATTAGAAGAAAAGTGCCTTAGTTAGAAGTTGGACTTGTCTGGTATCTGGAAATACATTTCCACTGGCTGCTTCGTTAGGTCAATCATTACTGAACACGCTGATCCTGGTAAGGCTGATTGCTTGCTCTACTTAATCTCACAGAAGTGAGTACACCCCTCAAATTTTAGTGGTACATCTTCAAAGGACACAGCAATAATGTCTAAATAGCCGGCAACACGGAGGAGTAGGAATTGGTAATGTTATCATTGTCTGGCGCTGCATGAGTCCTGCCAGCACTGGCGAGCTGCGGGTCATTGATGGAAACATTCTTTTCTAAATAGCTGGCAAGTGAGTAGCGTTAAGAGTCAAGTATAGTGGTGGTATTGTCATGGCCTTGGCCTGCATGAGTGCTACCCGGGCACTGGGGAGCTGCAGTTCATTGAACGAAGCAACCTTTTCCAAATAGCTGGCAAGTTAGTCGCAAGATAAGTAAGCAAGTGGTGGTACCGCCATGGCTTGGACATGCATGACTGCCGCCCGATCTGGAAGCTGTGATTCATTAACAGAAACATTTTTTTTGTAAATAATCGAGTAGCAAGTGGTAGCATCATGGCTTGGGTCTGCATAAGTGCTGCCTCTATTGGAAAGCTGCAGTTAATTGACAGTAACATGATTTTTTAAATAGCTGGCAAGTGAGTAACAAGACAAGTCAAGCATAGTGGCAGTAGAGCAACGGCTTGGACATGCATGAGTGCTCCCAGCACTGGGTAGCTGTGGTTCATAAAGGGTAACATTCTTTTCTATACAGCTGGCAAGTAAGTAACAAGACAAGTAAGGCACAGTGGTGGCAGGTAATGACCTGGGTCTGCACGAGTGCTGCCAGATCTGGTGGCTGTGGTTCATTTAGGGAAACATTACTTCTACATTGCATAGCATAGCATAGCATAGTATAGCAGAGTTTCATTCCCATTGTAATGTGCCTGGAGATGATATACTGCAATAAAAATGCCTGCTGTTATGTGGGTTGTGGCAATGAGTGTATTTTCCATGTTGATGCTGATTATGCATTCGCGGTAATAGCCGGCAAATGCTGCTTGAATACATAGTAATGCATCTTTAGGGGTTGAATGCTATTATGTGTGTGTCAAGAGCTGAACACTCTCCATCGATGTGGCGTCTCGGCAGACAGTAGTGTTAAATGATCTCTATTCCCCACATGTGCTTGTTGACGCTGACATTTCCTCCTCTGGCTCGCCGAGCCTCTGGGCTCTCCTTCACATGTCTGCGTCCACGGATGTGTGCGCACGAGCGCCAACAAATGGTTCAGCTGTGCGGAAATGTCAGCGCACATCTGCGAGCGAACGATAGCAGCACTACCTGGTGGCTTCCACACACACACACACACACGGACGCAATGGCACACGACACAACCAAACGCAGGAAGCGTCACGTTTACGCTTGCACCTCTCAGCAGGTCCGAAAAGGAGTAGGAAGAAGCTGAGCTCATTTAGCCTCATCTGGGTTGGGCACCTCCTTCACTGAGTGAAGAGCAGAGTTTTGCAGACGACTTTGCTTTGTCCTTGTGAAAAACCAAACCCCTGATAGAAAAAGTGCATCGGTGTGTTCCGATGGCGTTGTGGTAAGCTTGTGGTGGTGTACCTGATGAATAAAACAGGCGGTAGTGGCTCAGGAGGTAGAGCAGGTCATCCGGAAACCGTAAGGGCTGGCCGTCCGAACCCCAAACTCTTTGGGGTTCTCCTATTTGACTGCAGGAGGTTCTTGTTTTTTAGAACTATTAGAGTGAATCATGAATACATTTTTGATGTTTCATGGTTAAATATTAGTTAAAAATGCCTATTTAGAAAATGTTATGTTGTTTTTGCCTAAATTACCATGTCTCATCACTATTATTATGTGACAAACACAAGCATTTTTTAAATTGTATTTTCATGCTAGTCATAATCCAAAACACAAACACATTGGTCCTCTCTCAGGACAATCATTTCAGTAGTGGCTGTTTTGCTGTCCAATGAATGACTACAGACTGACTACCAAATGATAAATGACATCAGGTATGTCATAAAGCTATCAAAAAAGTCAATTCTGCATCATATTTGGGTATGAGATTTAAAAGATGCGCTCTTAGCATCATAAGAATTGTCATACTATTTTAAGTTCAACGTGACGCTTATTCTCAAGTAAGCCAAATTTGACCGAACAATAGCCACGTCAGGAAGCGCTGTACAGAACAGGAAGTGTAAAAAAACCCAAAAGAATAAGAAACTCTCCCAATGCTACCACATTTGAATCTTATTGTATATGTCTTATCTTTAAAGTCTACTGTATTACGTAATACAAGTGGAAAGGTGACTATAGGGGTGTTATTTCATGTCTAGAAGGCTCTAATAATGATCATTTATGTTTTCTATGCTCTAACTACCAAAATACCTCGTTTATAAACAAGTAAATAGGCAACTTCGAGATAAATTGCGTGTGAATGCGTGAGCTCAGTGAACCGATGATGGCGGCGGGGGGGAAAGAAATGAGCAGGAATGTGTCCAATGGCCCATTCATTCAATGGAAAAATGTTTTTTAAAAATCGGAACAGCTAGCTAACTATTCCTATCGAACAACAACAATTTGTTGCTCGAATGCTATCAATCGGTTGAAAAATGAAGGAGGAATCACGTCGTCTGACGTCTCTTCTTCTTCACTCACATGTTGGCTCGGAACAAGCATCACTGCCCCCTGCTGCATGCACCTTGAATTACAGCTTAGGAGTTTGCACCCGAGAGAATCAGGAAACTGCGAAATAACAACATTCCGCAAGGATTTGACCACTCCGGTCAACGGTTGGGAAATGTGAGAGGGATGGAACTTTGAAAAACTCGCCGTTCATTTTCAATGAGAAAAAAGTCTCGGAAAATGCGGAATTGTGGAAAATATAGGACTTTTTTGAATCAAACTGAAATGGTTTGCAAACTTCCTGAATGAACTGCACAATTTGGTGCTTAAACGGTGTGAATCAGTTGAAAAGGATGTGAATCGGTCAAAAAATGAGGCATTAGAGGACAAAAACGGAGGCGTAATAATAATAAATTGGCTAGAAATGGTGACCAATTAATCACGATAAACGAGGGGTTAGTGTATTACAAAATACTTCACAAGCTTATTTCCCCCCTACCTTTAAGAACCAAAATTTGCCAAATTTCCCCCAAAATACTTGCTTAGACAGTAACAATTTGTTGTTGGTGAGAAATCTGACAGTAGGATAAAAAACAAACAAAAGTAAAAACATGAAATCAGTGTCCTAAATTGAAGAAGAAAGAATGAGGCACCCATCAGTTCCTTCCTGCTCAGCCGCAAGCTTAGATAAGAACAAATCAATCTAAAATATTGCCCACCGTTTGCTGCATTGGTCAGAAACAGCATTGCAAAAAGAAATTGCCAATTTTCCAACAATAAAAGTAGACGGTAACAGGAGAGAGCAGGCGCCTCTTTGTGTGCTGATGCATGGTGGTAATGTGCACTTACTTACTGGCATGTACTGTGGGGACATTTCTACTCTTACAGTAGGAGGAAGGAAAACCCCGACACATTCATCACACTTCACTTCAAATGAAGATGCAGTGAATTGCCGCAAAGCCTTATTTGACTCTGTTTCGGCAACATGGCGGCGCATTAGAGAGGAGGAGTAGCTGGCGCGCAGGAGGGAATTGATGAAGAACCACAAGAACACACACACACGCAGTCAGATACACACATGGATGCTTATTTGTATGCGCGAGCTCCAATTTACAAGCGGCTCATTGCAGGCGGAATGATGAATAATGCTGATTCGCTGCTGCTGCTGCTCCAGCTAACCAATGTGAGTGGCAGAAAATGCAACCTTCAGACCCAACACAATAATGTGCACAAGTGTTGCATGCTGCATTACAGCGTTCCCTCCATTATCGCGGCGTATAGGGTCCCAAAGCAGCCCGCAATAAGTGAAATCCGTGAAGTAGCCAACCTAATGATCATATATGTTTGAAGGCGTTTACACTTAAGGCCTTATACTTTTTTCTCAGGCAGGCATTAACATTTCCCCACATTTATCTCTTGTTTAAACACACTCTTAGTTCAAACTGTAGTAGATTTAAAAAATAAGTGTGACGTTTTGGCGTGCTGCGTGGTGGCTTCACCCCGGAGATGCACCCAAGTGCAGGAAAAAGTATTATTATTATTATTATTATTATTATTAAATGTTGCTTTGCAGGGGGAGAATCCACAACTGAGCAGTAACATTGACAACCAACAGCGTTTCAACACCAAACAACACGGTAAATCAAATGCATTCTGTACTGCACAGGACAGCACAGAGGAGACTGACCGTGGTCTACAGTCCCGTAGCCAATCAGACGCAGACACAACATGCGGGTTCTCTCGGAGCCAATCAGGATGCAAAACACTCTGCATTCTTAGGCTGTGAAAAAAACGTGAACCGCGATGGGAACAAAGTATTTAGGTAAAGTAGACAGTGCAGTGCTGCCACCAGGCTAGAAAACAAGAATTGAGTCATAGCAATTCTTATTTTCCAACCATTATTTTCGTAGTCTATTCATCAGCAGCTAGTTGTTTCGATTAATCGAGTGTCCAAACTTTTTCTACCGAGAGCCCATCCATCCATATATCCATTTTCGATGCCGCTTATCCTCATTAGGGTATGCTGGAGCCTATCCCAGCTGACTGTGGGCGGGAGGCGGGGTACACCCTGGACCGGTCTACCGAGAGCCGCATACTGTAAATCTTCTGTGACAATGCTTTAAAAAAAATTTATTTATGAGGTGTGTCAGAAAAGTTCCAGGACAGTTCATGTTGATCACATTGGTCCATGCGGGTAGTACACGAGAAGGTGCGACTGTTGCAGCAGGAGGGTTGCAGGGGTAGCAACCTCCCTACTCATCCAACTTGCCTCTGTGTGATATTGTTTTCCTTGTTCTCGAGCTCAAGATGGACATCAAGGGGAACCTTTTTCACAACGTGGATGAAGGCGCTGTATGAAGGCTGGGAAAGTGCCTCAGGCTCCAAGGGGCCTGAGATATATATATATATATATATATATCATATATATATATATATATATATATATATACGCATACACGTGTTTTTGTGAAATATGAGTACCTATGACAGGAAAGTGACTTTCGGGTACCTGCCGTTCCAAAGGTCCTAGAGGGCTGGGGTTTTTTTCAATGTCATAGTGTTTAACGTTTCAGGTTTAGTTGTATTGTGAGGTCCATAAAGACACACAAAATGTTCAGGTATGTGGCTTTTCAGGACCTATTAGTAGGTGCATAAGACTTTTTTTAATCATTGAAGTTATTGCCATCTTTTTATAAAAATGTTTTGTGTCAAGACTTTTTGTATCCAAACCGCCTTGGGTGGTCTAGTTAGTTGTCATGTAAAGGGTTAAAAAAAAAATTTATTAATTTTAGATTAGGTTCAGATTTACTGTATTGAGCAAGTAAATCACAATACAAAAACACAATGGAAGCTCATTCTACCAAATTTGGTTGTAGTAGCAAGCCTATAGAGAAAGTTATGTATGTTTAAAAATTTAAAAATGTGAATTTACTGCCACATTTAACACAAATTTATAATAAATAATTCTATAACACTGTCTATTTAATACTGTGTTTATTTTTACACCTCACCTCATCCAACCACACCGTTTAAGAGACTGTCAGAGATTGTTAACTGCCAAGATGAATACCTCCACAGCGCTGCAGGTCCAGGAAGTGCCCTTCACTCAAACTCGTTTCTGAAGTTCTCTAATTGGACCCGTCCTACGGGAATGATTTTAAATACGTACATATTAATAATTCTGTCCGTCTTCTGTGGTTAATATACGAATTCAGTGATGAAAATAGTTAGCGAGGCACACAGGTTGGGTTTTCCAGCCAATCAGGCGCCGTTGTGCTGAGATATGACCTATGACCGCCAGGAACCCAGATCCTCGTGAATTGTGATTATCCCCGATTTTGTTCCAGTCCAAGACACACAAATACTCAATCAAGATACAATATGTTTTATGTTGTAAAGGAAAATGAAGTGTTTTATGATTGGTGGAATTATGTGTGTTGTACATATGGAACTGACATATTTCTTCAATGAAACGATCTTCTGCTTGCATTTGAAATGCTTCCTTTCAACTCCACGCCAGGCAAAATAAATATCAAAAAAGGGTTCAGAACATTTGAGAATGTTTTCATTTGATCCAGATTTTAAGCATATGTATTATTTGTAAGTGTTTGCATGTGTTTCAAATGTTCTCTGATCAACATGACACACATATGAAAGTTCCAAATGTGGCCACCAGGGGTATAATTGAAAGTGAGCAAAACCGTTTCACACATTTTAACACATATTTTCCCAAAATTATTGGATATTTTTTGTCTGGGAGCATGTCTGGAAAAATGAGAACCCGGAAAATGTCCTCGCTTTTCATATTGAAGGTGGGTTGTCATAAAAATGTCCCGATATGTCCCAAAAACAAGTGCGTGCACAAACACACACACACACACCGTCCGTAATTATCCAAAGTCTTCATCTGGGAAGTGCCATGCCACATTCATCACGGAAGATCTGATCTGTCATCTCTTTCTTCGTGTACGACTCCCTGTCTTGCCGTGGGATTAGACCCAACTCATTAGGCCAAGATGCTGGCTGTTGACACCAGTGTGATGAACCATTAGGTGGGGAGATAAGGGCCCCACAGAGGGGGTAAGAATGTTCTCTCTGCACCCGACCGCCACTGATGGACCCGTCCTTTCTGCATCAAACCTGCTGATGTGTTTATTTTTTCAGTCATTAGTGATTCATTCGGTGGCTTGCTCTAAAGTAGCCGTCATTGCCATGGCAACCCCGAAGCGCCCATCTTATTGGTCCTTTTTACTAGGGGGGCCAACTGTAGACAAATGATCACTGACAGTTGATGTAGTTATGTGCAAAGAGAGTCTTTTGTGTGTTGCGTTCAAAGGCAGTTGACGGTGAAGGAATTAGCATTACCCACGGTGACTGCAGACAATCAACACGTGACAGAATGATGCATTCAAGGTGCCCTCCATGCACAATTTATAGATATGAAAGCAAATGTGTCTGCCTCGTGTTTACGAGTCTTACCCTGGAATGCCATAACAAGAGAATAGGACGCGTGTGTGTGCGTGTGTGTGCGCGGCCCTTTAATTAATTCAGGGTCTCGGGGTGTTTTTTTTTTTAGGCAAGCAGAACAAAATCCGGGATGTTGTCTTTAATGTTTCAATACTCGTGTTGTTATTTTTCAGTGCAGTCGAAAACTGGCTGCACATCCAAATACCTACTCAAAAGAATCGCCATGTCAACGCCATCATAAACGACAACCTTCAAGAACACAAGACCTGTCTTTCCGGACTTTTTTCGAGGAAAAAAAAATACCGCTGTGTAGAGTGCGTATATAAATCGATACATTATTAGAAGCACATTGTCCCCGTAAGTAATGGTGGCCATGTGGAGAAACTTAGGTTTGGTGACTACCATTATTATACTTAATGTTCATTTTGTGTTTGCTTTTTGTTTTCTTCAGTAGCCGGATATTTTGCAGGGGGATTTAGAAAAATATTTGCCGTTATTTAGTTGAGTAGTCTAGGTTTACGAGCAACTAGCTGTTGCTGGAGGAAAGGCCAAATGATGCATACTGATGTGTGCAGCCATGGCAACCAACAGTTTGTTTAAGCAGTAGCAAAACAGAGGAGTGAGAAGACATAACGGCGCAGCTTGACACCTCGTGTCGGCTCCCCCCGTGGCGCCCGTCGGATCGATCGTTCTCGAGATGGGAAACTGTCGGAGAGAATGACTCATCATCACACATTCTGTTTGGCACAATGAAAATCTCCTATTTGTTGTTTAATAAAGACAAGTAATTTGTTATTTATTACATGTCCGCCTTTTGCAGGGACAATCAGTCCAAGTGTCTTTTTTGCCGGGACATGCTACTTGGATGTGTTTTTTTTTTACATTTTACACTCATTTTTACCAGCCCGGTGTGTGATTTTTGGGTTAGTGACTAAAAGGTCTGTTAATTAAATACCAGCCCTTACTGGTGCAATCCATCAATGGGCAATTTAGGCCGGTAATTGAGAAACGGATATAGCTTGGCTAAAATGGATGCACACAATGCTACACAATCGTCAACAAACTCTAATGCCCGTGCTTGTAATTAAGTCACCCATGCAATTCTTCTGAATATGCAAGATATTTTTGACAAAATAGTTATCTCATGAGAACACATTTATACTTGTGTCTTACGTTAGAACTGTATCAGCTGCACGTGTGCATGCTGCTGGGCTGCTCCACATTTATGACCCGAACGACTCCTATATGGTGATTGGGATGTACTTGTGTGGCTCCATGTAAGAAGTAAATGAAAGGCAGGAAGGAAAGGAGGCTCTTCTGACCGGGTCTTCTCCTTGTGCAAAAGACAAGTTCTGACTCAGGTTGTGTTCTTTGGCTCCTGTCTTCCTACTGGTGTGCGTCCTGCCAGAGCGGCAACTCTGACAGTATGCTGGAGCCTATCCCAACTGACTTGGGGCAAGAGGCGAGGTAGAGCCTCTACTGGTCGCCAGCCAATGGCAGCAATACTTAGAATATTTCAATTGATCAGCATGTTGGATAAAGTCCAACATGAACACGTTTAGCCGGCTGATCCCATGATTCCACTTCTTGCTATCTGTCTGATCCTCATATCTCACTGTCAACCCCCCCCCGTATCTTTCATATCTGTCAGTTGTGTGTGCACTTCATTGCTCTTCATCTGCCCACATCCCTCATCTCTCCGCCAATCAGCTGCTCTGCATCAGCCTCGCCAACGTCCGCCGCCATTTCTCACTTCGTTTGCTGTCCAATGTGCAATTTCTAATATTTCCCTCACCGCCGACACCCCCGTTTTCCCCATCATGCCAGGCTAGCCTCTCTGTGTTAACCTACCCCGGTGTTTTTTTTCTTCGTCTGTTTTTATCCCGTCACCTCTAATGGTTCTCTCCGTCTCCTCTGCAGCTGGCATTGTTCGGAAAAAGCAGTGGTGCGAGATGGTGCCGTGTTTGGAGGATGAAGGCTGCGACCTGTTAGTCAATAAATCCGGCTGGACTTGTACGCAGCCCGGAGGCCGAGTCAAAACAACCACGGTGAGTTCAGGCGCTTCCCCACCTCGTCTGCAGTACAATTAAGCACAATAAGACCCCTTTGTACATGTTGTGTTTCGCCACGCTGACTTCACTGACTGGTTGCTGTTAGAATACACCTGAGCATGTGAAAGCAACTCATTAGCACCATTTATCACCTTAATGTGCAGTTTGCATGTCCTCCCCCGTGCAGGATACACGCACCAAAAATAATGATCACGATGATAATAATGATCAATTGTGCGAGGATTTCTCTACATGTGCACAGCTTGATGCGCACGGCGTGACTAGATGCATTATATGGAAAATATGTGAAATTTGCATGAGAAAACAGCTCTTAAGGTTTTGTCAATATGAGGATTCTTACCTGCAGAGGTCTACAGTCACTGCAAATGATGACTTGACCTGAAATAGGACTACAAAGAAGTAACACTCTGACCTGCAAAAAGGACAAATAAGGGTGTTAAATTATGCATTTGTCGCAACACAATGATCACGGGGACATGCAAAAGCACTAAAAAGGCTGTAAAATAATCACTTTAACTTTCAAAATGAACTAAAAGGTTATAAAATATTCAATCTGACCTGCAAAAAAGGACTATGATCGTTCCAAAATTATTGTTCTGAAAAAAATGCCATAAAACATTGTTAAGTAATTACTCTGACCTTTAGTAGAACTAAAACACGGACACCAAAAGTAGCACTGTGATCTGCAAAAAAATTTTCACATCACTTCGGCCTGAAAAATGGACTGAAATATTGTACAACCAATCACCGCGGCAAGCAAAAAGAGCTAACAAGTTTGTAAAATGATCAGTGAGTTCTAAAAAGGACCAAAAAAGCGTATAACCTGACCTGCAAACAGGACTTAAAACATAAGAGTATCACTCTGTCCTGAAAAATATCACCGTGACCTACACAAAGAACTAAAAGCTTGTATCACACCGGCCTGCAAAAAAGGCACAAAAGTGTAAAATGTAAAATCATCACCCTCACCTGCAAAAAAGCTCCAAACTAAAAGCCAACCCTGCACTTAAAACGTGGAGTGTTGTATTACCATGTTGTAGCTTATTAATAAAGACAAAAGCCTTCAGACTCCGGAGATGCATTTCCACCCTCTCTCTTTGTTTAAAGCTCATCTAAATGCCATTATTCATTTTTACCCTTTATCATCAGGAATGATCTCAAATTAGGGACGCTCTTAATGTTAATGGAAGAGACATTTTACGGTATTGTGAATCACCGCCCTTCCCCTGTATCTGCTTTAACAAGAGCGACGTGTCCAAACATCACCGGAGCTCACACACACACGACCCGGTCTGCCCTGTCTGTGAATGTCAACGGGCGAAGGCTGAGGCCCGGCGGGGCATCATTAAAGCATCTGTCATCATTTAGTCATCAGCTGACTCACTTGCTTATGCCTCGCCGATGAAAGGCGAGCGCACACATCGGTTAGCTCTTGGCCCGAGACATGTGAATATACCTGCTAGTGCTGGACGCGAGTGACAGCCGCTTTGGGTTGCGCCTACAATGTCGTTTCGTACCTGGGCGTGATGCGCAGGCCGCACACTCGTGCGCATAACAGCTATAATAGCAGTTTTGTGCTCGTGTGCCAGCATGCAAATGGACCCTGAACAGAGCGATCCCAGGCTAACCGTGCATTTTTATTTTTTTTTTGCACATTCATAAGCGTGCACTTTGCTGCAAAGGGCAACCATGTACTTTTTGGCCGGCATGTACATTTCACAGCCCGCTGTAGTGCGTCAGTCATCAGCTCGCAATGACAGGCGTTTGTGACTTTAAGCCCGGTGACAGCTAGTCAAACGGCCGGACGGCCAAGCGTGCATGTTTAAACAGCTTTCGCTGTCATGGATTCCAGTGGCTGGCGGCAAGCAGTCATGGGTCAGTATTTAAAATTCATCTTAAAATATGATGGATGCTTTAATGCAGCTGCAAGGGAAGCCTTTGGAAGCCAGGCTGATGTCTTTCTGTGGGACATGGCTTCTTCAGCACATGAAGTAGGTTAATTGAAGATTTCAATGGAAAGCTTATTTTTTTAGAATGTTTAAAAGGGTAGTCAACGATCACTTTGAACTACAAAAATGAACATCCATGCCAGGCTAGTTGTATGTCCTGACATGACAGCTCTAAAAAAATCATCTGTTCTGCTAACATGACTATAAAGAAAATGTCTAAATATTTTTAATAATTATCACTGTGACCTCTAATAAGAACTGAAACTTAGTAAAAAAAAAAAAAAA
>QODF01000219.1:1124854-1190457 GCA_024372805.1 Oostethus manadensis | reverse complement strand
CAAAAAGGACTAAAGACATAGTAAAAGTATCACACTGACGGGCAAAAAGGACTGAAGACATAGTAAAAGTATCACACTGACGGGCAAAAAGGACTAAAGACATAGTAAAAGTATCACACTGACCTGCAAAAAGAATTGAAGACATAGTAAAAGTATCACACTGACGGGCAAAAAGAATTGAAGACATAGCAAAAGTATCACACTGACGGGCAAAAAAGACTAAAGACATAGTAAAAGTATCCAAAAAAAACTGAAGACATAGTAAAAATATCACACTGCCCTGCAAAAAGGACTACAAATAGATATATAAATATGCTATTAGTCAAATAATTGAATAGTCTGATGTAAAATGGTCAATGTGAAAAAAAATGACTTGACTCGTGTGGACCAGGTGCTTGCACCTACCAGAACGCATGTGTGGGTGGAGATTCTCATCCTTCATAAACAAAATAATAAATAGAATTAGCCTGCACGTGTGCAAGCCAAACTACTAAAAGGTCAGAAGTTTGAGGAAGAAAAAGCTTCCACCATCTTGTGTTAGCCGCAGACTCTCGCTCCAATGGCATGCAAAAGCAAAAGCGTTTAGTCAATTTACTCTGAACAAATGCCCTCTTCCCCGAGGCTTTTCCAAGTATAAGCCCAAACTGCCCCTTCTTGGATATTGCCCAAGGATGAGTGTGGCCAGTGCACAGTCCAGTGAGCATGTCCGACCTGTCCGTCAGGTGTTTGTGTGAAAACATCAATGCAGACAAGCAGGCGGATCCCCAGGCGGGGGGGGGGGGTGTATGACCAAGGCAAGTCAATCCGACTCAGCCCCATAAGCCCCATAAAGAGCTATTTTGGACAAATGTCGTGTATTGGTCAAATGTTTGCAACTTCCTTTTTTTCCTTCTTCTTCTTCTTCTGTTTAGCAGAGTGGGATTGTTGTCGGGGATGACACGCCTGACCTCTTTCCTGCTTTTGCTTAAACAACAAGGCTCATTCTGAGTGGTGCACCCCCCTCGAACATAAACGTGCTAATAAACACTCATGCTGGTGCTACCGTGCTGTGTTTTAAAAATACCTCCCCCTCCGCCATGTCCCCCGAACCCACCCCCGCTTCTCTCACCCATGCATTTATCTTAGTCTGAACCCCTTGTCAATAAAAAAAACACCTTGATTTGTTTTTCTGTCCTGAAGAACATATGAAGATGGATATGTGCTTTGCCATTTCTGCTGGAGATGAATAAACTATCTGCTGTGTCTTAGCGGCTTACTACACGGTCGCCGTGTAACTGGTCCCTTTCACCAGTAGGACACGTGTTGGAAACACGCAAGGATGTCATACAGTTCTTTGCAGATCCCTCCTGATGTCATTCTTTAGCTTGAGTCATAATGAAAAACGGCGAATGTTTTCAAATAAGCAATCCCACAACAAAGTTATATTTGGCCACAAAGGCATTCTTTGTGCCATATTATAGTATGGCATTCATTCATTATAATATTGCAGTGCATTTATTACGGTATATACGTATATATTTTGTTGTCGTTGTTGTTTGTTGGTGAAATGACTTCACAAAGAATGGATCCTGAATTGGAAATTGCAATGACAAATGTTGACGTAATCCAAGTACTGCCGGCATTGGTCATAATTATAACACCATTACTACTACTAATAATAACAATATTGCATTTCAATAGCTGTTGTCTAGACAGTCATACTTTTTTAAATTGTTGACTGGTTCATCGTCTTAGAAAGTACTTATCCGTGTTCATATTTTGTATGCATTTTGTATTTGCTATATTGGATCAGTGTGTGTTTACACTCTAACTTCTCTGGAGGATTTTTTTAAGTGTTCTGATGGTCTGTCTGTCTTGCATTGTTAATTGCCTTTTTTTGCTATTTTGTTAGCAACAAATTACTTTCTCCAAGTCCAGTGCTGGTCCACTGATGCTCACAAGGGGACAGTCCCTCAGTGTTCCCAACACTGCTTTTATGCAGACAGAGGAGGGAGTAAGTACTTCAGAACTTGCACCAACTGCCAAGGACAACAGTTGTAAAATGTTGACCCATTTTATGGTTCCCAAAAAAGGACGCTTTGTAAATTTCTGACATTTACATTATTTTTTTCAATTTTGGGTAACCTTACCTTTCGTTTAACCTCCTGCACTTCACCACTTATCTCTCTTCATTGGACTTGAATGAGTCGAATTTCAAAGAATGACTGGAAAAATCGGGGTGTTCTAAAACTTTTGACCGGTAGTTTATATTTTTTTATGAATTGTTGACTTGGTGTCTTGGAAAAATAACAGTACTTGATTTCTATTTCTCTATGTATGAAATTCATTATCATCATTATGGTTATTGTTATTATTTCCAGTTGCAGAGAATATTTTTGAAAACTAGGTCAAAAAGTACTGGTGCATTAAACCATCTACGATAATTATTATTAGTCACTATAATTCATTATATTATTCTTTGATTTTACTTTTTATTTGAATATTTTCCTATTTTGTTGACTAAACTAGTTTGATAGGTGACACATTTGAACCTTGTGTGTTTAAAATAATGTATAGTATGTAGTATCACTATAATTGATTATATTATTATAATTTACTATTATCCATCCATTTCTTGCCTTCATTTTAATATTATTTTTTTAGTAATTTATCAAGTAAAAAAAGAAAGGTAGATTGAAAAGTAACAAATTTGAACTATTTGTGTATAAAACCGTGTATAATCATATTATATATAATTTTATTTTGACTTCCTTTATTATAACTGGTAAATAATAATGTTTTTAAAAAATGACATTTCACACACAAGTAGTTGCACTTGTTGGCACTGTAATTTTCAAGGATATAGAATCATTAGTAAATAGTACTATGATTTATTATATTATTTTTAGACTAGTTGGATACACTGCTGATGGCGTGTAGTGAAGAAATGCAGGCAGCCTGACATGAGTGGACATGGCGAAGGCTCACTTCCCTTCCTGAATGATAGTAAATGATGTAAACGTACTGGAGTTACCGGAAGCGAACGCCTTTGCTGCTTTTCTAAAGCACTCCGAATGAAATCTCAGCAGGTGTCGTCCTCCTCCTCCTCCTCCTCCTCCTCCTCGCTGCTGACGTTCCCCCAAGAGTGGCGTGCTCTGCATCGCGTCCTCCATTTCAGACCGGCAGGTGAAACGACACGAGGCGCTCGGCTCGAAGGCGGTGGAGTGATTGCGCCATTACAGGAGAAAAAGCAAAATGACCCCAAGTGATGCGGGCGGCTTTTTGTGACAGGCTAATAAGATGAACGATTCAAAACAGACGCAGGGAGACCAGCGGAGTTTGATTGGCTCGGTGCACATCAGTGTTGTGCTGGTGCTCAGTGCCGTTTAGTTTGGGTTGCTTTACCTCCAACATGCTTAACAACGCCGCCTTAAAGTCCATTATACGGTCACACTTGCACTTTGCCTGAAAAGTGGTCTACATGCTGTACTAATCGATAAACCCGTCTGCTCTTTCGGTCATTCACGGAAGTGCTTTATAAAGTGCTTTGAGGCCTTTTACTGGGTGCATGTGTCCCTATTACCATGTTCTGCTATGATACAGACGGTTACGGTAATGCTTTAATTTTTTCCCAACATGAACAAAGTTTACATTGAACGCTTCACAATTCCACATGGAAGCGTCCATTCGTGCACGTGAGCAGAGGTGCTCCGCCGGAGAATGCAGCAGGGAGTCGATGTAGGCGGTGCGCGGAGGCGACTCTTTCCCGCGTCTCAAAGAACTTTCACTATCTAAAAATAAAATAAGAAATCACATGCGGCAATCGCTGCAATTGACTGGCGAGCAGTCCAGTGTGTACCCCGCCTCTCGCCCAAAGTCAGCTGGGATAGGCTCCAGCAACCTTGGATTGGATGCTTCAATCGTTTGTAAACCAATGGTGTCCAATGTGTGGCCCTGGGGCCGTTTTAAGATCACAGCTTGTTGTTTTTTTTAGTCTGCCGGTTATTGTAAAAATAATAAAATTTATTATGACCATACCATTTTTGGCTTCAACATTCGCGGCCTCACTATCACATTTTTGTCAAAATATATTATTAACTGGGGCCTATTTAGTTAATGCTTTAATAAAGCAAAAAGTTTATGCTTCATTAATGCATTCATGCAAATTTCCTTTAACAGCCTTTGACTCTGGGCCCACGCCATAATTTGCGCAAAAGCAAAACGTCGCGCACATTTCCGATTGTTTGTACACTGTATCCAATCGTATGGAATCTTTACACCCCTACTTACTATAAAACCTTTTTCTTGAGTTAACTCTGGACAAGATGTGATTAATCACAATGAAATATTTTAATGGATTCCCAGCCTCAATATTAATTGATAACTAATTGCTGTTTTGTGGTTGACTACCACATTGACGCAAACTGCATGTATATTATTAGTGTATTACTGTGTAGTAAGTATCAAATGAAACACACCATAGGCTTGGGGTGTGTATGTGTTGTAATGGAGTATTCCACATGGTCACTCAGCAATGTTACATTGAGACAATCCCCACTGCTGGAAGTACTTGGGGAGTACGTATATCATGGACTATTTCTGTCTTATGTCTACTGTATTGGGTAATACGAGTGTAAAGGTGACTATAGGGGTGTTATATCATTTCTAGAAGGCTCTAAAATGTAAAAAAAACCAACAACATCTGCATCCCTCGGTGGAAGCACCTCAAGTTGGCAGTCCTCACGGAATCACTCCCATCTACTGGAGTTCTGGGTCGGTACCGGCTTGCGTAATTGATCCCTTTGGGCCCTCCCGGCACATCCAAAGAGTGGGTTGAACAGAATCACCACTAAGAAGACGGCTGCGTGGCCGGCTCAGTCGTGCTGAGAGATTCCCGCTTGCCTTTTCTAGCGTCCAGTCTCCATGTTGGACACACGTCAACAAGGTGTGTCCACACGTGTCATGTTCGGTCCAGTTCATTTGCTCAAGTGTGAACCTCTGACTGTAAATAGCACATTGCAGGGTAAAGTAACACCTATAGATCTGCTTCTTTCGTGTACAAGCTCCATTAATAGTTGGCCATAGGGGACATTGTCAGGCGCTGGTTCTGTTGGTATGTATACAGGTTGTGCTCTGCAATACCACACGTCACGTCTCTGCAGACTACTTGATATTAGCCAAGCTCCACATAAAGTTGTCAGGTACAGCTTTAGTTATTAGCCTCCATAAGGCATTATTATCCATTACCTGAGCACTATTCTCAATAAATAGCTCAGTGCTTATTACAATCGGCTTCAGCACGTTAACATTATATGGCCCTATTAATGCAGAAAATGATTTAATATATCATCTTATTGGTGCAAGCAGCTTATTAACGTTAATTTCTGCTTATTAAAGCACCTTAATATAAAGTGTAACCAATCAAACCCACGTATTTTGTGGGACTAAAAAGGCATATCTTACCGTATCTTAAAGGGATAGTTTGGATGTTGTGACAGGAAGTTGTATGGCATCCCCATCATTAGTGTAGTACCTCAACCGTGATAAAGTCATAATCACGAAAAAAACATTTACATGAAGAAAGATGAAATAAAAAGAAAGTAAAAACAACCAGCAAAAAATAAACAAGAAAAAAACAGCAAAATAAGAAAAAAGAGCAAAGACCAAAGTTGATACTAATTATTTTCTTTCATAATACAGCTATAGCAGAATTTTCTTCAAATAGAGTGGAACCTCAAGATACAAAATAAATTCGGTGCGGGTGGGTTTTTGTGTCTTGGAATTTCCGTATTACGAGACAAGATTTACGTATAAATGTTGTAATTCGACCCAGACCCCTACAACAGTCCTATAAAGTGTAAATATTGTACCCACCTGAAAGAAATATGTTTGTTAATGTCAACATAATCATTTACATGTGCATGAATGTAAAAAAAAAAACAATGAGGAAATAACAAAAACAATGAAAAATCATAATAAATGTTACAAATAATGACTACTTTTGGGTTGAGCGAGGTGAGCTTGATGGCGGAGGAGGACGAGGAGGGAGTTTTGACAGATGGCAGAAATCATACGTGAGTTTACGTAATGTAAAAAATAAATACACTATGTTACATACTAAACGTAACACTATCATTTTATTTTTTATTTTTTTAACAATGGAGGGGAGGGTAAGCTGACCCAGCTGGCCCATCGCTGGTAGAAAAGTATGGACTGCTTTATGCATATCAGGACCTTCATTAAAAAATGGCATTTTTATAGGGTTTTTTTAGGAAAGTGATGTTTTTTTTCATGGGCCACCTCCGGTAAAATGGTCTACCTCACATAAAAGTATGACGCTGCGTTGGTGACGCTGCAGTCATGACAAAAACACCAGAGTGAATGCTTAACGACGCACACTTAAGTGCACAGCAAGCATATACAGTATTTATTATTTTAGGGGAGGGGGCAAGCAGGAGAAACCTCCTCAGCGTCTTCGCAAATCAAGCCCCATCTTTTCCTCTCCTAAGTGCGTGAGTTTTGCTTCAGCCTCTCCTGCCCAATGAATCGGTGTGAAGTGTTCATTTCCAGCCCAAGTAGCCAATAATGGCACGTTTCAGCCTGAAAACACATCACTGATTTCATAAAGTAGGACGTGATTGACGGCTCGTCGCTGCAACTGCAAGCGGCTGTCTTGACTCCCGACAAGCAGACGGCTGCAAATGGACCAGTGGACTATTACGGCCATTGTCACACAAGCGGGGTGAAACGTGTATCCGCTTGCTTTAAAAACGTCAAATTAGACAGTAATAACTAAGACTGCATGAATGTGAGCTGTCCGGCATTACAACTGAAATCACTTTAGAGGTTAATTCACTCTACTGACCGGCAGACTGTCAAAAATAGGCGCCCGATAGCCCATTTCGGTGGCCAGATCTGCGGTAAGAGCTCGGCGTTTGACTCCTACCTTTCCCTTGCTACTAAAGCAGTTGTTTTCATGACTAGTACTTGGAGTTTCCACGACGGTGGCAACTTTGAGTCTATAAGAAACGTAGCTCCTTTTCACCAATTATTACCAAGCACACTGCACGGCACGCCAGCAACACAACCAATGTTGCAACAGCGGTAAACGGCTCTGACGGCATCAGTACAGTGCGGAAAGGGTAACGCGCGTTTGGTCGCGCCAACAGCTGAGCAGCAACATGTTAAAGCGCATGCAGAGGCAGATTGGTGCTGGTCTGTGTTCATGTTTTTTTGACATTGTTTGTTTTTGTGGTGTATATGGGAGACTGCAATGAATCAATATTAATATAACTGGTTGTGTTTTTTTTTTAACAGTTAAATAACTGCAATATGCAATACAAGTTTCCGAAGAGTGCCACATTGAATGCCAGAATACATTGAAAAAGTGCACGTTTCCATGTAGCATAAACATCCGTATGAGAACAAAGTATATCGCCGCATGAAGGGATTTTTCAGGATGTACTTACTCCCCCCTTGCATAAAAAGTGAATTACAGTCACTGCAAATTGCTTATTTACAATCCCAAGGTAAAGCTGTGCAGCATGGTACAGTATGATGAAGACTGCTCAAGATTATATCAATTATACAGTATATCAATAATGGCAGAAAAAAAAACATACGATATGATCCAATATCTCATTTTTATGCCATTATCAGCCAGTACTACCCTAGTTAATGGAACATCCTTGACCCCCCCACCTTTTAGTAAGCAGAGTAACCCGATTTTGCGGCACTGTTGCAGGAGTTTTGACGACAGTTGACTGTGACACTTTGATAAGCCCGTTTAACAGCACAGCCGCACTGGTCCATCTCAACCGGCAGAAAAACCACACAATGATTGCATTTCATCTGCTCGTCCGAGATTTACAGCCACACATATATGCTATATTGGATATTATTACTATAGTACAAGAAACTGATTTAGAACCGCACTAAAATGGTGGTGGTGTGACTGGGTCCAAATCCAGACTCAAAACCCAGAGCTTGACCGCCATACCTCTCCCCTCCTCTCTCCCCTCAGGCTCTATGACGCGACAAGAGTCTCCCTCCACACCCTTGCACTATGGAGAGCACTGATGACCCCCTTGACAGACAGCCAAAAACCACCACCACCATGCCACCTTACTACCACCTTACCGCCACTCTCACCACAAGCCTGCCCATTCCCTGGTGCCGCAAAGGCAGGAAGTCCTCCATCCTGCACCCTGGTCCTCATGGAGGCAGCAAGGTACCAAAAACCCCTCAAGAATTAAGAATTTTCACTTTTGTCCCAAAAAATATCAGCTTCCCCAAAACAGCTGTAAAAATATTAGATATGAATTTATTGCCCAAAAATACTTCAGCCCAAAATATACGTATCATATATTTCGATGTATTACTGACCTATTACTTACTTTTTATTTTAAAACTACTTCTGCTTGACAAAGTATAGTGCTTCAAATGCAATTTTTCTATAATACAACAAAAAACTAAAATAACCAATAATAATAATATATAGTATAAATAATACTACCTCCCTCCCAAACGCACACACACCACTATCCGACTTCAACAGCTACACACACTTACCATTATCAGTAGCAAGGAAGCCATACATTTTCTTGTATGCTTTGAATGCATACATCTGGTGGATGTCAAAAATCCAAAAATAAAGCCAAAATGAAATCTTAGCAATAAATGATTAGTCAATCTTCACTACATTGCTCCCTTTTTCCCATTTTTTCAAAACTAAGTAATAAAATAATAATCATAACGAATTATTAATACGGTCACACGGTGGCTGAATGGGTAGCACATTGGCCTGACAGTCATGAGGTTCTGGGTTGGAGTCTGTTGGGCATCTCTGTGTGGAGTTTGCATGTTCTCCCCGTGCGTGTGTGGGTTTTCTCCGGGTGCTCCGGTTTCCTCCCACATTCCAAAAACATGCATGTTAGCTTCATTGGCCACTCTAAATTGTCCATTAGAGTGTGGATGTTTGTTTGTCTATATGTGCCCTGCGATTGACTGGCGACCAGTCCTGGGTGTACCCCGCATCCCACCTAAAGTCAGCTGGGATAGACTCCATCATACCCCGCGACCCAAACGAGGATAAGCGGCATAGAAAATGAATGAATTAATTATTAATATATTTGTAGTTGAGTATGGCTCATTATTCATTTTAAACATACATATTTAAGCAAACAGTACTTATTCTTGGCCTAATTTAAGCCTTTTTAGGCACGAAACGACTAAATGAACTAAACAAAATGAACTCAAACACAAATAAAAGGCATAAGAAGCGTTTGAAGCACTTGTGAATGCAGTATTTGACATTCGCCACCAGGTGTCACTAAGTGCTCTGTGAGACAGGCTCACAGAGACCAGACTCGTCACTAAGGGGGCACATTTGCAGGAGTTTTCTTTCGGTCTTAAATGGCTTATTTGCTCTTATTTTGTCTACCATGTTGGCTAACACGAGTGTAAAGCCACTTAAAGCCGCCGTTAGTACGCAGAAGGTTTGCTGCCCAGAAACAAGGAACTGCTAGCGTGTGAGTCTGTTATCCTATTTATGTCTTATTTTCTGCGGTTATTTCTACTATGCTGGGTAATACAAGTGTAAGGGGTGTTATTTCATGTCTCATGGCTTTATTTGGTTTCAACCCGTATTTAGGTGATCGTTAACAGCAAAACACGCGGGTCATTTTCAATTGGTTTTTGTGCAGGTTTTTGTGAACTAGAGTGTCTATGAAGCGTTTAGACGCTTACGGTCACACAGGTCACCCACCCACCTGTGGAGGGCTTCTTACAGTGAAGTCCTTCCCAAATCGGGGGATGTGATGCGAACGTCTTCATACTGCATTGTAATGAAGTCCTTTTTTTACAGGCTCACATAATCCCCCAAACGCGAAGACGAGACGTAACGGGCACGTGCCCTCACAGCGCGTGAATCTCGATGTGCCGGCGTAACTGAAACGACCGTCTGCTTGCCCGTTTGAGATCTTCAGCATGTTTTATTTTTTTCGTTTTGCTCGCTCAGTTCCCGAGCGAGAACGTTGAGCCACCCAAAATCCGTGTGTGCCGCAACACAAGACGACGCCATCTGTGTGCTTGTTTACGCTCTTGTGTGGCCGTCTGTCAGACGCCAGACACACCCGGATAGGAGTGCACGTTATGGTGGGGGATAGAGTAGTAGCCAGCAGGACGTTTCCAACTTCCAGTGCAATAAAAGGGATTAGGACCCGGTCGTAAAAGTGCCCATTGTCATTGTGCTTCACCAAAGCAGCTTCTTCTGACAGTCAATATTGTTGGCATTTATGTGCCTTTTTACGACTCGCTTTTAAGGGAAAATCTGATCCTGCTTCCTTTTTTCTCTCCACAGAGTAGATTTACAGCTAAAAATAGATATAGGGAGGAATCCAGCACATCATATAGATGGAAATCTAATTTGAAGACGGGATTGCATAAATAATGCCAATACCAGGACATGAGTAACAAGGCAAACAAAGATAAATGAGTTCTTTCCTGAGGTTATAACCATAAATACTGCATACGTACTGTATGTCTTCTGTATTCCAGCTCTGGAGAATCGTCCAATCATACTGTATTGCACACAGAGCATGTTCCATATTGTGAGGAAAACTGTAGTCAGTGGTGTACGTGGATTTTATATGTACACATCCATGGATCATGGATCCGAGCGTCCACTGACGTGTGGAATGGGTCGTTCCATTGTGCGAAACCGGACGGTTATTGGATGAAGGCTGGCTTTCCCGTGCTCATCTGATGCTCAGTATCTCTGGGGTTCTATGGGGCAGGAGTCTGGGCCGGACGCTTGCCTTCTGCATGATGATTGGTTGACCTGTCTGAGGCAGAATACCCAGCAACTTAGAAGTATTACATTTCTGATGCATTGAAGCAGCAAAATACTGCAAGTACTACATGTAAACAATAAATGTGCTTACCTGCTCACAGCATGCATATAACATCATAAAACCTTGTTGGAGCTTTTCAGAGGAGTTTTAAGAGCAGGCTTTCTAGGCGCCATGGGCATGCCCCATAAATTACCTGCCTCGATTTGGTTTTTATATCTTTAAAACACACAGAAAAGAGAAAAATGTGTTTTCATGTCTCACATGTTATTGAATTGGATTCTCTGTGCTGTTACAAGGAGAAAAAAGGCGGTCCTTGCAGACTGGCCTAGGACAGCATTTAAGAAGGTTTAACACGCATAAAGGGATAAAAAGATAAAAATCATGTTTCATTGGATAACTGTATTAAACATTTTCATTAGCATATCTTATATGCCCGTCGTGTGTTTTTTGTGTGGTGGGAATGACTTAACTGTTCATTTAGGTACACAGAAAATCCAAACTACACCAAAACTGGACTTCATCAGCATCTCGGAACACAGCTCGCTCGTATCAACCTGTAATTGTTACATTTTTTAATGCATAATCAAAATATACTACTTTTCTGCTAAATGTTGGATTATATGTGTGTTGTTTTTCTACTACTCTATGGTTAGCTCATCTTGTACATTTCTGTAATAAAAAAATAATGATAAATAACAAAATTATTAAAATATTATTTAATAAAAAAATAAAAAAATAAAATAGTAAGAAAAATTGGACATTTCTTAGCACTGTTAGATGTCAGGCCTACACAAGTAGTTGTGACCAAGTCTACACAAAAAGACGCATCGCGCTTTATCAAATGCACAATTGCAGACGCGTAGGTATTGACATATTTCACGTGTTATGTTGGGGATGGCCGCGTCGATAGCTTTCCATCCATGCGTCCGTTGACGAGCGTACCGCGGGTCACTGTGCGCTGACATTTTGAAGGGAGTCATCACGAGTACACACGGAGAGGAAATGTCAAGCCGTGGAAATACAGTATGTTTGCAGGAACTGGCTATGGAGAGGGATTGCATGTTTTATGAATACAGTTGTCTTTGCTTCTGCATGCACAAGTACAGCACATCAAGGAGAAGAAAGCTGTACTCCTATGTGCCCGGAAGGCGGCGTTTTCCTCCGTACACATCCATACGTCTTGTGTGTTATTTACGTTCTGACCTCCATCGCCTAAGCTTGAAGTTCATCTTCTTCCCCCTCATGTCGGCACAAGAATGGCATCTATTCGCCCACTCTCCCCAGATATAAAGTAGACTAATATGGCAGTTTTCTGATACTGCCACGGTAATAATCACCTGGGGCCTCGGAATTTTATTCATAGGGCAAATTCATCTGATATTCATCAGACATTGGTTCATCTTTTAATAGGAGACCTGCGTTTCTCTGCAGATGAGATTTGTGTGTGAGGGAGATTTGGAGGAGGCTGCTTGCCTCACAATGCTGCGTGTGTGTGTGTGCGTGTGTGTGTGTTAACGAAGAGCAATGTGGCAGTATAAGAAAATAAGACAAACCAAGCCATTTGCATCAATTTGCCCACTAGGGGGCCCCATAAGTGACTATAGCACTGGTTCTCAACTGGTGGCTTTACAACCCAGGACCTGTTTTCAGTGGGAAAAATCATCTCCAGGATGTGCGTGCCTTTTTTATGGGCGACTTCGTCAAGCTTGAGCAGGAGCGGAAGGACACAGTGTGGACTTCACTGTTTTTATTTTGGCCATCATCACACGAGCATGTGTTTCTTGAGAGCTTCTTGTGTGTGTGTGTGTGTGTGTGTGTGTAATGGTAATTGTTGAAGCACACAGGATCTGCACATTTGTGGCTGTGGGCAATGGCAAGGAGAGTACACAGTTAGCAGGCACAACACAGCAGCATTCCCTGTTACTCTCATCAGTCCACAAAATGTTCCTCCATTTCACTTTAGGCCAGTTGAAGTGTTCTTTGGCAGTCTTGTAAATAGATTAGCTTCACACAGACATATTTTAACTGTCACAGTACTTTGAGGTAAATCCAGGCTGTCTTTGATCCTCCTGGAGCTGATCATTGGCTAAACCTTTGCCATTTTGGTTATTCTTCCATCCATTTTTGATAGCGTTTTTGTGTCTCTGGTTTTGCTTTCCATTTTAAATGTTTCAATTTTTTTTAATTTTTTTTTATTGGAGATCATTTTAGCTGAACAACCCAAACATTGTTTTGCACTTTTTCATAAGTTTTCCCCTCAACTTTTGAATCAATGTCTTGAAAGACCCATTTTCCTTAGGCTTTCAAAGGGAAATGGGTGTTCAACAAGTGCTGCTTTCATCTTTATATTCGGACCACCTGACTCACACCGTTTTTTTTCACAACATTGATCACTAATTGAATACCACACTGCTGTTTTTAACACACCCCTTTCAAATAATAGCCCAATTGCACAGCCTTTAGAGCGTGCATATCATGGATCCTGGGTCTTGTTTGTTTTTGGAGAATCTACTGCACCTACTGGTAACTTGATTGCCATGAAAATATACTACTGGTTAGTCACAGTGCACTTTATTTTGAACACTACTGTAGGCTATATAACATTGGCATCATGTGGAATGTATGCACATCACTTCATGCAGGGAAACATCATTCATCGACAGTTTAATGATCTCATCGGCTTATGTCACAGCCAGCAAGCGGTGCAGGGTGATGGTGTCCCATTTATTACTGGCTTATTTCCCTTGGACCGAGCTTTTAAGCGGCGAGGAGAATGGGTAAGACGAGGTGGAGGGGGAAGAATTGGCTTTCAGCCTAAAGGATATGCAGTTGTTCAAAATAAATGAATACTTTCATCCGATGTCCAATATTGTTCTTTTTATGAGCTACGCTATGATTTTAAAGACACTGATTTTTAAAATATACTCGACACATTAGGTGCTTTTGCACAAAGTATCAATATGGGATCTGTATTGTTGATACCAGCCTGAATTTCATTGGCATCACACATTACTACATTTGAAAGATCATGAGTGGTCCGCATCCCACGGCTTTACCTACCTCTGTGTGCGCTTTAAAATGATGTTACGCTGCTGTTGGTGTTACACTCGTGCATGCACTACGCTGGTTCTGTTGCTGTTGTATTGTGCGACATTTATGAACAAGTAAGATACTTGTTTATAAATGACAAAGGGAGCTACGCTGTCCTGTCCAGTTTCTCAAGCACTCCAAATCATTATTAATGTTAAAAATTATATTTTTTTAGCCATGTAGAACACACTTGCTTTCAGTCCCCGCTTTCAATCGTCGTTAGCAATTTCTTTCATTATAATAACATTGCAAAAGTCACGTTTGTATCAATGCATACACAGAATGCACTAAGCTACCTCACCCAACACCTGTCATCTCTTTCCATTCAGTGAAATCATCAAAGGTCCATCACTTTCAGACACAAGCCCCAACGAAAATGCAAAAATCTCTGACGGTGTTGGTATTGCTATCGTTACGGCTACATGGCAACTGGAAGCAGCCAGATGGTTTGCAGAGGCGTCCAGATTTGTCTTTTTGTGCGGCGGATTAATTGTTTCTCTGTCTTGGCTCTGTTAGAGTCACTATTGTTGGTTTGTATCCAGTGGAGAATGGAAAAAAAGTTGAGTGGCTTCATTTGATTTGGGTCAGCATGAGCCGGATACAATATTAGATGGTGTTTTTCCCCTCGAAAAATTTCTTTTCTTCTTGTCACTCACACACACTGCGGTGATCTGGGGAAGTGCAGCTGCCAAGACTTTTTCAAAGTCACCTTATATTCCGTGTGGTCTCACGTAAACCTTAGCTGCGGGACATTTACAGCCACGTTTCAGCAGTTGCATTGAAATGTATGGATTTATTGCAAATGATAAATATCTTTCAGTATTTTTGTAAGTCATATCAACAGCCTGAGAAAAAAAATCAAAAGCTACATTGGCTGTTCAGAAAAACCGAGTCCATTAGTGGCTGTAGGTTGTTTGGTTCTTTTTAATGGTCTTTATATGGTTATTGGGATTTTTGTGGTGAGGATCGCAGTGGCCTCTACATTGGAGAGACCAAAGCCCCCTGATACAAACAAAAGTTGATTATGAAAACAAGCATTGTGAAAGTAAGCTTACTAATTGATCTCATGTTTGCTTTTGTTCCCAGGTGTCGTAACACAGCCAGAGACAGGAACACCATACCGGGCCGGTTTGCAGGAGCCCCATCTTAGCCCGGACATCGGGCAACCTAAAGCACCGTTTCCTGTGAGCCACTCCACAGGCTTTCCCTTCTCTCGGTATCTGTCTCGGTATCACCTCCACCTCTGCCTGCTCTGTCAAATTAGCAGCTTATACTCCACGTCCTGGAGGGTCGGACTCCGGTAAATACGGCGCGTGGGTTGGGAAGTCGCTTTGACTGAAAACTTTCCCCAGCGCCAAGGAGGATCATTTGGGGAACTCTCTGCTGTGAATAGGCCTTCTGCTGGATCAAACCTCCCATATTTTTATAGACCAAAGAGCAAAAGAAGACACAGCCGTGACACAGCGGACCATCTTGGCCGACCAGTGACTGTCCCGCCCTCGGTGCACGATGGACACCTTACCTTAATCCAAGGAGTACTTTTGACAATTTACAGACGTTTTTCGTTGCTCAGACTGAGCCCACCACTGTATTTTGGAACTGGTGATATAGGTACTACATACGTATAACTGTGTATCAAAAAATAAAAGATCTGATATGCATTTTCTAGTAGCGACGGTCAGGACGGCTGCGTAGGCAAAGGGCAAAGTGTACTAATGAAGGGAAGAAATGTCATGAAATGTATTTTGAAAGGCCCTAAAAGTTATATATTTAACAGTTTTTCTATGTTGTACCTTTGTAGAGACGCTTATTGGACGTGTGCTCACAATGACAATTAGGATGTGAACAATCGCTGTTGTTCTCATGACTGCTGGCGCGCTTTTTGTTCGCACCTCCCTAGCTGCTTTCTTTTCATGCTCATTTCCAAGTCACTGTCCATTAAAAAGAGACAAAAAAAAAACACAATTTCTGGAGGACTGACCTGCAGCCGTCTGAACATTGTAAATCTATAGTAGTCAGTGGAAGCCATTGAAGACCCTGCTAATTTGCTATGATATTGTATTGTACGCAATGTGGAATACTGACTCATTTCCTCTCTATGGGTTTTGATCTCCTAATTTATTTCCGTGCTTGTGTTTGTTTGCACGGAAGGGATGCCGACAAATAGAATGAGGAGATAGACAACAGCGGAGCAAGCCTTGCAGAGATGTTACAGTCATCGACATACTGTTTTTTTAATCATTATTATCATAATCATGAAATATTTTAAGAATAAATTAAATACATGAACTATGTTTGCCTTGAATATTTAGATGGTTTTTTGAAGTGTCGGTTTGGTCTCATTTTTAAAGAATGTTCTGACACAAAATAAGCATCACCAGAAAGTCCAATGGGTAACTAAATTAGTATCAGGTAGAGTGCAGTGAATTATACGTGCAAGTACAACCTTTCTATGTATTTCCAGCTAAACTTGAAGTAGTCCTCACTCACACAAATCAAACCATCACTATATTGCCTTACAAAATGTACATGGCGCTGTTGGCGTGAGTAATGAGTAGCTGCGCCATTCTTGGTAATGAGGTGAAAAATGGGTTTGGGCATGCTTCATGCCAGCGTTTCCAGGAGGCTAGTGGGATTGTTGCTCCAGGCGGTGAAGATGGCTTTACGGAGGGCATGCATTGTGTGGAACTGATGTCCATTTTTGTAAACTTCCCTTGCCATCCATCTCCAAATGTTCTCAGCTGGATTTAGATGAGGGGAACACGCGGGATGGTCCAAAAGACAGAGCCTATTCCTCTAGAAGAATTATTTTGTGAAGAGCAGCGTTGTCCTGTTGAAAAAGCCACACAGACGAAGGCCTTCAGCCACAGACGATGCCCCTGCAACATCTCCATCTAGCCGGCTGCTGTTTGACGCCCATGCACAACCTCAAAACTCCATTGTTGCTTTCAAGGATCTCAGGAAAACATCTCAGATGGGATCTCCATGCCATGCCAGTAACGTTGGAAGCCATCAGGACCGTAAAGGTAGAATAAAACTTTCTTCCACTTTTCAACGTCCCATGTTTGGTGCTCTCCAAAAGAGCAATTTTGTCACCTTGAAGGAGACGAGGCCTTTGAAGATGTTTTTGTTCTTAAAAACATTCTCCTGCATGTGCCATCTGATATTCAATGGACTGCACTCGGCAGCAGTAACAACCTTATTTGGGGCTGTCAGCTTGACGGACAGCCAATGGAATCCTCAAGATCAGGGCCAGTGACATTTTTTTGGGTCTGCTACTTGACGGTTTTGTTCCATCAGCCTCAGGATGTTTGGAGAAGTTTGAAAATGATTGTCTCATTGCGTCCAGCCTCAGCAGCAACGACGAGAGGCCTTGCTTTTGCAGCTCAACAATCAGAGAGAGAAAGCTAGTTTGCCTTTTATGACCGTGTGAATGCCTGACACTAAATCCCAGTCAAGCCACATTTTTGCCAGCATTTTGCCTTTTAAAGGCTGCGCTCTTAAACGTTCGATGAGCCGATGATCAGCCTATTTCACTTGAACACTTTGTTTCTCTGAGTTGTTTACTCCAACCGTTTTTTAAATCGTGCCTTTTGAAGCTCTACTTAGAACCTCCGTAAGATCCAACGGTGCAAAATGAAAGCATCAGTTGCTATGGCAACAAGGACATATGGCGTTATGCAGGATATCGGGCCGATGGTTGACCCAGCACGAGACAAATAAAGTAATCCTCCTCAAAATGGACGAGGCCACGGCGGCCGTATTGGTGCAATTATAAGAAGCGGCCGTGATTGTTTCATTTATGAACATCAATCGTCCTCGGTGATCAGGGGCTCCTCTCATGGCTGATTTGGGGCGAGACGTATTAACGGTCTGTTCATCGGCGGTGGATGCATAAAAGCGTGCAATTATGGATTCCGCAAACTCTTTTGTGTGATGATGACGAAAGCCATCTAGCGGGTACAAGGACTATTGAGACGACTTGCGTGCGTGACACGAAAAAGATCACCGTGTCGCGTACACGCCCTTCATATGGACTTTTCTTTTTCACTGCAGGACTGGCACATAATTAAGCAGACAATGATGCAGCAGCAGAACATGAGAAGCAAAAGTACATACTGTACATCGCCACTGTTAAAATACTAGCACTCTACTTGTTGGCTGAGGGTTATTTTTTTCCCTGCTTGTGTAGCAGCTCCGTGCACCTCCACAGCCTCCACTAAACCCCCAAGGATGCCCCATTCACACTTCATTTCCAGCTAAAACAGCACGCAGGCATCACGCTGAATGTAATACCATGATGCACGTTGATGGACAGATATGGCGGTTAATTCCTATTGCACACCGGGAGTCTTGGTTTACCGTCTAAAATAGAATTAAGTGCACAGAAAGTGGCTCGATAGACAATATGGCCGACACGGCTGCTAAGCTTGCCGATATTGGTGACTAATAACCTGTCAGGATTAGGGCAACAAAACGTCCACAGAAGAAGATGCACAGCACCAAAGAAAAAACAGCCGTCCTTCACAATATCGTTTGTTTATCGCTCCCACGCTGTGTTGCAGTTTTTCCGAAAGAAAGTCATCAACAATGGCATAAAGGTTATCCTCTTATTCCATGTGGAAGTGGTAAGTTTTTGGCTTCTTACTTTTTCTTTCCTCTCCACTCAGCTTGAAACCCTTTCTTAAATTTAGAAGAAATACATTTGACTTCAGTCCGGCAGCATAAGAGTTGGGCATTGCATTCTAAACAATGGGTAATTGGCGTGTAATGGTGACTATAGGGGTGTTATTTCATATCTACAGGGCTCTAATAATGTTAAAAATCGTATATAGAAAGTATAGTACATAGTCTTTTTTGTGCTACTGCACATACTGTAATATTCCATTTATAAACATTGGATTGAACATTGGATGGAAATACAAAACATACTTTTTGTGTAGGAAATGAACGTGTATTTTTGACTTTGATTAAATCATAATTATGTAATGCCCTGCAGGGCCACAAGTCTGTGATTTTTATTTTTATTTTTAAAGTGAATCGAGGCCATTTTTGTATTAAAACATTTTATTTTATAATGGGCACAAATGCTACTATTTTCATGACAATTGGAAAATAATATTAAAAATAACATTTAATGATTAAGTATTGAGCTCTATGATTATATATTCATAATTATATATATATATATAATTATAAAAATCATACTTGTCAAATCGAACCAATTGTGTGTCTTTCAGAAGTATCAAATCCTCATATTTGGACTGTCAAGTTGGTGTACCCCAAGGTTCCATACTTGGGCCTATATTATTTTCCTTATACATTAATGATTTACCAAACATATGTAAAGATCTCAATACTGTACTATATGCAGATGATGCTGTCATTTTTACACAGGCAACGTCTGATAAAGAAGCCTCAAAAAAGCTGACATCAGCAATTATCTGTATTGATGACTGGCTTGCTAAATCGTGTCTTTTACTAAATTCCAAAAAAACTGTCTGCATGTTATTTTCGAAACGAGTAGCAGCAAAGTCTAATTTACATGTTTTTTTGAAAGGAGATGAGTTGCAGTTTGTGCATGAATTTAAATATTTAGGTGTTACTTTGGATTCTACATTATCTTTTAATAAACACATAAAAAATATATCCAAAATTGTTCACTTTAATATTCGGAATTTTAGGCAAATTAGAACTTCATGAATGCTGCTAAAATGTTTCTTCATTCCATGATTTTTTCTCACATTGAATATTGTATTACCAACTGGTCATTAACAAGTTTGAAAACTTTAAAATTAATTGAATGGCTTTTTAAAAAAGCTTTAAAAGTGTTTGATAGAAAATCTTTCCATTTTCATCATTGTCTTATTTTGCAGAAATACAATATTCTTAGTTTTGAGAATTTTAGAAAATTTAAATTGGCGTGTTCCATTTATAGGGTTTTAAATGGACTGGCTCCACCAGCTCTGGGTGAGTTCATCAAAATGAAATCCAGCATGAGTGGTAAAGTAACAAGAGCCTCTACGAGAGGTGATGGTGTAATTCCTTTCAGACGCACAACCTTCAGCCAACAGGCGTTACCAGTCAAAGGTACAGAAATTTGGAATAATATTCCAGTTGTTATAAGAGACTTGACTAACTTTAGTTCATTTAAATTCAATCTCAAACAATGGCTTAGGAGGAACCAGATCTGTGACCATTAATTTTAAATTCCTTTTTTTCTACAGTGTATGTATTGTACGTTTTTTATCGTGTTTTTATTGTTTTATTTTTCTGTGTATATAGTGTCATTGTTTTTGTTTTGTGTTTGTTTTTGGTTATTTTCTTTTCTTCCCCTGCCAGGGACTACAGATGTAAAGTAGCCTTTGGCTAATTCTGGCATATTTACACATAAGTGTTCATTAATATGCATTGTCTCTTTAAAATAAATAAATTGAAAAAAAAAATTAATTATGGGCACAGATACATGTTTTAAAGTGGAAAATGAAGTAACATTTTTTAAAATCTAAACTGTAGTTATAAAATCATTAAGTAAAATATTTGCACAAAAAATGTCATTTTAATGTACAAGAAAAACTGCACAAACACATAACTTTTTTTATTGTAGGGGTGCACATATTTTTTTAAAGAAAACTTTAAATGTATTAAAAATGAGCTAATTATAAAATTATTGTTGTTCAAATGAATGTACACCAATGTGTTTATTTTATTTTTATTATTAATTATTTTTTATTGTATTATTTATATTTTTGTGTTGAAAAACAATTTTATTTGTTAGTTCAGGATCGTGCGTGATCGGCTTTACTGAGAAAGACTCAGACACACGGGTAAGTGTAAAATACAGCGCCTTTATTCTACCCCTTACACCGAGTTACAAACAAGCAAAGGTTGGTTATGCACAAAACAGAATCCAAATCTCAGCTCTTGCCGTGACGCGCTGGGTTGGAGAGCCTACAACCCCGGATAGAGTGTGCACCAACCGGCTGGGCGTCTGTACACGACCCGCAGCAGACTCTAACAGGAAGCGGGCTCCCCCGTCCTTTATACAGGTCTGCCCGCAAGCATGTAGGACGGGGGTGGCCAGTCCATGTCCCACGCTCCCAAGACACAGAGCTGTTTCCCAAGGTTAACAACAAAGGCGCCAGTCCGTGCACTGAGTTTGTTTAAAATAGTAAGCTGATTGTGAATTGCGGAGCAAGGTTACAAACAAGCTGCATGATATTTCCTTCCCACCCTCTGGTACGCAAGAGGGGAATCAAAACATCATAACAACATACTTTCCCATTTCAATTTCATATTATAAAATCACCTTTAATTCAAAATAATGCACAAAAAAAATTACTGAACAGTAAAAGTGGCGGCAAGCTGAATGGAATGGAACCGTAACAGATGTGGTAACTAGTATTTATGGGACAAAAGAAGTAAAAGTAGTAGTGGTAGATAAAGACAACGGATGACAGAAGAAAAAGAGTGAAATGAAAATCATGCCGACTTAACTCCATCTTTCCTGAACGGCTGACACTGGACCACTAAATAAGAAATAAGGACCAGCTTCTCTACCCTTAAACCCCCAACACCAACACCACAAGCAGCTGGTAAAGGAAGGTGATTAGCAAAGTGTTCCCCACTCATAAACATCAGTAGAGAGAATAAAAGCTGCTAAATGCTCAGATATGAATGAGTCATTTTAGTAATTTAGCTTCCTTTTCAGAGCTGGGAACACTATAATTGCACGATACGATTGCAATTATCTTCAATGGGTGTACTTTATATACTTTATTCATGAAAAATGTTACTTTTTAACCACTAATACCTCGACTGTTTGTTCTCTTAAAATTAGCAGATAGCAAACACTAACTCATAACCCCTGAGATTTAGCCTAAACCCATAACCTCGAGGCCAAAGTCCCTAAATCCTAAACCGTAGCCCACAAGCCCTAAACCCCAACCTTTATTTGAGCCTTAAACGTGAGCCCTAGCCCTGACCCCTAGCCCACCATACCTAAACCCCAGCCTTAAGTCTGCCCCCTAGGCTAACCCCTAGCCCTCGCCTGAAACCCAAAGCCTTAGACCACCATCCCTAAACCCCAGCCTCAAGCCTGAGTCCTAACCCTTGCCTGTACATCTAAGCCCTAGCCCACAAGCCCTAAACCCTAACCTTAATTTGAGCTTTAAACCTGAGCCATAGCCCTAACCCCTATCCTTTGCCTGAACCCCTCAGTCCTTGCCCTCCATCCCTTAACCCCAACCTTAAGTCTGACCCCTAGGATAAACCCTAGGTCTTGCCTGAATCTTTGAGTCCTACCCTCTGCCTGCACCCCAAAACCCTAGCCCACCATTCCTAAACCCCAGCCTTAAAGCAGAGCCCTAGCCCTTAGGCATTTCTGAACCCCTGGGCCCTAACCTCTAGCCCAAATCCTCCAGCTGTTTTTTGATAACTTGTGTAACCTTTAAGACACTTTTGCCAGCCGGTCACCAGTGTATTATCTCTCCAAGTCACTAAGTGTACGTGAGTGACAGGACGAAAAGCTATGATTCACTTTTCAGAGTTTATTCAGGGTAAAAGAAAAAGCATTTCATGCAGTAAAGTGTTGTAGTTAACTATAGTTTGACACTGGCAAGGAAGATGCTCTTCTAAAAATGTTGTGTTTTTGTGTAAGAACTGTAGCACACCCAGGGGTCCACTTACCCTGTCTCTTGGCATGGCAATGGCGAAGCGCAGTACCTCAGCATACACCAGGAAGGAACTCCTCCATCAATGCCCTCCAGGCTGTGGAAGCGGCCCCTCCACCTCCTCACCCCAACCCCCCACGCCGTCTGCCATCAAGGGTGACAACCTCGCGGAGACGATACAAACAAATTCTAAGGAATTTTAAACGACAAAGAGAAGACGGGACAACGGCAAGAGAGAGGGGGGGACTCTCCCGCCTCCCTTGTGCGATGCATTACGGTTTTTTGTGGGCTCACCTTTAGAGGGCCCCCCGCCTCAGATGATCGGGGTGTTAAGTGTGCACAGCGGGCGGGTCGGCTTCTCGCCTCCTCGTTTTGAGCCCAGTGATGATTGAAATGTTTCAACCCAACGCTGGCCGTTCATTTGACTAGCAAAGGTTGTCACGGGGCGAGTGCCGCTCCCACGGGACCCCTGCAGAGATTTCTCTACGTTGAAATGTGAGTCCTGCTGTGTGATGTATTGATGGAAGCGACACAAGTTGGAGCTGCAATCATTTCTTCCCCTTAGGCCATGTTCCTGTTGCAGCTTCCAACCCGAATGCCCATAATAAATCCAACGCTGTGGTATGACTCCCAAGGGGTACAATGGAGCTAATTCTTTCTTCTAATCCCGGCTTGCCATTGTACTGTGTGCATGCTCATATTGTTCACCTTCAAAGTCTGGATCTTGACTTTACGTCTGTGAGAGAGCAGACCACTCCAGGCAGTTGTTGATAGCATTTTATGTCTCTTAGTAGCACTTTAATCTGATATATGAAATGTCCCCACTTTGCTGCACCTCTAAATCTACTTTATTGCCTTATTTCAACCTGTCAGACCTATTGATCAGTGGATTAAGACAAAGATGATGTTTTAAAGCTTAGACTGAGTGTTTCATGGCTGCCCCTGAAATGCAATACCTATAGAGGTTTTCTCAGGTCCAGGCCGGGATTTAGTGCCGTAGGTAGGATTGGTGATGATAGTGGAAGCACACAGGTACATCTCTCAACACATCAATCTGTCTAGACATCTGATTTTTCTATGTGTCTGTCTTGCTGTGCGTCTGTCTAAACTGGTGCATCTCAAATTATGGGGCGCTCCGCCGTGGGTGCAAGAAGCATATCAATACGTCAATCATTTGAGGTAATGTTTGTCTTCTGAAAGGATGAGCGGCCGTGAATAGCACTATGTTTGGATGGTAACAAAAGCTTCCATTCTTGTAGTAGTTCTTAATAATTAATCATTTATTTTCGGGGTTTTATTATTGTACTTCTTTTCTTTTGTATTTTTCAATATACTGTTTTTAATATTTGTACATGTTTTATATGTACTCTGTTTAGCTTGGCTGTATTGTAAGTCACCCCCACAGCTCAATGTACTTTGTGGTTTAAAATAACTGTGTAAATCACTTGATTAATTTCTTTAATCATTTATGTATCGATTGATAAATTATTCAATATACTATATGAATTATTTATTTATTTTTGATACATTTATTAAATGCAGGTATATAAGTATTTTAATAAATTTACGATAATTAACTAAATGTCATGTCATGTAAACTACTTTTAAATGTAAAATTAAGTTCACCAGACACATTTGCACAAAGTATCGGTATCGGGTCGATATCATCGATCCCCGACGTGCAAACGGAATCACGTGACACCCAAACTACAGAAGAAATAAGTCTGTTGTGTTCCGCTTCCCAAAGGTCAGCTAGACTTGCAATGCCGTTTGAGGGCACCCACATGGAATAAAGCCTGAAACCATAAATTACTTTTCCATCCGTACCCGTGTGGATAGCCCATGGCGCTGCAACCCGTGGCTGTCCTATCCTCCTGCTGTGGCTCCAGCTGATTTATGTATCTGTGTAGTCACTACGCCGTCCCCTCTGACGCCATCATGAGCTTTTCGCGCAATTCTCCACAAACAGTGCAAGGGGTAGTGTTCTCTGGTGTGTCAACTTGGTAAGAAACCAAATTAATCCAATTAAAATGAATTAATCGATTTGTAACAACGCTTTTATTGCAAAAGATCTGAATCTGCTTTATTGGCCAAGTATGCTTACACAAACAAGAATTACGACTCCAAAATCGGTAGAGAAGGTGACAATACTTTTAAGGGCACTATATAATAGCGTTACCTTCAATTTAGTGGTCAAACAGGTTATGTGGCTCCATTCATTTGGTGGAAACGGGTCAAAATGGCTCTTTGGATGCCAAAGGTTGCCGACCCCTAAAAATACAAAGCACTGCTGTTGGCATGTTAAAGTCAGCAACAAGGTTGAAAAAGAACGTCACACTCTGTGTGCCATTGTCGGGACATTTTTCGGAATGTTTTGAGGACATGCCGTCATTTTTAAGGACAACGTGTACTGATGCTCGTGCCAGTAAACTCCTCGGTAATCGAGCGACTCCAACCGTTTATAAAGTGTGACACTCCGCACGAGTCCTCACATTCCCATACCCACTTGGCCACCACCAGCCATGAATTATTGATAAGACAACGCCATCTCGGGCCATCCCGGGTATGAGTGTATCCGTCTCACAATGATTAGTGGAAGGGTCGCACTGCTCAAGTCTTTGGTCCCCAGCATCCGCCCTTAATCCCCGCGTAATCCCCAAAACAATGGGCTCCACCACGCTAGGGGACTGTCGATTTCTATCGGGCAGCTCAGAGGGATCAGCGCGCTTCACAGGACAAACACAACAATGATAGTAGTTTAGAGCGGCCTCTGAGCGCGAGCACCACAGGACCCTGTGCAGATGAATCGCCATTCAGCACACACCTTGTGTTGCAAAGCTAACATGTTTACCTTATCTAACCCCCTCCACCGCTCGCTACCTCACGTCGTGTTTCATCTGGAAGGATCAAGCCGGGCCTGTTGCTCTGAGCCACAGGGGTTTGCCTTGGGATTACCAAACAAGTTTTGAGCCAAAAGACGGTTTGGGGAACTACCGAGAAATCCTGCATGACGGCCTTTGTGGCACTTCTAATTCTAGTTCACCCGGCTACTTTTTGGCCGGCAGCACTCATGCAGCCCCAGACCATGATGCTCCCACCGCCAGACAAGACAGCAATGGCTGCTGGGAGGTGTTGAGCCACAAAACAGTCCTAAGACGTACTAAAAAAAACCGAGAGCTCATTCATTAGCGAGCGAGCCAAGGTCACCGGTCGACTTTTGTGCTGCCGGAATATTAATGATCGGCTGGTGCATGTGTCACGCAACGCTCAGTGAGTTAGAGGTATGAATTAAAACAACAAGGGCAAAATGTCAGCAACCGTCCAGTTGCGAAGTCAAAGCGCCGTAACAAACATAATGCTAATAAAAAGCACCGCTTGTATTGCAGTTCGTGCACACAATGACCCAAGATTTCAATAATAGTACAATGCGTATGAATAATTCCTTTATGATTTGCTGCGCACATAAATTAGTTGTGGTTTCAGTTTGTTCTCAGTGTAAACGTATTAAAGCGGCCATGTTTTTAGTTTGGAAAGCCACTAATGAGGCAAGTGACCCGCACTGCTCGGCAGAACGGGCTTAATGAGCTCCACAGCCACTTCAGCAATTATCAGCGAGTACAATGCATTTATTCTGAGTTTACTAAGTGACTAGATTAGGATTACGGCTCACGTGACTGCATTATACGGCACCTATATTGCCGAGCCTTTTGACCCACTTGAAGACATTGTGTGAATATCAGAACACTGGATTTCCGCTCCAGGACTCCTTCCACCTTCGGGTGCTTTATGAAAATCTATTTAATCAGCCTTGTTGTTTATAGCGGGTTTAGAAAGTATGCTCTACACACACGCACTGATTCTTTCACACAAAATGCTACGATTATTTGGCATTTGGCAGCCGTTCCGAGCACTGCGATGGCCCGTAACGCCGCAGAGTGGATTTAATAGAGCATGCTCTGATAAAGTCCCTGCAGAGATCACATGGCGGCCAATAGGTTGCTCTGCCAGGCTAATTGGTCAAAAAGTAAAACCTCTCTCAGAAATTGGAGGCGGCGTTATCGCGGCAAGTCCGCCACGCTATTAATGAGTTGCAGCCGCCCCCTCCCGAACCGCATTTCTGCTCAGCTCGCGCACGGGGACTAATAATGATTGCGATGATGGCCAAATGTTTATGTTTATAAGCAGAGCCCGGCACACTGGAGAGTCTTTGCAGCAGCGAGTAATGACGCAGCCGCCGCGGCCTCGGCTGCTCTGTTGTTTCACGGAGCACCGACCTTCCGCCACATGTGTCGGGTCACGCTGACCTTGTGCAATAATGAAAGGAATGCCGATTCAGCAGGGTAATACATGTTGAGGTCGTTGTGGACAAAGTGACACATAAGGTAACGCTTCCGCTCCTCAACCGCTGCATTGAAAAGGGTGAGATGTGGAAAACGTGCAACTGTACTGTGTTGCTTGTGCTTTTTAAAAATACATGCACCACATGGTGGCGCTGTTGTCAACCCCCCTCAGACGCTTTGATTTTATTCTATTTGTATGCCTTTGTATGGGGTTTTGGGCGCCTGTAGAGCAGCTACACACGTTAACCCACACAGAAAGCCTTCTAGATCTTCCATAGTCTGCGTCTCTTCCTGCAATGTTTCCTTGGGTTTCCTGCGTCGCGCCCAAGCAGGCTGTGTAATTTACTCCACCCCTGGCCCTCCTGCAGGTACGCCTCCCGCAGAGCCCACTCCACTGTGATTGGTCACCCTCCCAGGAGCTCCCGAGGACTTCCAGGCAGCTGCCAAACCCCACTTCCTAATATTGGCTGTACAGGAGTTGGTAAGTAAACGCCGATGTATCTTTTTAAAATGTCCACTTTTAACAGCTATTAGCAGCTCCAGACATGGGTGAGCTCGTAATTTGCACGTCCTCCACCCCCTGAATGCACACTCTATAATGCTAAACAGGCAACCGCTTTATTCCCATTACCTACATAAACACAGTTAGGACCCGGATAAAATCAACACCACCACGTAATCTTGAAAAGGCGTCGAACTTCAGCAACAGTTCAGCGGATGGTCCAGCTTCGCATTGCTAAACAAAATTAGCTTTCCCTCTCACCCGAACAAACATTTCCTGGGAGCTATTGCTTAACGCTGCCCATATTAGAAAGTCCGAGTTTTGGGACATCAGTGGATAGCCCTCCAAAACTGCTTTCAGGGCTCGCTTCCAAATGTGCAAATGTCATCATGTGACACGTCGGCATCGTTTTACACGATAATACAACATTGCAGCAACATTTATAGGTCAGAGAAGAGGCAAAGCATAAAAGTTCCCCTTTAAACATTCATGCATCTCTTTCATTCGTCATGCGTACGCATTTCCAGTTGTTTTCTGCACGTAAAACTGTCCTTGTAAAACTATAAAAGCACGTTGACATGTTGTATAAAAACACAGCTGACTTCCGCTTCCTGTTTCAATGTAGTGGAGCTAACTGGACGACAGGAAGCAGACAAGGACAAGAACGATTTGAGATAAAAGTAAGCAAGTGTGTAAAAGTACACGCACCATATTGTACGCCAAGCGGAAAATGCACGCTACCTGAGGAAAACTTTTGCCGTACATTTTTGATGTTTACCAGAAAAACACGGCAACGATGGATTAAGGTGTTTAGCCGGATGACCACGAAATCTGGTACACAACTTTAGAGGTCTGGTTGGAGACACCTCACTAATACTTGTATTTTGGCCATGAGCCACAGGGGGCGCCACAATTACAGATTCAGTTCTATGAAACGGGGTGGAATTGTGTGGCAGCAGTCTGGTATTGCTCATCTGCAATCCCGCCCTCCCCGTCTCCTCATCTGTCTTCTCCCCGCGCCCACCGCGGTGTGACAGGTGACTGACGACGCTAACAATGGCGGCCGGCGCCGCGCTCCCCCGTCAGAGCGAGCGCGAGAGCTGCATGATGAATTACCCTCATCGGTTTGTTGCGCCAACAGGCCCACGCAGGTCAACGCCAAGGCCGGTCGTGACATTTTGTCGCGTACTGTATATGCAAATACCTGCCAATCAATTAGTGCCCCCCCCACCCCAACACCACCACATCCCTCGGCTCCGCGCCGCTGCCCATTGTGATTAAAATGAATTGATTGGGAGCTAAAATCAAAACCATGCTGGCCTGCCAAAAAGACTGGGGGTCACCGGGACGCGAAGTGCTGTGAGAAATAAAACTGCGCATTACTCTTTATCACCCGCTCATAAGTACAGTGGAATGGGCTAAAAATGAGCAACACCAACACATTTGAAAGAGAGGTTGTGAACGACTCCGTGTGCTTCTCAAGGGCATATTTTCTGTGAGGAGGGTGCACAAAAATGGCGGCCAGCAATGCCGAGCGCTTGAATGAGTCAAACGGCGGAAACAAACGGCTTTTTGACTCTCAAGGGCTTCAAAAGGCGCAAAGTAAACACCTTGCTGGTTTGGAGTGATTAAAAAAGGCACATCGTTCAAAGCCATGAATGCTTCCCTTAACAAGGTTTTCCGCAAGAGCAGTCAACTTGGAAGTAAGTGCAGCCGTTTTATCACTCATTCTTATGCTTATCTTCTAATATACTTTAGAGTAGTCAGTGTACAGCTTGTATAGCAGTACTATTAAGAGACTTGGTTATTTTGCGAAGCACCACATGTAGACATGCCAGGAAGTATAGAGGTACAGTGCAAGCTCAAGATACAAAATGAATTCGTTCCGGAGGGGCTTACTTGTGTTATGAGACAAGATTTACCATATAAATGGCTAAATTTGTTCCATCCCCCTCGAAAACAGTTGTATGAAGTGTGAATATTGTACCCACCCGAAAGGAATATGTTCATTAATGACAACATAATCATTTACATGTGCATGAATGTTAAAAAACAATAAGGAAATAAAAAACAAAGACAGAACAATAATTAATGTTGTTGGGAAAAATGACACTACCTTTCTGGTCGAGCAAAATCATTTTTAAGTTTACGTACTGTAACTTTATTTAAATAAATACACTACATTACATACTAAACTTAACACTATCATTTTTTATACACCTGGCAGACCCAAACGCATTGTGAGGGTCTGCTGGGAACTCCTGGCAGAGTCCTCTGTCAGAAGGAGTTTTAACTCCCACCTGTGGGAGAGCTTTGACCATGTTCCGAGGGAGGCAACGGACATTGAATCCGAGTAGGCGATGTTTCGTGCCTCCATTGTCGATGCGGCCGATCGGAGCTGTGGCCGTAAGGTGGTCGGTGCCTGTCGTGGCGGTAATCCCAGAACTCGTTGGTGGACACCACAGTGGTGAGGGATGCCGTCAAGCTGAAGAAAGAGTCATATCAGGCCGTCTTGGCCCATGCGATTGGGAGGCAGCTGACAGGTACCGGAAGGCCAAGCGGTCTGCAGCTCTGGCGGTCGCTGAGGCAAAAACCCGGACACGGGAGGAGTTCAGAGAGGCCATGGAAAACGACTTCTGGATGGCTTCAAAGAGATTCTGGACCACCATCCGCCGTCTTCGGCGGGGGAAGCAGTGCACAGTCAACACCGTGTATGGTGGGGACGGTGTGCTGCTAAACTCGATTAGAGATGTTGTGGACCGGTGGAGGGAATACTTTGAAGACCTCCTCAATCCTACCGACACGCCTTCCAACATGAAAGCAGTGCCTGGGGACTCTGAGTCGGGTTTGCCTATCTCTGGGGCTGAGGTCACCGAGGTGGTCAAAAAGCTCCTTGGTGGCAAGGCCCCGGGGGTGGATGAGATCCGCCCGGAGTTCCTTAAGGCCCTGGATGCTGTGGGCGTGTCTTGGTTGACACGACTCTGCAGCATTGCGTGGACGTCAGGGTCGGTGCCCCTGGACTGGCAGACAGGGGTGGTGGTCCCGCTTTTCAAGAAGGGGGACCGGAAGGTGTGTTCTAACTATCATGGGATCACACATTCGGGGGTTCTGGAGAGTAGGATCCGCCGGATAGTCGAATTTTGGATTCAGGAGGAGCAGTGTGGTTTTCTTCCTGGTCGTGGAACTGTGGACCAACTCTATACTCTTGGCAGGGTCCTTGAGGGTGCATGGGAGTTTGCCCAACCAGTCTACATGTGTTTTGTGGACTTGGAGAAGGCATTCGACCGTGTTCCTCTTGGAATACTATGGGGAGTGCTCCGGGAGTATGGGGTATCGGACCTCCTAATCCAGGCGGTTCGTTCCCTGTATGACCGGTGTCAGAGTTTGGTTCGCATTGACGGCAATAAGTCGGACCCGTTTCCACTGAGGGTTGGACTCCGGCAGGGCTGCCCTTTGTCACCGATTCTGTTCATTACTTTCATGGACAGAATTTCTAGGCGCAGCCAGGGCGTTGAGGGGTTCCAGTTTGGTGGCCGCAAGATTCGATCTCTGCTTTTTGCAGATGATGTGGTCCTGTTGGCTTCATCGAGCAGTGACCTTCAACTCGCACTGGATCGGTTCACAGCTGAGTGTGAAGTGGCTGGAATGAGAATCAGCACCTCCAAGTCCGAGTCCATGGTTCTCGCCCGGGAAAGGGTGGAGTGCCATCTCCGGGTCGGGGATGAGGTCCTGCCTCAAGTGGAAGAGTTTAAGTACCTCGGGGTCTTGTTCACGAGTGATGGAAGGATGGAACGCGAGATGGTCAGGCGGATTGGTGCGGCGTCTGCAGTGATGCGGACTTTGCACCGATCTGTCGTGGTGAAAAGAGAGCTGAACCAAAAGGCAAAGCTCTCGATTTACCGGTCGATCTACGTTCCTACCCTCACCTATGGTCATGAGCTTTGGGTAGTGACCGAAAGGACAAGATCGCGGGTACTAGCGGCTGAAATGAGTTTTCTCCGCAGGGTGGCTGGGCTCTCCCTTAGAGATAGGGTGAGAAGCACTGTCATCCGGGAGAGACTCGGAGTAGAACCGCTGCTCCTCCGCATTGAGAGGAGTCAGATGAGGTGGCTCGGGCATCTGGTTAGGATGCCTCCCGAACGCCTTCCTGGGGAGGTTTTCAGGGCACGTCCAACCGGTAGGAGGCATCTGGGAAAATTTTTACGTTATTGATGTAAAATGACTTTTTCTTGATATATTACAACTTTTTTCTCTTAATATTTCAACTTGAGTTCCTGTAAAATTACTGAAGATTTTTCCATTTTTAATTTTCTTGTAAAAGTATATATGTTTAGAGTGTGCAAAAGGGCTAATCAATCAAAAAGAATAAATTGAAATGGCACACGGAAAGCACTTTGGACACTCCTGGTCTGAAGCTGGCAACACAAGTGAGATGTCCAGATAGTGTCCTTTGTATGAATATTTCATATTTTATTGTTATCTAGCACTACCTTAACCCTCTTGGGCATGGAATTCAATCCAATCAGACAATCCTCTTCCATTCCCCCATGACGACATCACTGGTGGAACTGGTCCTCCACCATCCTTCTTTCCCATTGAGAATTTCCCACAGGTGCTGAAATGGGCTTAGATGTGGAAAAGACATACTTGACCACTCCATCAGCTTGACTTTACTCAGTAAGGCACTTGATCATCTTGGAGGTACACTTTATCGTGTTAGGCATTTGCCATGTGGCTCAGTTTGTGCTTCATAACGCCACAATACATGACAGAATTAGTTTCCCACAGCTCCCAAGGGCTGGCAGCACTCATGCAGCCCCAGGCCATGACGTTTGACCACCACCAATTATCTTGTGTTGCCCGCTTAGACAATACTGTGTGATGAGCGATTAGAAGCTTTACACTGACTACTCTAAAGTGGTAGTAGTATCCCTTGAGATGATGTACTGTACTCAAATTGCTGTGTATACTTTTATGAGATGTGTCTGTACGTTACTTGTTAGGGATTAAACGTATTCTTGCAGTTATGTCCGCCATCTGCCGCCGAGCTCTGGCTGTCGATCCAAAGCTATTAAACAGCAGTTGGAGTATACGCTTGAGGCAAAAAATTAGCAGAAGCCTTTCCGTTCAGACAAAGATGTAATCACTAACGCAATCGCTGCATGGAAAGGTCTGTCAAGGCGATAATGTTCCGATAGGATATTATTAGTTGAACAGTGTGTTGTGAATTCGGTCTAAGGTTTCGCAGGATTTAATGTCAAACATGCAGCTGCCTAGCCGGAAAATCAAACTTGAGGTCATCCTACTGCGAGGCATCGGTGCTAAACACTTTTCCCACACTTCTAACGGTCGGAAAAAACACATTTGGTATTGGATCTTGCATTAGGTAATATATTGAAGCATTGATTGGTGAGTAATATGTATGCATTATTGGAATACTCCTATGGAAACATGCAAATAGAAAATGTACACCAACGCTCATTAAGGTGGGCCACGCAGCCGCTCCACCATTTGGGATGAAAATTGTCATTTTCCGATCGGGGTGGGGGCTAAAGGCCTGCACACAGTAACACACACAGCCCATGCATAATTTATAGCACTGCATTGGGACATAATCTTTGCACTAATGAAAGCTGCAGTGCTGCATTTTCACAACGGGGCCATAATGTGGCGACGGGGGGAAAAAAAAAACGACAACGCAAAAGAGGCGACGCTGCTGTTGGCTGTTTTCTCCTCGCAGACACTTGCTGACGCGTTACTCCAAAAGTCCATCAAATGCCACCGGAGGCCTGCGATATGACACACTCCAGTTTTATAGCGCAACACGACGGAAGGACAATACCTAAAATGACATTTCAGCTTAAGATGTTTTCTTTTCCTGATCAAAGTATGTGGACGTTTATGTGACGGAGTCATCTGGGCCAGTGACACATTATTCAAAGACCCCCTCATTCATATTTCCCTCCCACTGCCCATCAATTGCCCAGCTCTGCCTCATCGAGTGCAGCCAAGTGCAACCGATGCACATGGTCACCCGCCACCCTGCTCAGCATGGGGATGTTAGTGTACTCTGCCAGGACGTCCAATACAGGCGCCTGACCTCACTTGTAAAGAATCTCTTTTAGATTTATATACATATATACATATTTCTGTCAGCCCATCTGGATGTTGAACATCTAAAGGAGTCCATGTAGGCGAGTACGAACGTCTCTTTGAGGGAACAAAGAGCTTGACACTTTTACTGACCTCTACCACGTAGCGGATGATCTTGGTAATGTCGGTGTAGCGCAGCTATTAAACCTTCCTTTTACGTGCGCACAATGTCTTCAATTACGGGGATGTTTTTCCCACTGACTTGGAAATGACCCGGAAACATAATTGGAAATTTGCACGACGTAAAAACAACACCACCACTATCTGCGCACAGAAAGGAATTATAAGAAAAACTACACATGCCATCCATCTTCTATGCCGCTTATCCTCATTAGGGTCGTGGGGTACGCTGGAACCTTTCCCAGCCGACTTTGGGCGACAGGCGAGGTACACCCTGGACTGGTCGCCAGCCAGTTGCAGGGCACATACAGTACACACTCACATTCATACCTATGGACAATTCATTCATTCATTTTCTATACCGCTTATCCTCATTAGGGTCACGGGGATGCTGGAGCCTATCCCAGCAAACTTTGGGCGAGAGGCGGGGTACACCCTGGACTGGTCGCCAGTCAATCGCAGGGCACCTATGGACAATTTAGAGTTTCCAATTAACCCAACCCAAAAAAACATGCATGTTTTTGGAATGCGGGAGAAAACCGGAGTACCGGGACAAAATCCACCCGTGCACCAGGAGAACATGCAACGTGCATCATTTTAGCGGTTTGAAGGTTTACCAGATCAGCTATACGCCGCGTTATGGATTATCCTAATTGATCTTTTTTGCAGTACATCAAGTGAGTGAAGTGTACTTTTGTAGTTATTCCCATATCTCCACACAATAAGTTAGATATGGTAACACCAGAGAACAATGGAGAGTTTGGAGTGATTTTTGATCCAAGACAAATTTTATTTTATTCAGTATTGAAGTATTTCTTGCTACTTTATGTTGTATGTTTTTGATGTGAGGTTTCCAACTCATTCTGTCATCAATTATGATGCCCAAAAACTTATGTTCATTCACCCTTTCATTTTCCTCCCTGTCAATTAGTATTTTCCCACAAGTATCTCTTGTGCTATTACCAAATAGCATTATTTTAGTTTTACTTAGATTCCGGCTGTTTTTATCAAACCATTTTTTTAGAGTTATCATTTCATCTGAAACTTTTCTTATTAGCTCTTGTGTGTTTTCTCCAGAGCAAAAAGCGGTGGTATCATCTGCAAATATTATTAGCTTTAGGTGATTTGTCACTTCGCCGATGTTGTTATTGTATAGGTTAAATAATTTTGGTCCCAAAATTGACCCTTGTGGTATGCCACATAATATATACTATCTATCTATCCATCTATCTATCTATCCATTCTATCTATCTATTTATCCATCTATTTATCCATCTATTTATCCATCATCTATCTATCCATCCATCTATCCATCAATCAATCCATCCATCCATTTATCAGTCTCTCAATCCATCTAACCATCCATCCATCTATCTCATCTATCTCTCCAACCATTGTCTATCCATCCATCATCTATCGACCCAACCATCCATTCATCCATCTCTCCATCCATCTATCTATCCATCCATCTATCCATCAATCAAATCATCCATCAATCAATCTAACCATCATGCTAGCCATCCAGCTATCCATTAATCCATCCATCTATCCATTTAGCAGTCTATCAATCCATCTATCAATCTATATATCTAATCCATCTATCTATCCATCCATCTATCCATTTATCAGTCTCTCAATCCATCTAACCATCCATCCATCTATCTCATCTATCTCTCCAACCATCATCTATCCATTAGCAGTCTATCAATCCATCTATCAATCTATATATCTAATCCATCTATCTATCCATCCATCTATCCATTTATCAGTCTCTCAATCCATCTAACCATCCATCCATCTATCTCATCTATCTATCCATCCATCATCTATCGACCCAACCATCCATTCATCCATCTCTCCATCCATCTATCTATCCATCCATCTAGCCATCAGTCCTTCTATCTATCTATCTATCTATCTATCTATCCATCTATCTATCTATCCATCCAGCCATATATTCATCCATCCGTTTATATATATTACACCTCGCCAAATAAAAGTTGCCTTGAAGAAATAGCAATGAAACAATACAGGTGGAAGAGTGTTGTAGGAATTATATAGCGTCTATGATGGTCTCACGCCAGGCGTCACCATAGCTACCACAATGTAAAAACGGGTAAGGGAGTGTCCTCAAAAGATCATAGTGAATAGCAGCAGAGGCATTCAACAACAACCAAATGCTTACATTCTATTTGAATGTAAAACAGCCATTGAAGGATGTCTGAGTCTTGGCAGTTGTTGGAGTGGGCCTCATTATTACAGGAACTGCCTTTCAAAAGCTCCCCTAACACCTCGCCACCTGAGGTTCCCCTCTTGGGTGGTTAATGTCAATCGCCTCGCCGTCTATGCAGGCCCGACTTCTGAGGCAGGAGGCTCCTGTCCATCTCCCGCCATGAGCTCATGCATTATTCGCAGGGAAATTTTGCTTCCACTTGAAGAGCGAGCAGAGGAGAGCTTTTTTTGAAGCGCCAAGGCGCAGGTTTGTAGACAGAACGTGGAGGACTGGAAATGCAGCCAGAGATGACTGATATTTTTCACCTCGTCGCCATTCGGCCTCACGTGAAAGAAGCTGGACGTTACTTGCCAAAATATGGCAGCGCTCATTCCAGCAAAAAATGCAAGCCCAACAACCCCAAGGTATCTCTGTAGACCTTTTCTGCATTCTTCACTCGCTCCCAACTCCTCAGACTTTCTCAGCAGATTTTATGTGTGCAGAGGCTAACATCCCATTAGAAAACTTAGTTAAGCTACACCCGCTGGGCAAAATTGATGTATTGCATCAAGAAAAGTAGGGTTTTTTCATTTAGTTAGCAGGCATTTTATTGTCTATCACAGAAGCACACACTCCATAAAAAAGTAAAAGTAAAAAAATGAATGGAAAAACATAATTTGGAAAAAAAAGCAGAATTTGGGCGAAAATGAAATGGATTTGATTGGGCCCTAGTACTACATTGGCCAAGTGCAGAGTTACAGCGTGTATGTAAAAAGTTAGAGCTGTTTGGAGACACACACTTTGTTGGAGAGCGACGCGGACAAACAACAGTTAATTAACGTTAAAGCTACAGATTCACAAAACGGCATGTCCCCAAGTGGGTGCACGAAACGCACTTTTACATTTCAGCATCAAGGCTAGCTTTTTTAGTAATTCACTATTTTAGGACCTTTGAGGTGTAGATTTGCTGAAAAGTAGCACCACATGGGACGTTTATTCTCTTCAAGGTTGGAAAAAAAAAATGCCATAGACACAGAAAATATACCAAACCCTTTAAAACCAACTATAAATCCAACGCATCCCACTTGGACACTGTAAAATATATTTTTGACAGGTTTTTAAAAGCACATCTGTCTGCGTGTTTGAGCACCCACGCATCAAATTAACTGTCTAATAAAACTGTGAAAGCCTGCAAGAGCCGTTAACCACCTGCCATTTGTTAGCAAAGTCACGGATGATTGACGACTGCAAAGACGCAATTATAAGAGCAACGTCTCGATGAGTTTGACAGCGGCCATTAGAGCAGTTTTTTTATGTCCGACAACTAACTTAACGTCTTTACTAAAGTTTGTCTCCCCATCTAAAGCTTCTGGGCCAAGTATTGTCATCTGCACACAGCGAAAGAAAGAACCTGACCCGATCACGGCGACCCATCGCTTCCTCTGCAGTGCTTCATGGGATACTGGGTCCCCGCAGCAGCTGTGTTCCAATTAGAGAGCCGTGACTTACGTGACCCGTATTAGCATTCCATTTAGGCTCTCCTGCCTCTTGCTGGATCTCCGCAGCGAGGTGGTCCACCGCAAACGGTCTCTCGGCTAGGACTGCCCACTAGTCCCACTAATTGACTCTTGATCCACCTACGGCGCACAGGTGAGCCCACACCGCATTAGCTCAGATTTAACACAAAGTGGAATACCACCTTCACTTTGCTGCTCTTTCCCATCTATTGGGGCATTAAATAGGCCCAGGACTCATTTAAAAGGCACCCCCGGAGATATCAGTCCAAAGATGTGCTATGGTGATGAAAAGAAGTTTGATATTTGGTGAAATTAAAATAATAATAATAAAGAATTAATGATGGGATTTTATGATGCTTATACGCAGTCTAGTTCAGTCAAGGTTGGTGGAAGAGTGGTAGTGGTAGAAACTTGGCAAAAAAAAGTATAAATGGAATGAACACATTATTAAATGGCTACATTCTTACCAATATGTATAATATGTATATGTATGGTTTTCAATTGGCACTATTCCAATGGCTACTGCCACCGTTCAGCCTTTCTTCCCGATTCTTTGGACCGCGAAGTAGTCAACAATCACACAGTTCAAATGTTTTTTGAATGGTATTAAAAAATAAGAGCAAAAATTCGGTCGGAGCGCCGGGCTCTGAAAGAAAATACGCAAACTGTGTACAGCAGTTGTCGTGTCCTTGGGGAAATTGAAAGTTAGGGTTGCATATAAGTGAGAGTTAACCTTGTGTGAGTGAGAACAATGTCGACAGTGTCTCCGAGTATTTTGCCATCAATCATATAAACGTGTTCTAATTGTGCTATGTGTGTGTGAAAATGTACTGAGCTATTAGACGGAATCTATTAGTGAAAGAGTAATATCTACCACTATATCAATACAAGTGAATACAACACCACCAAGCAGACTTTCAAGCTCCTAAAGCCTATAGTGTCCATGCATTACAGCGATACAACCCCCCCCCGCCCCAAACCTGTGGCTGTCCAAGTTTTTGCTGCTTCCATGGTTAGAGACCATGACAGCAAATGGATTGCACTGCTTTCCCGCCCCAGTGAACAGGTTTCCTCCTAGTGAAAGTATAGATGGGTTTTGATATAGGATGCTGTTTAACCCAGAAACGACGCCACGGCCCACGGGACGGCCCATTCCTCACACTGTGCATCCATCATGCGAGGCGATCGAATGAATGGGATACGGGGCTCCCGCCCCGAGGGAGCGTGAGGCAGAAAAGAAGGTGTCAGGTTGCACCCACGCATGTGGGGAGGTGAGGTACCAACAAGACCCGCCTACCGCTTGATTCCTCACTTATGGCGTCAAATTTTTAAGGGTCTTCTGTCAGGCCTCATCTTGTTATGCCTGCTAAACACGGTGAGAAGATCCATCAGGAGGAGGGAGGCGGCATCGCACAGGGGAAATCTTCTGTTTAGACCTGAAATGAAAGTGGAGATGGATGCAGGCGTGCCGGATTGGCAGTGGCTGTGAAGAATCGTCCCAGCTCATTTTCATGTGCAGGCCCCACCGGAACTCTGTTAAAAGCACACCGCGGCGTGAAGGCAACATGCTTATCACGTTTGAGCACTGAGGACCCTTTAGAGAGTCACGTCACAATTCACTCCTGTGGGTTTTGTTTTTGTTGTTTTACTATGAGTTGACCCTGTTGGTGACATCTGAGATCCTTTCTAGTCTTCTCCCGTAGACTACAATCGCCTCTTCGGCCGTCATTAAGAGGCATCGCTGTGTCAGGTTGGTAACCTCGCTCCAGTGAGCCGTCTTGTTGTCGCTGATCATGTCTCTCTGTGTCATGTCATGTGTGATCGTATTTACTAACACGCCACACAGGATTGGGAGGGAAAAGCCACGCTTCCACTAAAGGTTCCATGGTTCAGGTCAGGCCTCTTCCCCGATGTTTAAAGACAAAATGAATCGATTTGTAGTTCTTGCGGTGAGAGAAAGAGGTGGGTGGGTCTAAATTTAAAGAGACAAAAATGTGGCGTTGTAACATGGGATGTTTACACAGAAAGGCACACCATAAACAAGGACTGAGCGAGTTTGGTCAAGAACAAAATCACGACTATTTGAACCTCCAACCTCAACGTGCGATTATGCCAATCTCACCTATTTATTCCATACCTATTTGTATAATTTTGAAAATAACTGACACGACAGTTTTATGTGGATTAGAAGCGTTAAATGTCGGTTTTGGTTGTTTTTCAATTAATCGCCCAGCCCTGCTATAAACCTTGCAATCGTACCTGCGCTCGGTGTTCCCAGCGTCGCTCGTTAGCGCTGGTGATGAGACATGTGATGCTTTTCTTCATTGGAGTCCTAGCTGAGTTGTATTGATTCTACATGTGATCAAAATAATTTAAGATTATTGTCAGATTAAAACACGCTGCCGAAAACTTCACCCCATTCCCTACACCTATGAAAATTGTACTTTTTTAGTCATAAAACGGCCACATCCTTGTTTACGCTGCAGGGTTTACGCATGTGAAAGAAGTAGTTACTCGTAGTCTGTAATTTACGGTATATTATTTTATATTGTGATATGCCATGTTATGTTATGTTATGCTATATGCTATGTTGCATTGCATTACACTATATTTAGGTGTGTCGGCAGGGATTCCATGAAAGAAATCCCATTGCAATGGACCTAACTTTTTTCACCTATACGGCACCTACAGTATATGTTACCTTATGCTACATTATTTGCCCATTTTAGTCATTTCAGTATTTGGAGTGGTTTTTGCCATTAATGTGTTCCAAATGGTCAGACAAAAACCGAAGCATTTTTTTTCCATAGGAAATCATGTCAATGACCACTTGGACTCTATTCCAGTCTAGTCCGTTATAAGCTTAACTTTGACTTTACCATCATACTTCGCTACAAGTTCTTTCTCGATTTCAACAGTGTTTCTCATTTTCTTTGCCAAAAAGCTGGCACTTTCAACTTTCTTTGGTCCCATAGTGGGTTATTTTGCCGCCAGACAAACACACACATACACACAATGAAGATGATTTCTAAAATCCACTGACCGGAATCTGTCTATAGTGTCCCACACTAAATTAACCACCATCATTTCTTCACAGAGACTGCGTCACTAGATGCTCTGTATGGCCACTCCATTCCAAAAAATAAAACTGACTGGTTTATTCAACTGTATGAAAACATATTTTTGGCAATAAAGTTGAACATAAAACGTTATAGAGAAATTAGGGTGTATAAAATGGTTCAACTGTATTTACAACATTTTCCCTCATTTTAATTCAATTAGTTTAAGGGAAGCACTAAGGTGTTGGGAACACCTCCCTGGGGACCTCCGGCAGTTATCAATGTTTCATGTTATTGTGTGGATTTCCCTGCCTTGTCCTTGCCATTAGTGAAGGGCTTCAAGCATTAGGTGGACCATGGAAACACAAAAACTGGTTTTAAAACCATCTATGTCAGATTTTCTTTTTTTTTTTTAATCAGAATGACCCTAATGAGCATAAGCGGCATAGAAAATGAATGAAAAAAAAAGAATGTAGCATATATCTGATGTGACAAATGACTTCTGCACTTGGTCGTCTCTGCCTAAAACCCAGCCCTTCCACTGTACTCATTAGCGAAATGGATTACTAATGGATTATTAATCTAAGAGGAGGGAGTGTGCAGCGACCCATCTCCCAACACCTGGAACACTAAGAGTAAATAACCATCCCAAACACACACACACACGTTGTTGCTTATACATCTTGGAGGCTAAAAATAGCATAACCATTTGATTTATTGTTGGCCCAGTAAATATAACGGATACATCTAATTAGCTGTAATTAATTGTTGTCCCATCTTTCTTTCTCCAGGCTTCGGCCTCTGCTATGTCCTATCTCTACCGGTGGCAGATTTCCATCGCAAACAAATGGCACCGCTCGGCAAAGGACATAACATATATCTTTTTTTTTTTTTTTTGCTGCTGCATTCGAGGCACCGCTAGTTTTGCTTTTGTCATCTAATTATTCCTCAGGAGAGGCAATTAGCCACCACAAAGCAACTAAGGCTGCGTGATGTGACGCATGGGAGTGCACGCGGATACATGCATATGCAGGTGCACGCATGCACGCTGCTACACACACACACACACACACACACACACGGTGTAATCACTCACGAGTGCAAGTCCAAGGAGAGCTCTGTGTTAGATTAAAAAAAAAATCCCTGAAACAAATCAAGTGGTTTAAATTTAGATTTTAATCAGATAAATGATTTAACTTTATCTGCAAGGGGAAATAAATCCACGTACATATTCTCCATATCAAAGACATACTTCAAACAACACAAAGTACTGTGCCTTCCCAAGCCATGGTTTTTACCATTTGGGGTTTTGTTCTTTTTCTTTGTTTATATATATATATATATATATATAGCATTCAGTGGCAGAAAACGGAAGACAACCATCAGAGTGGATGGAAGAATAACCAGAACGGCAAAGGCTCAGCCTAGGATCAGCTCCAGGATGATTAAAGGAAGTCTGGAGTTACCTGTAAGTACTGTGACAGTTAGAAGACATCTGCGTGAGGCTAATCTATTTACTATCATTTCCCGCATAGTCCTTCAGTGCACAGTGAAGACAGTGAAGCATGGTGCTGAAAGCATCATGATATGGGCATGCTTCTACTACTATGGTGTTGGGCCTAATTATCGCATAGCAGGGATTATGGATCAGTTGGCGTATGTCAAAATACTTGAAGAGGTCATGTTGCCCTATGCTGAAGAGGACATGCCCTTGAAATGACTGTTTCAACAAGTCAAGGACTACAAACACTAGTAAACGAACAAAATCTTGGTTCCAAACCAACAAAATTCATGTTATGGAGTGGCCGGCCCAATCCCTGGACCTTAATCCAATGGAAAACTTGTGGGTGACATCCAAAATGCTGTTTTTGAAGCAAAACCAAGAAATGTTAATGAATTGCGGAATGTTGTTAAATAATCTTGGAGTGGAATAACAGCTGAAAGGTTCCACAAGTTGGTTGTCTCCATGCCACACAGACGTGAAGCAAACTAAACTAGATATCAGTTTAGTCATTCTCAGAATTGTTTTGAGTTTGTAAAGTCACTGACAGACACTACTATTTTTTTAAACACAGCCCTTGCAATTAATTGCCCAGTTGCACGGCCTTAAGAGCGTGCACATCATGAATGTTGGGTCTTGTTTGCTTTCTGAGAATCTACTGCACCTACTGGTAACTTGTTTGCCATGCAGCAATAAAAATATACCAACAAAAGCGACTAATCTGGTTAGTCACACTGGGGGTTTATTATTTTGAACACTACTGTATATATATATGTATGTTTATAAAAACTGTCTTCCTCCAACCACAAAGGGCTAATGGGCACAAAGACCAAGGGCACCTGCCTTGTCCTAAAAATGTCATGCTGCTGTCAGTTGAAATGCAAAAGTGGCCTCATGTGAGCTCATCCGCTCTCTCCGCTACTTGCCAAATGTCACTTCTAATCAGATAGCAATTACACCTTCCGATGGGACCCAAACAGATAGATCCATTAAAAAAACAAAAGAGTGACGAGAAGTCTGTCTGAATGAAAAGGATTGTGGGAAATCAGGTGCCTTCAGCTGCCTTCATTGGCTTTACATCCCGCCTCTTCTTGCGTAGAGTACATCGCACGCCAGCCTCCCTCCTCGCCGCGTCACGCTTCAAATTTGACAGGGTCTGTCACGGTTTTTCAAAATATACTAATTTCAAAAATTAGGCATTAAGCAAAAAAATTCAAAATGTTTAAAAATACAAACACAGTAGGCCTTCAATTATTGTTTAATTGGTCCCCGTGACAAATTAATTTATGCAATATAGGATTCAATCAGTAGCGGAACAAATCAGAGCGAGGCCCAAGGAGGGGCAAATGATCGGGCCCTTTAAACCTAAATAATAAAGCTCACAAGCTCAGTATCCCAACAGCGTGAAGCTCCGCCCCTGGATTCAATGTTAATAATTTGAATTGTATATATATTTGACTTTGTAAATACATTTGTTAACATTATTAGAGCGCTGTAAACATTAAATTACACCCCTATCAAGGGCGGAGCTAAACTTAAGAAGCCAAAAACTTACCACTTCTACAAGAAATGGGAGGAGAACTTTTTTTTTTTTTTTACTTCATACAGTGTTAAGGTAATGTCATGTAAGATAATGTCTCAATGTTTTATGTCTTTACTGCCACTCACTGACCACAATACTATATATCACTTGTATTTCAACATGTTTTGACTAATAATAGACTGTAGTCTACCACCAAACAGCGATCATTTATTAATACATTTCTGAAAAGCCGTGATATAGTGGTGGAGCAATAACCAAAACACAATATTGCAAGAAACGACTGTATAAGGCATTCACAAGAAGCCCTGAAAAACACATTGTTAAATGCAGTATTGTACACCGGTTACTACGTGTCAGCAATGTTACATTATGTTACCTTGAGGTTGAGTAGCCACTGCAGAAAGAACTGTCCAGAAACCGGAACAACAAGCTAGTCGCTAGCCAGCTAGCAGCTAGTCGGTGTAGTGTGGCGAGGTGTCACTACGCCAATAATATAGTTATTTGGCGTAACAGTGTTAATAACAATAATAATAACAATGCGGCTATAGTTTGGTTAATATTCAGGTCACATCCGGAGAATTTTGGGCACCCCTAAAGTTTAAAGGCTTTATGGGTGGATTAGGTGCGACTCATTACGTGCATTCTTAGCTGCATTTTTTTGACATCTGTTTTTATATCTTTAGAACACACAGAAAATTGAAAGACGTGTCCCACTTACAGATTGCGAATGACTGCAGATTTCCCCCACGTAAAGTGCACAAAGTGTTAGAACGTGGGTGTGCAGAACACAAAAGTAGCTTACACAGGACACAAAAACGCTAAAAATGTGTCAAACATTTACCCGGGTTATTCATTTTGTTATTAAACCCCTAAATATGACCCCGCGAGTCCCATCAAATTGACATTTCTTCACTGTAACACATTTCTGTAAAATGTGGTATTTTGGAGACTGACAGGTAAAGTTTGACCGAGGTCGGCTGGAAAAACAGACATAGAGCAAAACGTCTTTGCAGGGGCAACTACAAGTCTGTGACGATTCGTCTGACACGCACTGCACTGTATGTGCTTTGAACTCAACACATAGGGGGTGCCACAAATGTCATGTGAACAAATTAGCACCCCCAATGGGGTTTACGGTCATGGCATTTACATCCTGAACGATTCCATTACTGCTTGCCGATTCCTGCCGTCTCGGGAGCTGATTAATTGGGATAGCTAGCAGAGATCCAAGTTTGGGACGGTTCGAGGGAGGTCTACAAACTCGCCGCTTTTCTCTGATTGCTCACAAAGGTCTCCTCCTCGCCGCAGTCGTGGCCAAGAGAATTTGGCATTCAAACACATAACTCATGTTGGAGCACGTCGCCGTACACACGGCGGCGGTGCAAGGGCACACGCTGACAACCCCCCCACCCCCCACGCACCCCCCTATACTTAATTTGGCTTGGAGAAAGACACTCTCCCTGCACAATGTTGATTATGAGGGCAGAGTGTTTAGAGATGCAAGGGGGAGCGGGCGCAAGGAATTTGAATTCCTGGCAGGACAATGAGTAAAGGTTATTAAGACGTTGTTGATGCATCCATTTGTCGTCTGCTGTATCCAGCAGTGTGACATTTATCAAGTATGTCCAGCTAAATGTCACCCAGAGAGCGAGCTTGCTGTCCTGTCCCTAATTAGGACCCTGAAAGTCACACTGAAAGTCCCTCTCATCCGCTCCTCCACTTCGGGACAACATTGATCTCTTTCTCAGCGTCCCCTCCACATTCAACACCCGCCCATAGCAGGGAGTGCATGTTAGGCAAACTTTGGGCTTTAACAATTGATTCCGCGATGGGGATAAAGTGCAGACAAATGGGGAGGGATGTAGGCCATCCGTCACAGACACAGGGCTCATTGTTTGCAGATTGCAACCTCTGGGAGAGCCGGCTTCTTCCCTCAGCGGGCTCCACAAATCACGGCTAGGCAGGAGAGCGGGGCTTGTAAGGCAGGCCCTGACTGGGAATAGTTCTGAAAGCGGAACGCGGGAGCCTCAGCTGGAGCGAACAAACTGCCGAGCTTGTACAAATCCACTCCCTCTCCCCGCTCCCCGGCTCCCTGGGGTTCGGTACCCAGACTTCCAAATTGATTTCAGGACAAGAGTTCTGAAAAGAATACAGGGAAGTTGTGGAATACGGTATGAAAATGTCAGCATTTGTAATAATCAACATGCATTTCTGACTGTGTCAATTCAGCAAAGCGTGTGTTTCGGGTTTTTTAGCATTACTCTGCTTCTGTTATGTACTGTATGTATGGAATGTATTTCATCATAAGTACAGCTGATTTATTGTGGTATTTCAGTGAGAGAGTTGAGATATTATGTTTATTTTATGTTATGTTATGATGACAATAAATTACATTATTTGTCAATAATAATAATACAAAATAATTACATTCAATGTCATTTAATGAAATATGTTCTGTTGTGGTGTGTTATTTGCCAATTTGAGCAATTTTGGTATTTATTTTGTATTCAATTATATTAGGTCAAATGAAAATGACCCATATTTTTAACATCAATATTTGATTGCCGGTTGTGGGTTTTGTACAATAATTTAAATACTCATTAAATAATAACTACATTTGGAATGTACAGTATATAATCTCTCTTTTGAGAGGTTTTTTGTTTAAGAGGGAAAATTGTAATCCATTACACAAAAAGTTACACAAGTTTTATATATTGCTATAATTAACTGGAATAATAATAATTCTATACTTTATTTGTAGTGTACTTTTCATCCCATGTAGGTCGTTCCAGAGCCAGGGTGCATTGCTGCACAGAAGGCTTGGTCCTCCATGGCATGGAGGCTGGTGGGGGGAACCTGGAGGAACATGCTGCTGATCTGAGGTAGTAGGAGTAGTAGGTACAATGGTGCCTGACCAAGGATGAGTTTATGCGTACGCAGAAGGATTTCATTGAATAAAACTGAAAAAGTGCCTATTTGGGTTTAACCATGACACAAGCACCCGTCCATCTTCTGTCCAGAGATGGACAAGCTGAAAGGCAAAGCTCTCAAGATACTGGTCGATCTGCGTTCCTACCCTCACCTATGGTCATGAGCTTTGGGTGGTGACCGAAAGGATAAGATTACGGGTACAAGCAGGCGCAGGGTGGCTGGCCTCTCCCTTAGAGATAGGGTGAGAAGCACTGTCATCCGGGAGAGACTCGGAGAAGAACCTCTGCTCCTCCGCATTGAGAGAAGCCAGATGAGATGGCTCGAGCATCTGTTAGGTGTTTTGGGCACGTCCGACCGGTAGGAGGCCTCGTGGAAGACCCAGGACACACGTTGGAAAGACTATGCCCCTGGTTAGGCTGCTGCCCCCACGACCTGACCTCGGCTAAGCGGAAGATGGATGGATGGATAGATGGTTGGATGGATGGAGAAGGACCAGTGAAGACATTGTTGACTGTCCCAGAACACATCTTGAAAATTGTGAGCTCCAATAACTCTCCAATAATTCTGGCAGTAACAGAAACAGTAAATGTTTTAAGAGCACGTTGAGCGTTTCTATCTCCATCACCCTTCCAGTGGAGATGTTTCTACTGTCTGCTGATCTGCTATTTTCATGACTCTCTGTGAAATGAAATTTCCCACTAAGAAAGTGAAGGCAGTAAAATCACCCCACGTGCAATTTAAACCACAGGGTCAAATTTTCACCCTCACGGCTCGCTCATAAACACGCCGATTATAGGATAAAAAATAATCAGCAAGCATTATTGGACTTAATGAACTTGGCATAGCTTCAATTTTTAGTTGTTTGGTTATTTGGCACAGGCTCCTGCGTGTTTGCCTCGTAACTTTTAAACATGCCTTCTACTCACAGCTGCAGGAAAAACAACTCGTTGTTCTTACTTTGTTTGGTAGGATCCCAATACTAGGAATAATGTTTTGATCGAGCGCCATTTTTACCCTTTTTTAAGAGTAGTCAATTCTCTGTGTGTTCCCTTGTATGTACAGTAGTGCTCAAAATATTAGCAGTCCAATGAGACTAACCAGATTAATCACTGTTGTTAATATAGTTTTATTGATACATGGCTACCAAGTAGGTGCAGTAGATTCTCAGAAAAAACCCATGCATTCATGATACACATGCTCTTAAAGCTGTGCAATTATTTTGTGCAAACATTTTTGTTTCCAATAGTTAGATGTATGATCACAGTTTTTTTCCTATAACTGTGTGGAATGGAGTCAACCAACTTGTGGCACCTTTCAGCAGTTATTCCACTCCCAGATTGTTTAACAACATTTCACAACTCATTAACATTTCTTGGTTTTGCTTCAGAAACAGCATATTCTCAGCCAGTTCTCGATTGGATTAATCCATAACATGAATTGTGTGGTTTTGCTGGTTTGCTAGTGTGTTTGGGGTGATTGTCTTGTTGAAACAGCCTATCTCAAGGGCATGTCCTCTTCAGCATAAGGCAACATGACTTCTCAAGTATTTTGACATATGCAAACTCATCCATGATCCCTGCTATGGGATAAATAGACCCAACACCATAGTAGTAGAATCATGTCCATGTCATGATGATTCACTGTCTTCATGGTGTACTGTGGCTTGAACTCAGAGTTTGGGGGTCGTCTCACAAACTGTCTGCGGCCCTTGGACCCAAAAAGAACAATTTTACTCTCATCAGTCCACCAAATGTTCCTCCATTTCTCTTTAGGCCAGTTGATGTGTTCTTTGGCAAATTGTAACCTCTTCTGCACATGTCTTTTTTTAACAATGGAACTTTAAGGGGGATTCTTGAAAATAAATTGGCTTCACACAGATGTCTTCTGTCACAGTACTAACAGGTAACTTCAGACCGTCTTTGATCATCCTGGAGCTGATCATTGGCTGAGTCTTTGCATTCTGGTTATTCTTCAGTCCGTTTTGATAGTTGTTTGATTGCTCTCCATTTTAAGGCGTTGGAGATCCTTTAAGATGAACAGCCAAAACGTTTTTGCACCTCTTCATAAGTTTTCCCCTCCCCAATCAACTTTTTAATCAAAGTTTGCTGTTCTTCTGAACAATGTCTTGAACGACCCATTTTCCTCAGGCTTTCAAAGAGAAATGCATGTTCTTTAAGTGCTGGTTTCATCCTTAAATAGGTGTCACCTGATTCACACCTGTTTTTACACTAAATTGATCACTGATCACTGATTGAATGCCACACTGCTATTTTTTGGAACACACCCCTTTCAACCAATTGACCAACTGCACAGCCTTAAGAGCATGCTTATCATGAATGCTGGGTCTTGTTAATTTTCTGAGAATCTACTGCACCTACTGGTAACTTGTTTGCCATGCAGCAATAAAAATATACTAATAACTAATATATGGACTGCTATTATTTTGAACACTACAGTATGCTGTGTGTCAAATTTTAAAAATATAGGATTACTACTTTGGTGTGAATCACAATATTGGGGGAACTTTGGCACTTGGCAGCTTTTCTGAATATGCTTCAGCTGCAGGAGCTTTGGAGAAAGTGTTGCAGAGAAGAATAAACAACAACAACAACAAAGAAAATAACATTGAGTGTGGTCCTACAAGAGGAAATCAAATTTACTTCTGAGTCAGTTCCCATTTAGATGAAAATACAACACATGAGGTCGTATTCAAGCTAAAATACAGAAGTTCTCTTGGGTGCACTCTACTGCATGTTTTTTTTATTTTTTTTTTTGTTGTTTTTTTTTTTTTATTATTTGTATTTTTTTTTTTTTTTTTTTTTTTTTATTGTTTTGGTTTTTTTTTTTATTTTGTTTTTTTTTTCCCTTTTGTTGGTTTTTATTTTTCTTCTTTCTTTTTTTTAATTTAGCCAAAAACAGAGACAAGGACTCGGGGGGATCTGAAGGCCGAGATTGATGATAGCTGGGGCGCGCAAAAGTACGTAGGGAACTTATGATGGGTTAGATAATGGTGAATTTGCAGCTTACTATTTTGTTGGTAGCAATGATTACATTACATGTACATCACAGATTTCCATTTATTTCAATCCAATTTTCCACAGTAGTGTACAGTTATGTGTAGCAGTTCCTTAGCTCCAGACCTGACCAGGATAAATGAATTTCCTTGATATAGGATTCAATGTTAATAAATACAAAATATTTTCATCCTATAGCAATAAAAACCTGTTAATGATTTTCCAAACACGTGTTTTTTTTAACATTATGAGATCCCTGTAGACATGAAATAACACCCAAAAAGTCACCTTTACACTACTGTTATGCATTGTTTACACCACATTGCAACTCGAGGTGGCAGTTAGCTTGCAAGCTAACAGGTTAGCGTCAAATTTATTCCAGCCCAAAACTTACCACTTCCACACAACATGCGAGGAGAACTCTATCACGTGGGACGTGCCATGGCTGACTTCATGACTTGATGCAGTTTTAAGGTAATGTTATGCAAGCTAATGTCTCATCTCACCAAGTGACCAAAATATTACATATCACTTGTATTTCAATTTGTTTGGACTAATAGTCTTCCACTGAACAGTGATCATTGAATTTCTGAAAATAAATCAAATAGGCAGGTAGCGATAATCAACCCATGATTGCGATGGGCTATGGTTTTAGAATCGTGTTGGTCAAAACTCTGGCCTTAATGCTGGAATTGAGAGCGCTTAAAAGTGCTTTTGTGCTGTTTTGTGTGCGTGTGTGGCTTTAATGCTAAGGAGCTGTGTTTGTCCACGCCTGTCTACAAAAGAGTGTGGGTCTCCAGGAACAATTTGGTGCTCATAAACAGGCGAGTAAGAGTACGCACATTACCGCCATAACATCATTACAGTTTATTTTGCATCACAGGGAGCCTTTGAACCTGAGAATCCTCACGTTGCAAACGTGTGTGTGTGTGTGTGTTTTCATTAAAAGCTGTCAAACCATGGCTGGACTTCACTCCATCATCCCCAGGAGTTGCCGCCACTTGGCGCGGTCCTGAGGAGAGTCTGCCTACGCCACGCTATCAATTAAACACCAACTACATAGGGGGGGGGGGTTTCAGCAGAATATTCATTGAGTCTCACTTGCCTTTTATAAATGATCTCATTGCTAAAGAGGTACATTTGCTATGTATGGTTTGTTGCCTGGGAGATCGGTCTAATAGCCCTACGTGGGGGGTGGGGTCAGAGGGGTTGCTGGACCGAGCCAAGCAATCATTTATCAGATTTTTTTTAAAGCGCTCTCCAGATGGGCAATATTAAAAAGCGCATTTACCAGCACTGCATTTTACACGTATCTTGGCGGGGGCTATTTTTGGACGATTGGAGGTCTTAAGTGGAGTCAATTAACATGGGGTGCCGCATTCATACATCATCCTGAAGGAGGGGGCTTATGGAAAAAGTGCCAAAAAATGCAAGTGCAAGGATAAATCCACTGCATTGCCAAACTATAAGCATCCCTGGATTATTTTTCTTTTCCTACCACCATCTTAACATGACAATAACTCTTAGCTCTGACTATTTCCCCTCCTTTTTGGACCAGAAACCATAGAAGACCATGCAAATGCATCCGAATGCGCCGTTACGTTTAAAGCGGCGTGTACATGCCGCCCCGTCGGAGTGTTATTGAGCCCACACGTCTGGCAACCTGGAAGACAACAACAGGCGAGCTTCCAATTAAAAGAGAGAGGAAGAGTTCGCCTCGCGGCCCCTGCGGCAACCTCGTTTATGGGACTCTGCTCGGAATTTACTGGCTTCAATTTCACACCTCTTGCTGTTGTACAACGCGTTAACTAACACTTGGCTTGGATTTAGCAGCAGAGCGCTGAAATGTCCTTTTATCTTTGCTCTGTCAACGGCATCCTCTCATTTCTATGTTTTTATATCAAACATCCATTAAAGAGGAAGGTATTGACTTAGACTACATTCACACTGCAGGTCAGTCAGTTCCGATTTTTTAGCTTCCAAGTCCTCCAACCAACTTCCATAGCCAAAATTCTTGCCCTCTTTCATCTTAACCTCCTAAGGAGAATCATTTGGTTAAAAAAATACTGACACCTGTTGCAGAAAACCTTTCAAATGGCCACAAACATGTCCAGAAGAGTACAGTGTGCACACACTCCAGCAACCTTTACTTCCAGTAACACATGGAAATCCATGGGATGTCGTGCTTTTGCAAATCCACGTTCACGTTAGTCATATTTTTCGGCAACTACAGCATATAAAAATCGGATCTGAACAAAAATCAGAATTGGGCATCATACCCTGCAGTGTGAACAAAGTCATTCAAGGCCACAATTTGTCACCCAAACGGACAGGCTCAAATAGAAATGGCTGACAAAGGAGCAGAAAACAGAAAACATCAAAGATGATGTTTTGTTTTTTGTTTTTTTACTCAAGTCAGCGTCCCACCACAACTTTTCACTAAGAAACTTAGTAGTGGTAGTGGACTTGGTTTTGGTAAGGGCATGCATGTAAGCACACCTACAGGGATACCTGTACACGTATACATATACACACTCACAGTACTTACTTCATCACACAACTTACTGATTTATGTTGTTATCATGTTGTTGGTTTTATTTGTGTGATGGTGATGTTGGCAATAAAATTACTAACAGTTATTGTCTAACTTTTTTACTATTATGGTTAATATTTTCATTGCCACAAAATCATTAATAAGCATGACTGTTTCATGGTCTTTACGACCGTTATAGGCAATTGCTGATGTAGTGCGGTTTGATTTTGTTGTTTTGTTATTGTAGTTGTTGTTGTTGCCGGTGTTGTTGTCTTTTTCTGTTTTGTCCCCCACCTCTCCCCGCACTCCCTCCTCTGTATTATTTTCTCTTCTTGTCTATCCCCTCCTTCTCCGGCATGTCCGCTCCAAATTTGCATAACAATAAACATTGAATTAAGTCAAATAAAATCTATGTAACTTGGGAAAGTATCATATACTTTTCTGGGCAGAATAAACTTGTTTGGCATGTAAGGGCATCTAGATCATCTGCCACACACTGAAGTCACCAGTGCATTTTTAACATTTTCAGATGACAAGGGTTGCCTATCTGTGAGTATCCCCCTGCAAAACATGCCTTTTGATGAGGCATGGGTCAGATATATGCAACCTGACTGTTCAGACTGCAGTAGATCTGATACATTTGCCTTTATACCTCTATTTACATACTGTACAAACAAGGTCTGAATTGCATTCGGAAAAAAATAGAATTGTACTCTTCACACTGACAGGACAAAATTAGATACAGGTCACAAACAGGGTGTCTCAAAAAATGTATACACCCTTTAGCGGCTCTTGCTCGAAGTCAGCTGGGATGGGCTCCAGCATACCCCCACAACCCTAGTAGGATAAGCGGCATAGAAAATGGATGGATGGATTGAAATGGCTGCAACAGTCTGCCATGCCACATATTAGAGAATACTTTGTGGATGCGAAATTTTATTTTCAGCAAGCAGTTGTACAGTCACACTACCATCGTGGTGTTAGATCCTTTCTTGATGAGATCTTGCCAACCTGGTGAATTGGACGGAGGGGGTTACCTCACAGCCCTAGACTTCTTCGCGTCGTCAACAGTGTTCCTGGACCAGAACCGACGTCACAATTATAATAAACACCTGTCTTCGCATTGCCGGCAATAAGTTGGACCCATTTCCAGTGAGGGTTGGACTCCGCCAGGGCTGCCCTTTGTCACCGATTCTGTTCACTACTTTCATGGACAGAATTTCTAGGCGCAGCCAGGGCGTTAAAGGGGTTCCAGTTTGGTGGCCGCAGGATTCGATCTCTGCTTTTTGCAGATGATGTGGTCCTGTTGGCTTCATCGAGCAGTGACCTTCAACTCTCACTGGATCGGTTCGCAGCAGAGTGTGGAGCGGCTGGAATGAGAATCAGGACCTCCAAGTCCAAGTCCATGGTTCTCGCCCGGGAAAGGGTGGAGTGCCAAGCGGGGTACAAGCGGCCGAAATGAGTTTTCTCCGCAGGGTGGCTGGGCTCTCCCTTAGAGATAGGGTGGGAAGCACCCTATCTATGACTGTCTCTATCTAGACAGTCATCCGGGAGAGACTCGGAGTAGAACCGTTGCTCCTCCGCATTGAGAGGAGTCAGATGTGGTGGCTCGGGCATCTGGTTAGGATGCCTCCCAAACGCCTTCCTGGGGAGGTGTTCAGGGCACTTCCAACCGGTAGGAGGCCTCGGGGAAGACCCAGGACACGTTGGAGAGACTATGTCTCTCAGCTGGCCTGGGAACGCCTCGCCATCCGCTGGGAAGAGCTGGACGAAGTGGCCGGGGAGAGGGACCTCTGGGATTCCCTGCTTAGGTTGCTGCCCCCGCGACCCGACCTCGGATAAGCGGAAGAAAATGGATGGATGGATGGAAGGATGGATGGACCTGTCTTATAATTATTTAGCTTCTGTATATGTATTTTTGTAAGTGCAAAACAATTGGAATCACCCTGCAGTGTGAACATCAAACTGTGCATCATACCGTGAACATATGTTTCAATGTAACTCTAGAGCTTATTTACGGTTCTCAAGTCTGTAACCAACTGATGGATGGTTGGGCAGTATTTTAGGATGTGTAGTGAAGCCTTTTTTTTTTTTTTTACAAAGTTGTCCTTTGTAAAGTTCTGACTTTCTTTTATTGCAAAGACTTTTCTTCCTCAAGGTGCAATTAAATAGAGATTGTCCTTCCTGCCATTGTTTTTAAGAGCACTGCTACTCTCCACTTCAGTGATTTTTAGACAGTCCCTTAAGCCAAAATGTATTTACCATAAGGTTCTCTGTATGGCTTTCCAAAGGAGGAAGGGAATGTTTCCCTTTGTCGCTTGGATTTAGCAGCACAATCTGGGTCATCTAAATGAACATCCACCTTCATTATGTCAATGTCACACTGCCACCTGCTTCAGTGTGACTCCACCTGCTGTTGCAATAAAGTGCGATAATGTCGCACAGATTTTAAAGAAATACAAATTTGGATGGCGCATGTACTCTTGCGTCCGTCGGGAGAATGACCCGAATGACCCGCAGGCTGTGAATTCAAACGAAGCCCAGAGAGAGGCGCCTATGACCATATGGCTCGGATAGGAGAATGGAGGGAGCAAGGATCCAAGGAGGAAGGCCAGAGCCAGGGAGAGGATGCGGGAAGCTTACTTGGCAAAAGGTGGAAGAACAAAGCAACTCAAATGACTGGAATAAAAACCGAGCCTGCACCTGGAACCTGGAAGCAGGGCAACGAGAGGAAATGGTGCAGAGGTGTTCGATGATTTGTAAATGATGTGCTATGAAGCTGGAGGCGACGGGGAGGAGTCGCAGGTGAGCACAAGCCAAGCACCATGCAGCTTCTGCGGCACAATGACAGACTCTCACGAGCATGAAAGGAAGGAAAAATAATGGATCAGTGAAGTGATGTAGTAATTGTTTGGTGGAAGGAACCAAAAAGGGTCTGCTATTTGAGTGCTGGGCCGGAGCCTGTCCAAGCTGACTTTGGGCGGGGAGGCGGGGTACAACCTCGACTGGTCGCCAGTTAAACAATCATTTACACTCACGGAAAATTTAGAGTCTCCAATTAACCTAACATGCATGTTTTTGGTATGTGGGAAACCGGCGTACCTGGAGAAAACCCAAACACACACAGGGAGAACATGCAAACTCCACATCTTCCAAATCTCCTGACTGTGTGGCCAACATGCTAACCACTCGACCACCGTGCGCCCCTTTGTCTATAAGGAGAAAAGGACCAGTATGATGTGGTCTATGGCATGCAGTGGCGGTTGCTGGTTCGTTTATTTATTTCTATGTAAATTCTACCCTTCGTTCCTGGTTCGGATCGGTGAAGTCTCATTTCAGAATAAGAAATTTGGAAAATGCTTGGGTGGAGCTTGTACTTCAAGATCGCTGATTCGCCTCTAACTGGTGTCAGGTCAAATTAATTGCAGGTCAAGTATTGCTCCCTCACTATATTGTGTTTTTTCAAAAATAATTCATAAATGACGGCTGTTTCCATTAAGAAAAACAAATTATGTGTAGTATTGTGGTCACTAGGCATCAGTAACGTTACGAGACATGACGTTAGATTACGTGACCTTTCGCACTGCATAGAGACTGGCTACTGGGCCAGCAGAGCCCAGCCAACATGCCATAGCTCCTGAAGGACACAAAGGACGGGTGGGATCTCACCGCCCTGACACTAACACAGGCACAAAGAAGGGGAGGGGAAGAGCTAGGAAAGTGCCCCCGGCCTTCCTTGTCCCCAACACCGAGGGGAAATCTCCCAACTCCAAGGTTAATTAGGCACTGGAAATGAGATGGAGAAGCTTTGCCTTTCCGACTCATTAACCAATTGCAATCCTCCTTCAAAACAGTTCATCTCGTGTCATGGAATAATTTTTGGAAGACCAAGAATCAAGTCGAGCCACAGACCGATACTGACCACGCCCAGAGACAGGGTGGCTGTCCCAGTTGTGGTTTGGTACTCTGGTGAAGGCTGGTGAAGACTCTCGGGAAAGAAACCTCTCCAGCTTTCACTCGCAAGCCGACTAAGACCACTCAGGTGGTCAACTCAAGCAAACAAACCGTACTAGCAGAGCAAACACACCCGAGTGCAGTTCAAATCCAGAAAGACTTTCCACAGGCAATGCCAGTCTCGCAGATTAAGTGTAATCCAGTTAATAGGGTGACTGATGCAGGTACAATCAAAACGTCCTTGGCAGACGGTATCATTCATTCTACTCAGCAACTGGCAGCAAACTAATACAGAAACACTCTTCTATGAGGAGCTCTTACTTTGAGACTTTTCTGGAACCTTTTTTTTTGGCACTTCCTGTGAAGGAAATGCACATCACCTGTCTGAGTTCTGATTTTTGCCACTTTTCATGACTACAGTCTTAATTGTTTTCACTCTCCATTGGTAAATGGTTAAAACACAGGAAGTGAACAAATACCAATAATGGCGAAGACACTTTTTTGGACACCTTAATGTAACTTGTCACATATGTTTAATCCAAAACTGAATTAATGCAATACAATGAATTATATATATAATTCTAGGTTGTCGTAGTGTGTGCGAACCTTTGACCACAGATCAGCGATGGTGCTCACACCACCACAGGGCACTAGACCAACCCGCTCGGATGAGACGCCAAACATCCCCTAAGACGACCACAACAGTCCAGTTGCGAGTGTGTGTGCTAATTACCGGACACGAAAGGTTACCATTGTTAATGGATTTGCAAAGTTCCTGTGCTTCGCCGGTGTTATCTGTAGTATCAATAATGAATTCCACTGCAAATCATATTACAGGATGCAATTACAATTCATGCTAAAGTGCACTCCATAAACGTGATATTACTGTCTAGATTTGTGTCCGTTTTTCCCCCAAGATGCACGATTAAATTGTTAATTAATCAAAAAGAGCCCAAACAGGGTCCGAGATTCATTTTACCATCACTACACCTCGATAATGTAAACCTTGCAACCATTACATTTCCACGTTACCTACCACCACGAATTTCAAAACGAACATAGAAAAAGCTCCTCTGCCGGTTGGGAGACCACACTGCATGCAATCGGGGGCAGTCTTCTTCTACTCTCTCATGTAAGAGCTATGCAAATGTGTCCGTATTCATTTGCAATAAAATGTGGACTGCGGTAAATAATAGGAAGCCTCACGTGTTTATGGTTTCTTCAACAAAAGCAACGTGAAGGAAGGCATCCATTACCGTAGTGACCCAAGTATAAGACGTCCCCCGTTCTTTCCCTCCAATCAGTGAAATAACTGATAGAAGTTCAATGCCCACCACTCAGGTTGCCGAGTGGTTGGTCACTCAGTTGCCCTGCGATTGACTGGCGACCAGTCCAGGGTGTACCCCGCCTCTCGCCCAAAGCCAGCTGGGATAGGCTCCAGCATACCCGCGACCCTAATGAGGATAAGCGGCACAGAAAATGAATGAATGAATGAAGTCAATGCCACTTGTGCAGTGCTTCTATACTGAATAACACCTACAATAATATGATACCCACCTTTTCACGATGTTATTAGAAACCAATATTTTTTTTAACAAAACAAAGTGTCATTTGTTTTAAATATCAGTGACTAGTAGATTGACAAAAAAGTCATATTTCTCACCTGTGTACGTATGAAGCTCTCGACACAAGTTTTTTTTTTTTTTTTTGAGGGGACAAATTTACGGTATAAGGACCAAACTGATGGGGCATCGTTACTGCACATGTGCGGCCATGTTTTGCATTAATTCAGCATTAATACAGCATTTTGAACCGGTTAATCCAGTTTTACCCAAATAGCATCTGCATTATTGGGCTCACTCACAAACATGCACATAACAAATAGCTTTTTTCACACGTCAGAACTAAACTATGTACCACACCATATGTTCTACAGAACCCAAGACCCCTTTTTGTCCTGCAAAATAAATGTAGGAGAAGCAGTGTGCTTGGCCACAGATGATTTATAGATTCTAAATGTGTGCAAAGACGAGATGCTTTGTGTTGTTATTCCGACAAAAAAAAAAAAAAAAAATTACACGTGAGTAAAGCGGGGTGTAGATTTTAATAAAGAGAAAAGGCGAGCAGAGGAAAAAGGGCAAAAGACGGACTAGATAAATTCACTGCTGTCTCTCTGGCGCTCCTCTCTGCTCTGCTCATTTGTCTCAATTAGTCAGCATACTTTTAGCTTGTACCTTTTCTTCTGCTTCTGCCAGGCCCTTTATACGTTTAACTTTCACGTTGAAGTTAAGCAAAGACTTCGAAGGTTCAGGTTTTGCATTACTTCAGACGCCTTTTTTTGGTTTACACAATTATGGTGCTCATGGTGCTAATTTGAAAAAATGCTCTATAGTTTGTTCTTTCTCCAAGTATTTTTTTTTACCCGTCTGAAATTACAAACAGAAGTGGTAGCAGCTGGCTGGTCAGCTCGTGTTTTTTACACCCCAGTGACCAGCGCACACCCATCAGAAGGGGGCAATATCATACACACATATGTGTTGCACAAAGATGCACCAACACATGCACTCACACAGAGAGCAGTGGAAAACCATTCAGGGTCTTTGTCAATTATTATTTTATTCAACAGCTATGTGCACCAAAACTGCTGCTAAACTCATTTTTTAATAACCACAAATCCCCTCTTTATATAAATGGAGGAATGCAAAAATCTTTTTGGACATGTTGAATTGTGTAAACATAAACGTGCGAGCATTACGGCTGCGAATGAGACGTAACCGACAGAAGCCAGAAAGTCATTTAAACAATGCAAACATTTATACTGTTTATATTCAAATGACGCGCGTCGCCTTTCACTGCAATTCTCCCCTTGACGCTTCATTGTAGCCCCTCCAGCAACAACTGGAGGCCAGTTGTATTATTGTTTGTGTGTGCGCCGTGGTGGGGTGTGATATTGGTCATTAATATTCCAGTCGCTGTCTGTGGGTTTCCTCCATGAAATTATGTTTATTAGTCTGCTTGTGATAAAATATGGATGCCATAAGACCGGCATTTCCAATCTATCACCTTCATGAAACACTCCAGTCCTGCAGGTGGCAGTAAAGTAAACACACAGCAAGGTTGTTGCACTGCTGCTCCATCTACTAGACCACCTTAACCCAATGCAAGTGGACTATATCGGCAATACAGTCCAAAAATCATACGTAGCCGACTAAAAGCAATCTAAATGTGTCAGATTTTTTTTTTTTTATATAGCTGGGATATTTACATAAACTGCAAAGATATGTGCTTACAAACAATTGTAAGTTGAATTGAACATGCAAAATCCACACAGAGATGCCCAACGGAGATTTGAACCCAGGTCTTCCAGATCTCCTGACTGTGTGGCCAATGTGCTAACCACTCAGCCACCGTGCGGCCAAAAAACACAACAGTTTATTTATTTTTTCTTTGCTAACCAGCACCAATGTTGTAAAAGCGGCATGTGTCACGCATTTTAAAGCGCATGCAGAGGTGGATACAGATGATGGATGCATGCCACTCAAAAGCAAATGCAGCTGGTTCCATCTTGTGGAGGTCACACTACTATAAAGAGGTTGCCTACAGCCACAACTGCCCATGCTTTTGGAGCCGGTGCTAATTAGATATCTCAGCGGTGAAAAAAACGATTTCTTTTCAGCGTAGTGTTCATGCTGCAACAGGATGCATAGAAGAGGATTGCACTGCACAGTCACCATCAAAAACTAGCGGGTACTTTTGTTCAAAAAGTACCACTCCTAGTAAGGGATTTCATATTTTGTTTAAGCATATACTGCACTGAAATTGAGACAACGCTCTGCAGGGTTGTTCATTCCCTGACTTTCCCCGTCACACTCTCAGCCTCCTGCTTTTAATCCCTGTTATCTATTTGATTGACCAAACCCTTTAATCACAAACTATCTGGCAGATGGAAATAACAGTGGCTAGATAATTAGCCACTAGATAATGAATGGCTTTTTGTTTCCCCTCCCCTCATTCATTGGTCATTCCTGGGACAAGTTTATAGTTAATTGACTATTCATCACGAGCCATCTGATGCTGTAGTCAACATTCTGCACTCTCGCCATGTCCCTGCATACAGATGTACAATCATGCAAAAGTAGACGGTGGGATTTTAAAAACACAAGAATTGGGATTAGCATGTGCGTCACCCTATAGAGCCGCTCATCTACATTCATAGCCAAGGAGCCGCCAATTTAGCCTGTTTAAAGTGTGCTTATGTGGTAAACAAAGATAAATGAATCAAAAAAAAGGAGAGGGGTGCAGGTAAAGATGTGTGACCCGTGAGAAATTATGGGAAAGACAAAAAAAGAGCATGGCGGCATAGCGACAATGCAGGGAGAGGTTTAAATTGGTAAGGTAAATCGGTTCTGTTGTTTCTGAACCCAAACAGTTACGGCTGATGGTGTCCCAGGCATTTTCCCTTTGCCTAAAAAGAGGATGCTATAATTGTTAAAGGAGAGTGGTCCTCAACTTGCCCTGAGATAAGTTGTTGTGAAACTGTGCTACAGCCGCGCCTCATTTACGGCGCTGAACTGGCTGCAGGACCAGACCGCAGTAATTGAAGTAGGATGTAATATGAATAAATTGAATATTTAATATAATATAGACCATAGAAAACCTGTTTATGACTTTCTTAATACTCTTTTTACCATTAGAGCTCTGTAGACGTGAAATAACACCCCTATCATCACCTTTACGCTCCTATTATTCTTTGTTTACAACACATTGCTGCAAAGACTACCACCGCTTTGAACATAGCATGCTATCTGGGAAACTAGTTAGCTTCCATTTTATTTATTCTAAACCAAAGAAAGAGTTTCACTTCCACACAAAATGGGAGCCCCTCCGTGAATCACCACCTTATTGTGGTGGAGGGGTTTGTGTGCTCGAGTGATCCTAGGAGCTATGTTGTCGGGGGCTTTATGCCCCTGGTAGGGTCTCCCAAGGCAAGCAGGTTCTAGGTGACGGGCCAGACTAAGTGTGATTCAGAAGACCCTAATGATGAAGAAAATCAAGAGGAGTGACCGCACCTCGCCCAGACGTGGGACACCCGGGCCTCACCCTGGAGCTAGGCCTGGGGGAGGGGCTTGCAGTCAAGCGCCTGGTGGCCAAGCCTTCACCTGTGGGGCCTGGCTGGGCCTAGCCCGAAGCAGGAACACGGGAAATCCCACCCCCGCAGACCAACCACCTGCAGGGGCAGACATAAGGGTCCGGTGCAATGGGATTTGGGCGGTGGTCGAGGGCGGGTGTCCGGGCAACCTGGTCTTAGGTGGCCAAATCTGGTTCTTGGGACATGGAATGTCACTTCTCTGGTGGGGAAGGAGCCCGAGCTTGCGGAAGAGGCGGAGACATTTCGACTAGGTATAGTCGGACTCCCCACAACCCACAGTTTGGGCTCTGGAACCAAATTCCTTGAGAGGGGCTGGACCTTGTAATTCCTTGAGAGGGGCTGGACCTTGTTCTTTTTCTGGAGTTGCTGCAGGGGATAGGCGGCGAGCTGGTGTGGGCTTATTATTAGCCCCCCGGCTTGGTGCCTCTGTGCTGGAGTCATCCCCGGTGAACGAGAGAGTTATTTCCCTACGCCTTCGGGCTGGGGAAAGGGTCCTGACTATGGCTTGCGGGACTGCCAAAGCAGCTGACAGGTACCGGGTGGCCAAGCGACACACGGCTTTGGCTGTGCTCGAGGCAAAAACTCGGGTGTGGGAGGAGTTTGGTGAGGCCATGGAGCACGATTTTCGGTCGGCCTCGAAGAGGTTCTGGCAAACCGTCCGACACCTCAGAAAAGGGAAGCAGCCCCCGGTTCACACTGTGTACAGTGCGGACGGGGGCTTGCTGACCTTGCCGGCTCTACCCCCGGCAAGGCTCCGGGGGTAGACGAGTTTCGCCCTGAATTCCTCAAGGCTCTGGATGTTGAGGGACTGTCTTGGTTGACACGCCTCTACAACATTGCATGGAAGTCGGGAACAGTACCTCTGGACTGGCAGACCGGGGTGGTGGTCCCCATTTTTAAAAAGGGTGACATGAGGATGTGTTCCAACCACAGGGGGATCACACTCCTCAGCCTCTCTGGGAAAGTCTACTCCAGGGTGCTGGAGAAAAGGGTACGGCCGTTATTCAAATCTTGGTTAAAGGAATGGCAATGTGGTTTTCGTCTTGGTCGCGGAACACTGGACCAGCTCTACACCCTTGCATAGCTACTCTAGGGTATGTGGGAGTTTGCCCAACCGGTCTACATGTGCTTTGTGGACTTGGAAAAGGCATTCGACTGAGTCCCTCGTGGTGTCCTGTGGAGGGTTCTCTGGGAGTACGGGATTGGTGGCCTGCTAATACGTGCCATTCGGTCCTTGTACAATCAAAGCAGGAGCTAAGGTGCACGAGATAAGATATTCTGCACCACTGGTCAGAGTCACTCAACAGGCTGCAGAGGAGGCTGGAGTCTAGGCAGCGGCAATGTTCTTGTGAGGGCCCTTGAACATCTCTTTTTTCGCATTGCCAGCAGTAAGTCAAGCTTGTTTCCGATGAACGTTGGCCTCCGCCAAGGCTGCCTTTTGTCACCGATTCTGTTCATAATCTTCATGGACAGAATTTCTAGGTGCAGTCAAGGTGTTGAGGGAGTCCAGCTTGGTGACCTTAAGATCTTTGCAGATGATGTGGTCCTTATGGCCTCATCAGGCTGTGAACTTCAGCGTTTACTGGAGCGGAGTGTGAAGCTTCTGGGATGAGACTCAGCACCTCCAAATCCAAGCCCATGGTTCTCAGTCGGAAACGGGTGGACTGTACCCTCCGGTTTGGGAGTGAGGTCTTGCCTCAGGTGGAGGAGTTCAAGTATCTCGGGGTCTTGTTCACGAGTGAGGGAAGGTTGGAGCGTGAGGTCCACAGACGGATCGGTAATGCGGTCGCTGTACCGGACCGTCGTGGTGAAGAGAGAGCTGAGCCGGAAGGTAAAGCTCTCTGTTTACCGATCGATCTACGATCCCACCCTCACCTACGGTCATGAGTTATGGGTCATGACCGAAAGAATAAGATCGCGGATACAAGCGGCGGAAATGAGTTTCCTCCGTAGGGTGGCTGGACTCACCCTAAGAGATAGGGTGAGGAGCTCGGCCATCCGGGAGGGGCTCAGAGTAGAGCCGCTGCTCCTTCACAACAAGAGGAGCCGGTTGAGGTGGCTCGGGCATCTAGTCTGGATGCCTCCCGGGCGCCTCCCTGGTGAGTTGTTTCGGGCATGCCCAATCGGGAGAAGGCCCCGGGGAAGACCTAGGACACGCTGGAGGGACTATGTCTCACAGCTGGCCTGCGAACGCCTTGGTTTCCTCCCGGTGGAGCTGGAAGAGGTTGACGGAGACCGGGAAGTCTGGACTTCCCTACTGAGACTGCTGCCCCCACGACCCGGACCCGGATAAGCGGAAGAAAATGGAATGGAATGGAACAAAATGGAAGGATAACTTTTTTTTCACTCTGTCATGTGCCTTGCTGGACTTCATGACTCCATGCCATGTTAAGAAAATGTAATGTAAGGTAGTGTAATCAGTGTAACAATGCTGACTCCCCACAATACTACCTATAACTTGTTTTTTAATATGTTTAATATGTTTAATTCAATAATAGCCCATTGTCAACCACAAAACAGCAGTCACTTATCAATTAATACATTTCCCTAATTTAATTCTATAAACATGAAACATTTACTGCTTTATTGGTGTGCGGTTATCTCTACTTAGCCACTGTTTTCTTGCATCGCGACAATACATTTGGTGCTCCATGGAAAAAGGTATCAATTGAATGCGAATGTCGGCGCTAAAGCGATGCTCTGAGATCCTGCGTCAGGATCCTGCCCAATGTGCCATCAGGAAAACAGTATGACATTCTCATCCCCGCCTCAATTAGAAAGGCAAGGCTGTGTGGAAAGCAATGGGATAAATTGCCTCCTAATCAGGCAGGTGGGCTGCAAGGACCCGAGGTGTCAGAAGGCTTTAGATCATTCCATTTATTACCAAGTTGATTTAATCAGCACTGCCCACTGATTTGATGAATTGCTCTAATAAGCCGCTTGGCGAAATGTTAATCTTAGGGGTGAGGGATCTTCGTCTCACAGGGCTGCAGCTAAGATAAATAACTGAGCTTTAAATGTGAAAGGAAGCAGAGCATATACAGGAAGTGGCATTAACAAACAAAAAAGGTGAATGCGTAAAAGAACACTTTTACAGTAGACAGTTCAAACATGAAGACTCTACACATGTTCATGGCCTAGGGCAAAAATCCTGACAAGCCTCACATTTTGAGAATGAGATAATATAGGTTTCTATTCCGCACTCTAGCAGCAGTAACTTTCAACTACACATATTCAGCCTTTAAGGGACCAATGTTTTGCTCCACAAAAGAACCCTATACGGCCGCACGGTGGCTGAGTGGTTTGCATGTTGGCCACAGTCGGGAGATTTGGGTTCCGTTGGGCAGCTCTTTGTGGAGATGCATTCCTATTAACCATGCATGTTCTTGACTTATAATAATCCTGTAGTCAACCACAACACCGATTGATGATTTATCGATTATGTAAATATTATCATTATTATACTGTATATTTTGAAACGTGATAATGTAGAGTGAAGCCGCGAAATTCAAAGTGAAATTTGGCGGGGGGATGATTGCATATCTCGAATGCTTCTTTTATTGCTCAAATTGTGGTGAAATGAAAAATGGTGCGCACTAACTGGAAATGGTAGCAATTAATCAAGATCAATTGCAAACATAACCTACACAGTGAGTGAGCGCTGGTGACATTTACACTTCAGCGGGGCCGCTCTGTTGAAAAAAAGCAGACAGAAGCTCGTTAACTTCCCTCCGTCATCCAATTTATGACCACAGGACGCGGTTAAGGACTGTATTCCAAGTTTTCATGCTCCAAATACTCTCTTTTCATGCTTAATTTACACATGCAGATGATTAATGTAAGTGTGTGTGTGTGTGTGTGTGTGTGTACAGAAGTATGCGAGACGCTCTGGCACTAAAACCTCCCCCAGACTGCGGCGGGCGGGAGGGAAGTCATGCAGAGAGAAAGTACGGTGGGTCGGTGGAGGTCCGACCCATCTGTCTCCCTCAAAAGCACACAGCGTCTCTCTGTCACAATGTGGATTTTGATGAAAGGCCAACATATTTGAAAAGCAGCCAAAGTCCAGTGTTTGATGGTGTTTTTAAGCAAGTTTAATTGGAGTCTCTGCCTCTACTTACAGTAATCAATTTGCACATGTCCTTGGACCCTTTGATGCCGTTTATTCCGCCCGTGTTTGTTGACTCAGGAGTTGTCTGCTTTTGCTGCTTGTCCTACTTAATCAGACTGATGGGAGACTTTTGTGTTGCCTTGAACTGAAACAACGCGCCCGTTTCATTCCGAGTGGCGGAAGCCCTCGGATCGTTAACACCGGTGGGCGTGGATGTGTTGCCTAATTGTGTTAACTTGTTTGTTAGGTTTTTGAGTCTCAGCTGCAAGTGTGCATGGATATTCACTTCTCATGTGAGCAAATGTTTGCCTGCAAGTGTGTTTTATACGTGTACTAAATGCGAAGGGGGATGCACTACAACAATTCCAATGAT
>QODF01000219.1:1106213-1124563 GCA_024372805.1 Oostethus manadensis | reverse complement strand
CCGTTAGTCGAACCTCGGTTAGAGGAGCTGCAATGTGGTTTTCGTCCCGGTCGCGGAACACTGGACCAGCTCTACACCCTTGCAAGGGTACTCGAGGGTATGTGGGAGTTTGCCCAACCAGTCTACATGTGCTTTGTAGACCTGGAAAAGGCATTCGACCGTGTCCCTCGTGGTGTCCTGTGGGGGGTGCTCCGGGAGTACGGGATTGATGGTCCGCTTCTACGTGCCATTCGGTCCTTGTACAATCGAAGCAGGAGCCTGGTTCGCATTGCCAGCAGTAAGTCGAGCTTGTTTCCGGTGAACGTTGGCCTCCGCCAAGGCTGCCCTTTGTCACCGATTCTGTTCATAATCTTCATGGACAGAATTTCTAGGCGCAGTCAAGGTGTTGAGGGAGTCCAGCTTGGTGACCTTAGGATCTCGTCTCTGCTATTTGCAGACGATGTGGTCCTTATGGCCTCATCAGGCTGTGACCTTCAGCGTTTACTGGAGCGGTTTGCAGCTGAGTGTGAAGCTTCTGGGATGAGACTCAGCACCTCCAAATCCGAGGCCATGGTTCTCAGTCGGAAACGGGTGGACTGTACCCTCCGGGTTGGGAGTGAGGTCTTGCCTCAGGTGGAGGAGTTCAAGTATCTCGGGTTCTTGTTCACGAGTGAGGGAAGGTTGGAGCGTGAGATCGACAGACGGATCGGTGCAGCATCTGCAGTAATGCGGTCGCTGTACCGGACCGTCGTGGTGAAGAGAGAGCTGAGCCGGAAGGCAAAGCTCTCTGTTTACCGATCGATCTACGTTCCCACCCTCACCTATGGTCATGAGTTATGGGTCATGACCGAAAGAATGAGATCGCGGATACAAGCGGCGGAAATGAGTTTCCTTCGTAGGGTGGCTGGACTCACCCTAAGAGATAGGGTGAGGAGCTCGGCCATCCGGGAGGAGCTCAGAGTAGAGCCGCTGCTCCTTCACATCGAGAGGAGCCAGTTGAGGTGGCTCGGGCATCTAGTCCGGATGCCTCCCGGGCGCCTCCCTGGTGAGGTGTTTCGGGCATGCCCAGTCGGGAGAAGGCCCCGGGAAGACCTAGGACACGCTGGAGGGACTATGTCTCACAGCTGGCCTGGGAACGCCTTGGTGTCCTCCCGATGGAGCTGGAAGAGGTCGCCGGGGACCGGGAAGTCTGGACTTCCATACTGAAACTGCTGCCCCTGCGACCCGGACCCGGATAAGCGGAGGAAAATGGAATGGAATATAATTATAAATGTTATATATTTTTCTTTTTTTTTTATTATGACCTGAGCCTTCAGTACATTAACATTATATAGCTGTATTCATGCAGTTAAGCATTTAATATACAATCTTATTAATATAAGAGGCCTATTAACTTTAGTTACTGCTTATTTAAGCTTCTATTCTTTTCTCCACATGTGAGGTAAACATTTCAACACAGGAAGAGAATACAAACGCTCAGTGATGGCTGAGATATTTAGAAGCGGTAGGATTAAACAAGCTCTGCCTTTTCCGGCCGCCTCGCTATGCACAAAAAGACGCAGAACTCACACTCATCAGTCCTCACTTCACAGTACAGTGCACACATTTTCCACACTGCCTAATTTCATCAACAACCCCCCCTCCCCACAAATGTCAGGAACCTCAACTGTGTTGGAAATGGACTATATTTCCAAATGCCACGTGGAGATAAGTGATGTAAAACAGCATCGGCGTGTGCACATTTGCTCGAGAGAACGGCAAGACGAGCTAACCGCCCTAATGACTGCCGACGACACGCGCCGTGCAGCCGATTCAGCTTTTGGTTTTTCAAACAGTAAATTATCATGGAGTCGTGTTAATAATGAATCTCTGTAAGCATCTGCTGTTTTTTGTCACTGAACTGCGCTTTTGTGCTCTTTTGCACGTCCTTACATGCAGAGGTTGTCTGGCAACACCAGAGCATTTCTTGAATAGAAAATGGTTTAAAACCTCTTACGTTTATCATTTGTCTATGGGACAAAACAATGCTGAGTTAGCAGAAAACATGAGCATACAGTATATGCTCATGAAGTTCACCAAGAGACAAGACTATAGTCTGTTAGTGTCTTTATCAAGGGTTGCTGGTGCCAGCAACTAATACAGGGGTTTGTACAGATAGATAAATAAAGATAGACAGAAAATAACTGACAAGCACTACCATGGTTGGTTTGTGGAAATAAATAACCCAAATTAAGCACCATCGGGTGGGGATGTTTTTGGGCTAAGCGAGCCAAGAAAGTCACATATTTTCAAAAGTATTTCCGTGAGAGCTGCGAGAACTAAAAGTGTGCATTTTCAAGCAAGACCAACCATTTTAGAATATAATAATGCTGAGAAGGTTTTACATTTTGAATGGTATTTTTAACGTCATGTTTTCTTCATGTCATGTTTTACTTTAAAATGTCAACCAAAAACAAAAAAACCCAAAACATTATAAAACCAAAAGTATATATATGACTTTATTCCCGCAATATTGTTTTGTTTGTTTCTCATAACATAACGACATTTAAAAAAATAAAACATAACTTTATGCTACAAAATTGAAATATTTTTACTTTTTTATTCTCGAAAAATTGTGACTATGTTTCTCTTAATATTTTGATTTTTCTACTCGTGAAATTACGGCATTTTGTTTAAATTTTAGTTTGAATTTTCCACGTTTTTTAACTTTTCTTATAATTATGACTTTATTCCTGTAATATTTAGAACTTTTTCTCGGATTGCACTTTGAACACCCTTGTTGTAAGCAAGATTTGTTACATATATTTTAAGAAAAAAAATATATATGTTATGGTATAAAGAACCATATGTGGTCATCAAAAGAGCCACATCTGGCCCCCGAGCCACAGCTTCCCTACCCCTGTGGTAATGAATTGTGGAATGTTGTTAAGAAATCTTGGAGTGGAATAACAGCTGAAAAGTGCCACAAGTTGGTTGAGTCCATGCCACACAGATGTGAAGCAGTTATAAAAAAACAAATATTAGTTTAGTCATTCACAGGATTGCCAAGTCTTAGAAACAAAAAAGTTTCTACTAAATAGTTTTGATTGTGGAAAGCCAACGGCAGACACTGCTATTTTTTAAACACACCCCTTTCAACTAATCGCCCAATTCCACAGGCTTAAGGGCGTGCATATCATAAATGCTGGGTCTTGTTTGTATTCTGAGAATCTACTGCACCTACTTTTAGCATTTAGCCATTTAGCAATAAAAATACACTAATATCAGTGATGAATCTGGTTAGTCACGTCACAATGCTATTATTTTGAACACTACTGATTGTCCTTATGCCAAGTATCTAGAAAAGCGTGAAACAAGTCTGGCCTGGGATGCAGTTCACATTAGTGGAGGATATGTAGTGTGTTCTGACGCATACCAGGGTTTTATTTTCCCAGTGTCTGTACCGGGAACCTTTCCAAACCTCATCTGCAACCCTTCAGGTGACGCCTCCTGCCTCTAAATGGCATTGTGCAGGCCGACTCTCTCACCTTGGCGTACACGAGTACACTCTCTCAGTGTTCTCACATACGCGTCCAGGTTGACCCGTGCTACGCTCTGAACAAACACGCGTTGAGCATCGTCGAAATGCGAGACTCTCCACAGGCGGAGAAAGTCTCTTCTTGAGAACATTTGCAGAGCGATTCATTTGACTGGAAGACACAACAACTTGACGTTGGCCCAGACTCACTTGACACATTTTCTATTCCATCTTTGTTCAGTTGCATTCATGCCTAATCGACTCACCGCTTCCTGCTGGCTGTGCCCACTCTACTGGTTCTTGTTATGTAGCCATGCACTTATTTCCAAGCTATTTATTTATTTATATACTTATTTATTCATTTATGTTAAACTCATTTGTTCTGCTCTAAAGCTCCCCATACAATTGTAATTGTAATGTAATGATTGTGTCTGAATTATTTTTGTAAGTATTGGCATTATTCATTCATTCATTTTCTGTACCGCTTATCCTCATTAGGGTCACGGGGATGCTGGAGCCTATCCCAGCTGGCTTTGGGCGAGAGGCGGGGTACACCCTGGACTGGTCGCCAGTCAATCGCAGGGCACATATAGACAAACATTCACACTCACATTCACACTCTAATGGACAATTTAGAGTCGCCAATAAACCTAACATGCATGTTTTTGGAATGTGGGAGGAAACCGGAGTACCCGGAGAAAACCCACACACGCACGGGGAGAACATGCAAACTCCACACAGAGATGCCCAACGGAGATTTGAACCCAGGTTTTTCAAGATCTCCTGACTGTGTGGCCAATGTGCTAACCACTCAGCCACCGTGCGGCCAGTATTGGCATTATGGTTTAAAAAAAAAAAAAAGAAGCTTTTTAAGGGTTATGTCAGTTGCCCCTAACTCCATCCCAGTCCAGCCCCACATCACTCGAAGAGACAAAATTCAAGACACACAAACACATCACCCACCAAAAAAACAAAAAAGCAATGTTAAGAAAAACAATGATAATGAAAACATTACATTTACATTACATTACATGTATATATTTGTATATACATATATATATATATATACTGTGAGTGTGTGTGTATAAGTATATTTAATAAAATAAAATAAATTCATATAATGGAGCCCATATTTCCAAGACTCAGCATTTTCCAATCTAAATGATATCATGATATTTGGGGCATTCTCAGCTCTGGTGTGATGTATTAATCCGTGTTTTGACGCTGAATATAAGACAACCTCTTCTTTAGGATGTGTTTTTGGAAAAATATGTTATACATCAGTGAAACAAATAGTTCCTAGCTGCTGGACCGGTGTTCGATCCGTCGATCGATCACCGTTGTTACGGGCCGGGGCGATTATAGCAAGTCCTCTTTAACGATTGGACAACAGTCAGCAGTCAGTCGGAGACAGCACAAATACGGGGAAAAGGCAAGAATCTAAGCAAAAAGTGCACACCTTGAACACAACACAGGCCAGGCCAGAAACGAAGTCATCTTAAATCCGGGTCAGCACGGAATACATCTGACCTCTTATTGCAAACTATGACATCATCACCACCCAACTTTCCGCATTGCTTTTTCTAACAATACGTATTTCAGGTTGATTCCTTACCACTAATTCGTGGGTCGAGTAAAGAATAAAACAAAACATCAATCATACATCTAACGAGATCGAAGCTTCAATTACGTCTTAATATGATTGATGCCAGTACGTCGTCGACTCGTGAGAGGGACCTTCAAGATCTCAATTAGCATAATGTTTAAGACGCGTTGCGCGGTTTCACTATGCAAGCATCACGCCCGACAAGACAAGCTAAGAGCACGCCGCCTGTTGGAGCTGGATGTTGGGGAAGGCAGAGCAGCAGCCTTCCCCCTAGTGGCAGATTACGCAGAAAACACAATCAGAGACGGGAATACGGCAGCCGCTCACTCCCCCCCCCCCCACCCTAATTATCAGACACCATATTGGCTCTCGTCGGGAAGAGAGGAGGTAATTTTGTTTCCGAGTCCTTTTGGGAAATTAATTCATTTTACTGATGTGACTGGGTAATTACAGTGACATGGAGGTTAATTGGCAAATCTGTATTGCTTGCGTGGCGTCAAAGAAATCTGCTCTCCAAACACTCAGCAGGTAAACACGCATGGATCACGTGTGCCCTGTGGTTTCAACAAAGATGAGCAAACAATACAGGATTTTGTGAGGTGAGTGCTTTATGACTCAAAGAGTAAACAAAGCAAAAGGACATTTTACTTTTAATGGTCAGAACCTGAATTGACTTCGCTTTTTCAGCGTTTTAGCAGCAGCAATTTCCAACCAAACAATGCTGAACTAATGTTTTCTGTCAGAGCCAGAGCTCTATATATGCTCTCGTATATCTGAGCAACTAAAGTAGAAATTGGAAAAATAGATGAGTTTTTTTTGTACACTCTAGCAGCAGCAATTTTCAAGAAAACATATACAAACTTTTGGGGAACTATGTTGTACATTTAGATACAACGTCGTACATGTTAAAGAATATCTAACCAACACGTTTAGAGTTCACTAAGGTAAAAAATGTAAAACCGGAGGTTGTGTGGGTTTTTTCAGTGCTCCAGCCACAGCAATTTTACACCAAATGTTTGCAAACATTGCAGCATTATTGTTCTCTTTCAAAGCCTGAACCCTACACATGGCAAAGGATATCTGGCCAACAAAAGTAGAGGTAACTAATGGCAAAATTCAAATAATAGATGTTTTTCCTTTGACACTCTTGCAGCAGCAATTTTCAGGAAAAGCTGTTGAAGCCTTGAGAAACAAATTTTTCACATTTAGTTACAACACTACTCACGGTAAAAAACATTTAACCAACAAGGGCAGAGGTTACTATGGTTCAAACTCCAATCAGGAGGTCATGTTTCTTTTCAGCCATCTATCCATCCATCCATCCATCTTCTATGCCATGAACCTCTCTAGGGTCATGGGGTATGCTGGATCCTATCCCAGCTGACTTCAGACGAGAGGTGGGGTACCCCCTGGACTGGTTGCACATATAGACAAACAAACATTCATACTCACATTCACATGGACAATGTAAATTGGCCGATTAACCTAGCATGTTTTAACAATGTGGGAAAAAACCTGTGTACCTAGAGAAAACCCACACTGGCGAGAACATGCAAACTCCACACGGAGATGCCCCCAAAGATTTTAATCCAGATCTTCCAGATCTCCTAACTGTGTGGCTAACATGCTAACCATGGTGCAGCGCTTTTCAGCGCTCTAGCAGCAGCAATTTCAACCCAACTTTTTCAAACTTTACAGCACCAGTTTTTTCTTTCAAAGCCAGAACCCTATACATAGTAAAAATACATCTGCTCTAAGAGGGCAAAGGTCAAAATTATAGACAACAGTTTTCTTTCAAAAGTCTAGCAGCAGCAATTTGCAAGTAGTGTAAACTTGTTCAAAGGTTGAGGGATTAGGATTCTACATGAAGCAAGGACCCTGCATGTTAATGGATGTCAGACCAAAGACGGTAGAAGGTCAAAACTCAAATTGGTACGCATGTTTTTTCACCAGCACTTGAGCAGCAGCAATTTCAAGCCAAACTTGTTCAATATTTCAAAGGCTATTTAAGGGGCAAAATGAAAATATTTGTTATTAATTCTAAATTTAAATGGACAACAGGGGGTGGAGGTAAACATTGTCAACATTTTAAAATCGATTATTGTCAAGCTTCTTGCAAAGCTTTTAATGCTCCCTTGGATAAATGCTTGTGGACTTTAGAGTATTATTTATAAAGAATTAAAAAGATGTCTTCAGGAGCTGTTAATGTCATTCCAGATATTCTTTTTTGGCAGAAAACAGGCCATGAATTACATCCAAAAAGTTTAGTAACAAAACAAATGCAACGCTATCAGGGCCAAATCATTATTAAGAAATTGAACTCATTTGTTCTCTAAGGACCAAATCAACAAGCAGATCCTCATTAAGAGAGCACAAAAAGCGGACGTTAAAACCTACTGAAGAGTTGTGTGCACGCTACTCCACAATCACAAGTGCTGTTTTGCAATCTTAGCCTTTTTATCCTTGAATAATTTCAATTGCATTATTCCGGTGGCCCCTGTGCTATTTCATCCTCATCAACGTACGCTTTGATGTCTTCTTTAATTTGGCGGCTTTTCCGCAAAAGAGTTGGCCCGGCAAGATTCCTATTAACAATTTTGCTTTCTCTGTCATCGCTGCGGAAATCACAAGAAAAGAAAAATATACACAAACACACATTTCTTTTCCCGTTGTGACATTTGTCATCCGACGTTCTGAAGAAAAAGGTACCTCAAAGGCAATAAAGGTAGCCAAACAGACCCTGACAGGCTGCTGAAGTATCTTGCCATCTTTAACCGTTGCAGACAAAAGGGTGGAACTTTGCCGAAACACGCAGCCCGACCGTGTTGCTTGTGGTATTACTTTTTGGACAAATGCATCACTTGGTGGTGCTGTCATTAAACCCCAAAGTTGTACAGACTTGGACTTTCTCACCAGGCTCAATGCGCTCTGCACTGTAACTTTAAGGCTGCAAAAACTTTAGGGGACTGACAAGCACAATTGTGTCAAATTTAAGCACGATCGGTTGAAAAACAAAAATGTCTTTGGGACTTAGCACCTAAATGCCCATAAGTTGTTAACCATTTGTCTAATTATTATGAAACTTTGGGGATATCCGTGTTTCACGCCTCTTCCAAAACACGTCCCACAAAATGAGATTTGTGTATGCATATAATGGCGGTATTTTACCATCAGTACATTAATAGTCATAAAAAGAAAATCATACAGATAATAAACATCTTCTCATTACTCCTCATTGCATCCAAAGTCCCAGTACGCACGGTGAGGGTTTATCACTAATATGATGATTCATGGGAGTTTTCGGAATGAGTAATTAGCTGGTTCGGCAACAGCACATGTGCATGCTCTCAACCAATCAGAGAGCAGCACAAAGCCAGTTGATCCTTGATCAATAACGGGTGTTGATTTGCTCATTAGAGCCCAGATGTGACTTCTCATTAGGCTCACCAGTCACAATCGGTGCTACATCACACACACACACACACGAGGTCACATAGACTAGTCTGCTCCTCCTGAGCCCGGCCACCACCAGACAGTCCTCGCTTCCCGAATGATCAATGTCTCTGTCATACTGGGCCGCGTCCGGGGCACCAGGCAGGGCCGGTAAGCCGCCGCGGCAAGGCTCGGGGCTGACATTAGCGGACGCCGGGTGAGTGATGTCAGCCTCCTGCTCCCACGGGGGTGGAGAGGGGGAGGTGGAAGGAGCAGGGGAGCCCAAAGCAGTGGGCTTGGGGAAAGGTCACTGCTCAGCCTGGTGTGATTAATAAGACAAGAAGCTGAGCGTCCCCCATGCCATTATCAATATCCGTGGCCACCAGCTGTCCTGCCTGCATGTGCAGCAGGAATCAGACGCGCGCACCCAAGGCAGTCAACATAGGCAGGGGGAAAAAAGGATGCTGGATGATGCATAAACAAACAGTTAGGTCTCGCTGTTGCTCAGCCCTATTTGCTCATTAATGTGGGAGGTCAGCTATCAATTAGATCATGTTTATTCACAACAGCGGCTCTGACTCAACCGGATTCTGGTAAATGAGTCGCGGCGCAACGAATCCGAGAGGTGAAAGTCTAGGACCGAAATGTCAGCGCAGCCTCTGCGACAAACATGACATTTAAACAGACATCTGTTTCGCCCCACCAACTAAAAATATTTATCCTTGCCAAAGTTAGCCCATGCAAATCCACCCCCCGAAAACCACCCCCCCTCGCATTCACACCGCGAGCCATTAAAAAAAAACAGAAAATCATTTCCACGCAGCATGCCGCTTTTTCCCGAGCCGCGGCAAAGTCGACAAACTGAAAGGAAGTTCAGTGAAAGTTCCATTTACTGGAGCTGTCCACAAAGATTGCTTCAGTCAATTAGCCCCCGCATGCTGGCTAAATATGCTATATATGCAATAGTATCAAACATTGGGTTCATTAAAACCAGAAGCCTTTAAACGGAGGAATGAGACAGATTCTAGCGAGATGGTAGGCCAGTGGTAGATAAAAAAGGGGAAGAAGAAAAAATTGCAGTTGCAGAGTCAGTGATGGCGGTGGGGAGTTGTTTTCAGCTTTGCCTCGGGCGGCCCAGATGGCGAGGACTCATCTCCGTTTGCCCCTCGGTGCCGTTGGCAGCCGCTACTCTCCTCACCGCTGGCTACTACTGCACGTCTCGCTGGAAAGCAAGCAGTAGCGCGGGCCGTCCGAGATTAGCCGGCATTTTCACACTCTGCACTCACTCTTTGACTCCTTTGACCTCTGTCTCGTTTTGCTCTTGCACGCAGATGTCTAACATCTCCTTCGGCTCCTTTGAAGTCTCACACTGCAAATGGCTGTCGAACTGTCTGCACATGTAATATGAATAAAGGACTTACAGCAATCTTCAGCTCTTCATCGGACCCCCCACTCAGGTGGGTCAGGTCAGCAACGTATACTTATGTACAGTACCACTGAGTACGTTGTAAGTGCAGTCTTAGTGTAATCAAAATCATTCTTCTCTGATATCAGCGTGAAAAAAAACTCTTCTCTCCAAAGAAAGGCCAGTGTCAGCAAAGCCGGGGTTACAAAATGTAACCCGTGCATTTTTTGTTCTCTAACATTACCTAACAAAGGTTCTTGGTTATTTTCTATCGTGTACCCCCAGAGGACAGAATTTTTTTTGCGCAGACGAGCATCGGCATCATCACGCCGGGATGCCGGGGACACAGAGGAAGGGGTCAGCTGCACCTGCAGGAGCTCGGCAAAACTCGGGGTCCATTCGGATGTATGAGTCCCCCCTCGATTCACGCTCCAGCTCATGAACCCGGTGTTTCATGCTACTCGAGGAGCCTCCTCCTCTCAATCCGTGGGCGAACACACTGTGTCTCCTGCGTCGGCGTCCTGCTGGCGAGTAATGCCATGTTGCGCTCATGCACTGCTACTCGAACATGTTCTTGCAGCATCGGGGGCCTCGTCTATACAAATGTGCATGGATATCTGACAAAAATTCTGCATAAGCCAGAAAACCAAAAAATGCTTGTGGACACAAATATTCAGACATAAAAAGTAGTGTATGCACACAGTCATCCGATTTGGAGGTTCACAGATTCCACCTTGAAGAGAAGTGTGCGAACGCAACTCCACCTCAAGTGCCCTTTCCACACCTCCACGTCACCTTTAAAGGTGAATGTGGCATTCATTCTCAGCGCGTTCAATTGCAACTGGACTGTTCGGGTTGTCTTGGAAAAAGTTTCGCCTCTCATTCGAGCAGGCTTCATCTGTTCATGCTCAAGGACTTGGTGGGACACACACCAGTCAGACTAGATAGGACAGCTCTAGTCTAGTTTAGGCTCAAAGACTAGGTGGGACACACACTAGTTAGAGTAGCTAGAACAGCTCTAGTTGAGTTTAGGCTCAAAGACTTGGTGGGACACACACCAGTCAGACTAGATAGGACAGCTCTAGTCTAGTTTAGGCTCAAAGACTAGGTGGGACACTCACCAGCCAGACTACATGGGAAAATTCCAGTCTAGTTAAGGCTCAAACACTTGGTGGGACACACACCAGTCAGACTAGATAGGACAGCAACGTAACATTACATAAGATAAAGTGACATAAGATAGAGTTACCTAACATGACGTAACATTACCTAACATGACGTAACGTAGCTTTAGCTAACGCACCATACCCTATCATAACATTACATAACCTACTATAATCTAAAACGTAATCTTACATAAGATAACATCTAATAATAAAAGCACATGAAGCTCACCAACAGCCGTGCAGGACTTTATGTTCTCCTCTGTCATCAGCGACAGTAGCGGGCCTCAGATTTAGAGCGGGGCGCGCACAACATTGACTTTTATTGGTGATGTAAATATTTGGAGTTGCTCTACCTAAACTGGGCAATTCCACTTTGGCCCAGACCTGATGTGCTGCGTTCAGTTTGATGGTATCTTTGATATCTTTTACCAACATTTACGCCTTTCTAGGCTGGTTTTCTGACACCATCTAATACATAATTATTAAATTGTGAAAAATAATCTTAACTATCATTAATTATACTGAAACTTAGAGATGTTTATATGTATTTAATAGTATTTGAATGTGGTTAATGGCATTATAAATATTTAATGATATTTGAATCTATTCAATTGCATTTTTATTGAATTATATTTGATTATATTGAATTATATATATTTTTTACTGTTACTTGTATAATTTAATTAGTTTTAGTTCATGATTCCGCAGCCCATTGCTCAGGGCTATTAAAAGTTAAATCAATATGTCGACAAGGTGAGATCAAAAAGACAAACCTTTTTTAAAAATTTCTAATATTCCTATAGCTTCACTATAAATATTCACCAACATGAACACATTATAGTACACTTATATTGTTTAATATTGGCACATACAACCCTCCATCCTTTTCCAGCATCTCGGTTTGTTAAAGCAGTGAGAGTCCTTCACCTGAGGAAAAAGTTAACTCTGCTTCCGAGGGCTATGTAGATTCCTAATTAGCTAATGAGCTGTAGCATGCAAATTCACCATCAAATGTCATTCGGGTCCCGTAAGGATGCTGTCATGCACGGGCTTCTGGTTGATGGAGACCACCATCCCTGTCAAGCAAAATAAATCAAACATATTTCAATAAATCAACTACCTTTCAGGGGATACGGAAACCAAGAACTTTATGTATGTAAAGGACCTATGTACCTAGTATTTATGCTTCAACAATCCCTATAACCACGGAGGGCGAGGCTTTTCTAAATGACATCCTCAGGAGGGTCCCACCCACTCGTTGCCTGTACGACCTCCACTTTCATAACGATATATCGGCAAGTGGTGTTGCCACACGGCTCTTCGGCATGGAAGATGACGTTTATTGCAGGTGAGGAGAAGGAAGCCATAGGGAGAGATATGCAAACGACTAACAATGGCACGGTAGACGGTGTTACTATAACAAGGAGGAAGGTTACCACGTGCCTGAAATGATTAGTACTTTACCATTGTGTAAAATATTGTTTGCTTTTTACTAAAACTGCTTCCCCCGCAGGAAATCAGTGTTGCCTTATGTGCAAATTTTGACATGTCCACATGCAGATATTTTCAAAAATGCACATTCCGATGCAACAAGCCTGAAAAAGCAACCTCAGCTGATTTGGTCGTGCATTAGAACGCATCTTCTCATCAATGTAGTGCTATAGTAGATGTACAATAATACCTTTAAATTCACACAGAGCCCAAAAAATTTGGGTTTTTTTTTTTCCTCACACGCTAGTGTTGTAATGCGCACGTGCATCTGCCGCAGCATGAAAAGTTATCAGGAACTTCCTGTTCCCTTATTAAACAACATGGATAGCCTTGCACATTTCTTATGCCACAAAACAAAAAGCTCTGTTTCACCTGTTAACATAACCAACCACAAAACAACACAACGTAGCAAATACTGTACAAAATAACGCAGGCAAACAGAACACAACGTAACATACCATGCCAAACGCCAACATAACACGGCCTAAAATAATATCCATCCATCCATTTTCTATGCCGCTTATCCTCATTAGGGTCACGGGGATGCTGGAGCCTATCCCAGCAGACTTTGGGCGAGAGGCGGGGTAAAATAAATAAAAATAATATAACATAACAAAGTCGAGTATAAACACAGCCTAACACAACACAGCCATGCAGACCATAACATGGCATGACATGACTTTGCATAGCATGACATAAATAAACGACATAATAAACATAACACAACACAGCCCATCATCACGACACCACAAAATAAAAGCAAATCTCAAAGCTGGAAAATAAGCAATGATGACCAAAAAGATGTTCTGGTACGGTACCAGCACCGAGCAATCCTGCAGTGAGTGTGTGTAAATTTAGGACAGCGCTCCGTCAGCAAGCGGGGGCGCCAGTCTTATTGATTCCCTTGTAAATCATTTTTATTGACAGCGAATAAAAACAGCCCTCGTATACGTCGAGTGTGCACAGGGAGGCAACTTATCAGCCGCGCCGGCGGTGATGGACACGGCGAGATGTTACTGTTAAGGCCGACCGTAGCCGCCGCCGATGTGTAATAGCTCAAGAGCAGCTCGCCCTACGGAGGCCACATGCCCTCCAACTCATCTTTATAAACATGACATTTGACTCACTTTGATGATTTTTGACCACCTACGTATTTCAAATTCCCGCTCGCTGTCCGCCAAGACCAAGAAATGCTCTGCAAACGAATTTGCTTGTTTACCAAACACATCTGATTCGGACCTTGATGTTTAATATTAGAAGCCGGCCGCTCCCTCCACCGCCTACCCAAGTGTATTAATTAGGAAAAAGAATCTGTGAACACCTATATATAGAAGTTGCACGAAAGTCGTTTGTGTGCAGCCCAGGGGTTTATTCTGTTTCCAGGCGTATTCGGGAATTTCAGTGGGGATAATAAGACGTAATCTATGTAAAGCCTTAGCGTACTCGTTAAAAAACAAAGCCATGCATTACATTACAGGATCTGCAAGGAAGGGTGCACCACGGATTACTATTGCTGGGGATTCAGAATGACTGTTTTTTTATGGTATGGTATTCCAAACCATGCAGTACTATTCTTATTTTGCTCATTGATACCCGCCTGGCATATTTCCCACCAGCTCTTGTACAACGCGCTCCAGCGCAACAATCCAAAATGACCTCCATGTTGACAACAAGGACGCCAGCAATGGATTACTCGTCAATTTGAGTGCATAACGGAATCGTGGAGTTGGGAGATGAATTACCCGGCAAAACGAGCGAGACAAGTGGGGTGTGTGTTCATTTAAACCCCATTTATGTATTTAACGGCTTACGACGGGGCGCACGTGACAGAGTGCAGGCGGCCCGCTTAATTCAGATATATTACACGCAGAACGTGTCGCGTTCCTGAGTGGCAGTCAAAGCAATGGCGCTTTTTTATGCATCAGGTGACCACCGGTTTGGTGACAAACGCTTGTGTTTAAATTCAATCGGACTCCCTGCATCAGTCATTTCCCTGATGTGGTGGATTGTTTCCAGTCCTATTTTTATTGTGGCAAGTGGCGGCTGTCATCAATTACTTGTAATCGCAATAATGCAGTGACACATTGCGTAATTACTTCCGGCTGAGCGTCCGTTTTGACGACAACAGATTCACAGCGATTGGCAAAAAAAAAAATGGATAGACTCGTAATATCACAAGTACCGTAATTTCTGCTATGTTTTTCTTCAACTTTGAACCCCGGGGCTTATACGGCCGTGCGGCTAATTTATGGCCACGTTTTATTCTTATATACTTCAGAACGGCTGCTAATCATTTAGAGATTGTACCTCACGAGATGATATTTGATCAGGAAATGTGGAAATTCAGCGATTCTTATTGAAGAAAATGTTCAAATCATACAGAAAATATATATGTATGATGCAATTCAATGCATGAATGTTAATAGTTATTTTACGTTATTACTACTTGTTCTTTCCCTATTTCAAATAATGGGCAGTTTTCCGCAGAAAAAAAATATTGATCATGATAATAGCCATGGCTGCACGGTGGCTGAGTGGTTAGCACATTGGCCACACAGTCAGGAGATCTGGAAGACCTGGGTTCAAATCTCCGTTGGGCATCTCGGTGTGGAGTTTGCATGTTCTCCCCGTGCGTGTGTGGGTTTTCTCCGGGTACTCCGGTTTCCTCCCACATTCCAAAAACATGCATGTTAGGTTAATTGGCGACTCTAAATTGTCCATAGGTATGAATGTGAGTGTGAATGTTTGTTTGTCTATATGTGCCCTGCGATTGACTGGCGACCAGTCCAGGGTGTACCCCGCCTCTCGCCCAAAGTCTGCTGGGATAGGCTCCAGCATCCCCGTGACCCTAATGAGGATAAGCGGCATAGAAAATGGATGGATGGACGGATAATAGCCATTACCATTTTAAAAATCTATTATTATAAAATGAATTATTTGAATTAATAATGATTTTGAGAATTTCAAATCATAAATAGCTTGGTTGGTCCTGCAGTGTAAAAATTGTGCTGGTCATCACTTGGCTACTCAGAACTTCTATAGCTTGGCTCTGTTGCGCTTGTGCGCATGCATGCGACTGTGCCGTGCGCTGGCCCAAACTGATGACCTCAATCGGCATCTACTTGGAAAAGCACAAGATCGCCGCTGACTTTGATAGGTGCCCTCAGCGTTATCATTGTTGTCGTCAACAAACGCTGCTGTTTAGATGTGGGCCTGTCAATCAATGTGTCCTACCGATGGAAGCTTTGTGTTCCGTGTTGATGGTTATGTGTTGCAGGCGGCCAGCGCCGACACAAGCCCACTCTGGATCAATATGTCACAAAGATGACAGCGTCGTCCCCTTTGGAAACATCTGCCGCCGTTTAGCCGTGGCCGTCGATGAGAGACGTCGCTCGTATTTTTGGATTTCCACGCTCGGTTTGGTGCGCACGCTTTCCGCATGGCTTCTTATCACTTTGATATGCTCCGCTCACCTCTTGATTCTGCAGGCTCGCGCTCCGCCGCGGCCCGTCGCGTCACTCCCGTCGGTTTGCCACGCCGCCTCGTTATCCGACGTCCTCTTCACGCCCCATCTTCTGGAACCTTCGCCAAGCGAGGGAGAGAAAGAAAAGGCACAAAGAAAAACAACATTATTAAATGCAGAAAATGTCTCTCGCATTCATTCGAGCGTTTCCCGGCTCCACGCATCGCATCCATTTAGAGGCGGCAAATTGATTCAATTTGGCGCGTTTGCGTCACTTAATTCAGGCGGCTGTCGGTGAGCTGTAAAACATGCATTGTCAGGGAGGTGCTTTGTTTTGATTTTATCTATTTTGAATCGCAGATATAACTTCCTGTGAAATCTCATTTATGAATCTAACTTAGCAGGGGAGGCAGCATGGGGGCGAAGAGCCACAAACAAAGTTGTCGGTCAGGTCGTGATGAATCAGACGTGCAAACAGCCTCTGTTGTTTTGTACCACACAAATCTTAACACGAAAGCCGTGAAAGACCAGTTTTGTTAGCATTTCCAGTCTCAATTGTTTTAAGGATTTTTTTCGTCTTTGCAGGTAATTTTTGCTTGATTTTTGCTCATAACTTTGGTTGTGTTACTTCCATCTCTCCTATGGACATGTCCGAACCATCTCAGTCTGGCCTCTCTGACTTTATCTCCAAAACCTCTAACATGTGCTGTCTCTCTGATGTGCTCATTCCTGATCCTGTCCATCCTGGTCACACCCAAAGAGAACCTCAGCATCTTCATCTCTGCTACCTTCAGCTCTGCCTCCTGTCTTTTCCTCAGCGGCACTGTCTCTACACCAAACAACATCGCTGGTCTCACCACAGTTTTGTACACCTTTTCTTTCATTTTAGCTTAAATGAAAAATCCAAAAATTCAAACTTCCTAGGTCAAACAGACACGCCGGCCAAATTTCCCACCCTTTTGTATACATAGAGAACGAAAAAAGTCCACATCCTAAACCGATATATAACATATTAATATATAAATATATGTACATATACTGCATATATAACCTTTTTTTTGTATCACCTTGAGTTCTATTGAAAATGCCACAAACGTAAGTATTTTTATTACCTCTAAATGCCCCTTTGATTCAATTATGTCACCGTTTTTGCTTTGAAAAATGTAAACAAAATGAGTTAGGTTCCTAGGGGGCTGGGGCGAGCTATTCATTTTAAAAAAACGCAACATTGCAAGGGAACCAGTGTATACTTAGAAAGTGGTACACAATTGCATGTCATGAAGCCACACACTCTGCCAGAAACATACTGTAGCTCATTAACGTTAAAGCTACGGACGCACAATATGGCATCTCCCCAGTAGGGCACAGTAAAAGCACTTTAACGACACTTGGACTTCCAATATTCTATTCTGAAACCTTTGAGAGTTCTTCAAAAGGCTTGAAAAATCTTATCGTACAGGATCTTTAAGGACAAATTACACCACACAACAGTAAAGGGAAGAATTATCTATTTAAAAAGTGTGTATTGAGCTGCATAGCACGGCCTAACATGTTGTATTAAAAATAATTTCATAGTAATTAAGTATTATTATAACAACTATTTAATTTATTTATTTGCATAAAAATGAAATGCATTAATTGATTCTTAATCTACGGTTCCTCCCATGAGCTCACCACTCATGGGAGAGGCCAAAGGGGTCGGGTGAAAAGAGAGCTGGGTGGCGGCCGGAGGCGGAGGCTTGGTCCTATCCTCGGCTGCAGAAGGTAGTTGTCGGTACGTGGAATGTCACCTCTCTGGCAGGGAAGGAGCCCGAGCTGGTTCATGATGTGGAGAAATTCCGGCTAGATATAGTCGGACTCACCTCAACTCACAGGGGCTCTGGAACCAATCCTCTCGTGAGGGGCTGGGCAATGAGAGGCGATGGGCGGGGGTGGCAATTCTTGTTGCTCCTTCGGATCTTAGATTCAGGAGGAGCATTGTGGTTTTTGTCCTGGTCGTGGAACTGTAGGTCAACTCTATACTCTCGGCAGGGTCCTTGAGGGTGCATGGGAGTTTGCCCAACCAGTCTACATGTGTTTTGTGGACTTGGAGAAGGCATTCGATCGTGTTCCTCGGGGATTACTGTGGGGAGTGCTCCGGGAATATGGGGTATCGGACCACCTAATCCAGGCGGTTCCTTCCCTGTATGACCGGTGTCAGAGTTTGGTTCGCATTGCCGGCAATAAGTTGGACCCGTTTCCAGTGAGGGTTGGACTCCGCCAGGGCTGCCCTTTGTCACCGATTCTGTTCA
>QODF01000219.1:1018570-1105387 GCA_024372805.1 Oostethus manadensis | reverse complement strand
ATTCAAGAGTTAACATCTCCGCTAACATATTGTATTAAAAAATGTGTATGTATTTTTCATTTAGAAATTATGTATTATTATAAAAACTGTAAAGTTAATTTAACTGCATAATTGAATTATTTAAATATCACAGATGCATTTTTTTTATCATAAATATTCGAAAGTTGACTAAGCTCAATTTATTTTAAAATAATGTATTTTTTATGTCTTTTAAGTATTATTATAACAATATTTATCGAAAAAGTGTCACTTTAGAGGCGTAATAATATGATGTTCAGAATTCTAGATGAATGTTTGCACAGCTGCAGAAAACACATACTTTTCTTTTTTTTCCCTTGCATTCATGCTCCTGTAAAGAGTGAAAATTGTTTTATCTGAAGTGTTTATGTCTTACAAAGGTTTTGCATGCATTGCAATAAAACATAAGTGCCCCATGTGACAAAGAATACCTTCTTCACTATAATTGAATTTCTTGCACTGGTTGATGGAAACCAAACAAGAAACTGTAAGAGTCTTCCACCCGCCTTCCTCTCCCCAATAAACACCATCATCACAGCCAAGGACACCTCAGAAGATGAAAAAAGGACACGTGTCAAATATAAATCACGTTTCCTGCTTCGGAAGCACAGTGTAAAAATGGATTAGGGACCCCTCGGAAGCAATTACCGCCGAGAGTCCCACTGTGAAAAACACATGTCAAAAGACACAAACCCCAGGGGTCACATCCATGGCATCTATTGTTAAAGGCAGCTGTCAGCCGAGTATGAAGGAGATAAATGTTTAGGAAGGGAATTGTCTCGTGGATTTGTTTTGTGGAAGCATCAGAAGTGACAGAAAAAAAGGGGACTTCTGCTAGTTGATATGAATAGAAATAGGAGACAATGCACGAATCGTCTGAATCGTCGACTGGACCGGGTAGTAGAGTTGTGGATGCTTTGCTTCTATTCACAGAGACTTTGTCAGCTAGAGTCTTTGGAACAGAGAAGTACAACTAAGTCCACAGCCTTGACTCCTCTTGACAGAATAAGCTCTTCCGGAGGGGAGTGTTCTCCTGAGAGGAGTGGCCAGTACTGCCACAGTCCTACGTACTTGTTTGTCTCACCAAATTAGCCTTTGTTGGCAGCTACCTAATACTGGGCGGTTAGGACTACATTAGAATTATCAAAGGCCTGCCAATCCCTTGATCTGATAAGGCAATTGTGTGTGTTGGGGGGGCTTGTAACGCAAGCTGCCATCTCGGTTGAGACTGGAGTTATGCTTCTAGGCAAAATAGGCTTCTTTCACCTATTTTTCACACCAATGTTTTTCCCTAGCCAAAATTTTGACTTCACTGTCTTCAAAAGTGTGGTTTGTGGCCTTCAGATGTAGATGCACTGCTGACTGTGGATCACTGCTGTTCTGTTTCCAGTGTTTTGGAGCGGGTTTCTTAGTTTCACCTTTGTATTCCTCACTAGTCATCCTGACATTTGATGGAGTAAACTCCATTGCTCTGTTTGTGACTGGGGATCCTGCCTTTAGGATGCACTAGTCTCTGCCTTCATGGCTTGAAATACACTGGAATGTTGCGCAGTCTGAAAATCCACTGACATTTCTCCCCTCCTTCCTCCTGAGCTCTGACTCCTGTTTTACCTATTTTGTTGCTCCTTAGGATGTTTTAACCTTAGTGAAAGACCACCTAGGGTAACCACAGGTTGTGAAGGCTTCCTGGAAATGCAGTTGTAGGGACCTGCTGCGCTCTGTGTTGGAGAGTTAACTGGACTGTGATGTGGCCATAACAGAGAACAGATTGCGTCAAACAGAGGCTTGCCGGAAACCCACCACACTGACCAGTACCTGCTGTTTGATTCCAACCACCCACTGCAACACAAGTTAGGAGTGATTGGGACTCTCCAACACAGAGTGCAGCAGGTCGGGTACAGCCAAAAAGACACGGCGTACTCTACTACTATGAATAACTCCGGGACGACTGAGACCCTCCACAAGATTCATTCAAGATGTTTTTTCTCAAGCAAAATTGTTAGTTGTGTGAGTGTTTCTTTTGAGATTTTAAAAATGTTCATTCATTTTTATTTCATTCCATTTTGAAAACTATTGTTATACTTTTTCATATACAGTGGTACCTCAGTTTTTTCCATAAAATTCTCCAAAAACCAAGGTAAAAATCTTTTACCTTTGGTGAAGGAAAAAGTAACCTTAAATGTTCATGTAGTCCTTTCATTCATCATTTAAATGCACAACAAATTGTTTTCTCCATGGAATAGTATACTTGTAAAACTATAACATGTTTTTGAGATTTTTGGGATTTGTGGCATAACTGTGTTAGCGAGCAAAGAACCACAGAGTCAGTTGGTGATGACATCATAGTTGGCGATAGAGCTGACTCTCATTGTGCTTTTATTTATTTTATTTTTTTTAAACGTTAAACAAAAAACACTCTTATCAAACTTCCACTGTATACACTTAGAACATTAAATATGCATCTACTGAGGAACATGTATTAAACAATTTGGGCATTTAACAAATGACAAAAAAATTAGAAAATTGTGGGTTTTTTTTGCAAACTTTTAACACAGTTTTATAGTATTTTGCAAATTATTATTATTATTTTGGTCATTCAGTTCATTCAACAGATAGAACTTATTTTGGGTTTAACATTGTATGTAAATTAGAAATGGTATGGCTGTACCAATTACAATACTTATATGAATTTTTTCCTTTGCTGTTTTTAAGTCTTGTGTGACAAATGGCTTGATGGTGCACCTTTTAAAGGTCATTAGGACAGAAAAGGACCATCAGGATACTTCTATTGCACAACAAGGCAGTTCGTCATTAGCCAGCGGGGGTGAACCTCCAGCGCTAATGGACGTGTGAGACAGTCATATGCGTACAGGTCGGTGATTCCTTGGTGTCAACCTATGGAGATATTTCACATGTTCAAGGTTGTTTCAAAATGCCCACAGCCCGTTTAGGCAGTTCAAACCCTAGCATCCTTCCGCTTGAAATCATAAACACGCATGGCTGACGAGTAAAAGCACCCACGGAGGAAATATTCCTACTCTCGTTAATGAAGCCGTCAACAATCACTTTTCCAGCAGAAAGATGGCCGGACGGCAGCTTCGACTGGAAGCATCATTACCATAAAAAACATTACAGACCACGACGGACGGGCGAGCCATCAGAAATGATCATGGAATAAATCCCACGCACCGCATAATGTCCCTGTCATTCTTGAAGCCTGAAGGGAAAATAATGCCTTCAGCTGATCTTTATCTCCCACCGTGCTTCTGCTGATTACCACTCAATAGACTTGCACGGCTAACAGACATTGCCGACGCACACCAGGAACGTTAAATTGTGATGGTCGCTGTCCGATTCCATATGTCCGGTTCAAGCTCGGCATAAAACTGATGGGCGATTAAAAGAGGCTTGTTGACGAGAAGGAGAAGGGGACCGTGGAACTGCGGCCTAACCGTCATCAGCGCAGACTGCCGTCACACACAAGCACCGAAATAATTTAGAACAGCTAAATAAAACACCCCGCCTTAGGTAGCCAACACTCTCCTTAGATTAGAGGTCAGCACTGATGTCTTTGCCACAAAAAAAAAAACAAACACTGGCCAGTTCAGGCATTTTTGTTAATGCACCAGGAAGGTAGTATCAGACAGGCGGCTCCCCAGCCCCTCGTCTTGTTAATGACATGATTAAGCTCCGCTAAGGTTAAACACATTCAAAAGCCATGCATAGCTAATAGGGACCAGTGATGCTGCAGACTGGACTTCATCTCCCTCCTTTGAGTCTGCTCTGAACACTTTGAAGTCGTTTTTCATATGAAGTTGAAACGATAACACGCAGTTCCGGTGATGCAGTTAGAATAATTGTGTTTTATTTGCAATTATAAAACGAATTATAAAACGATTCCGAGGCGCACGGTGGCTGAACGGGTAGCATGTTGGCCTCACAATCAGGAGGTTCAGGGTTCAAATCTCCGTTGGGCATCTCCGTGCGGAGTTTGCATGTTCTCCCCGTGCGTGTGTGGGTTTTCTCCGGGTACTCTGGTTTCCTCCCACATTCCAAAAACATGCATGTTAGCTTCATTGGTGACTCTAAATTGTCCATAGGTATGAATGTGAGTGTGAATGTTTGTTTGTTTATATGTGTCCTGCGATTGAATGGCGACCAGTCCAGGGTGTACCCCGCCTCTCGCCCAAAGCCAGCTGGGATAGGCTCCAGCTTACCTGTGGCCCTAAAAAGAATAAGCGGTATAGAAAATGAATGAATGAATAAAATAATTCCTTATAGCGAATGCAATGCACTTTATTAGTAGCTTTCCTTATGTTCTGTCATATAATGTCCTTAGCCTTCTTTTTCGAATACTAATAGAATCCCTGGTGTAGAAGTCCTCCACATGCTTATCTTACCTCATTAAAATGGCCTCGGGTGTCTGGGCATGTGAGTCTGCCCATCACCATCTCTGTTCCTCACAAGAGGAAGGGATCACGACTCTCCTTGCAAGTTTTCTCCTGTTTTTCAAACATTTTCGAGAACCTGTCTGTCCAGGTTATATTGATCTATCTTCTTGCGTGCACGTTTTATTAAATACTCTCCTGAACCAAACTTTAACGCCGGTTGAAAAGTGGCAAAAACTTAAAGTGTAAAAAAACGACATGAGAAAAAGTTTCAGCTGTACCGTTAAAATATAACTAAAATGTTCAGAAAAGAACTCAGTAATGTTCTTGTTAATCAGCTGAAAATGGGTTTGGGCATGCTCGATGTCAGCGTTTCCGGGAGGTTGGTGGAATTGTTGCTCCAGGTGGTGAAGATGGTGTCACTAATGTCCATTTTCTAAACTTCCCTTGCCATCCATCCTCAAATGTTCTCAGTTTGGTTTAGATGAGGGGAACACACAGGTTGGTCCAAAAGAGTGAGCTTATTTCTCTGAGAGGACCTTTGTGAACTGCAGTGTTGTCCTGTTGGAAAAGCCAGCCAATACCACACAGACACACACACACACACACACACACACACACAAGAGCCATCAGGCCCCATGCAACATCTCCACATAGAAAACTAGAAAAGTGCCGTTTAGCGCCCCTGCACAACCTGAATCTGCATTGTTCTACTGAAGCCTGTTGAAGGCCCCTTTACTGTGCCGGGATCTCCTTGTCATGCCAGTAACGTCGGAAGCCATCGAGACCGTCAGGGGAGAGTAAAACTTTCTTCCACCTTTCAATGTCCCGTGTTTGGTGCTCTCGTGCAAATTCCAAACGGGCAGTTTTGTGGCCTTAAAGGAGACGAGACCTTTGAAGACTTTTTATTGTTCTTAAAAGGCTCCTCTTGCAGATGGCGTCTGATGGTTACTGGACTGCACCCGGCACCAGTAACAACCTTCATTTGGGCCAATGATCGTTTCGCGTCTCGATGGTCACCCAATCGGGTCCTGCGGCTCAAGGCGGGTGACTTTTTTGTTCCACGAGCGTCGGGATATTTGAAGAAGTTTGAAACGCTTGTGCAGCTCAACAGTTCCACCACGTTCAAAGAGATGCCTTTGCCATCAAGAGATCATGACAGTGTGACTACCTGACACTAAATCACATTCAAGCCACATTTCTGCCAACATTTTGGATTTTAAAAGCTGTGCTCTTAAACTTTTGATCAGCTGATGGACATCCTATTTGACTTTATTGCTTCTTTGCTAGGAAGTTTTTCTCCCATGTCTTATTTTTTTAGAACCCCCTCAAGATCCAACAGTCCAAAATGTAAATTCTTGCCAATTTTCAACTGGTCTTGCAATTTTCATCAGGGGTGTAGAACCTCTCATTAGAACCTGTCTTATCTCGCATCCATTTTGGAGCCAGCACCGGATTTTCCCCTGACATGATTTATCTAAAAGCACTTATGCATGGGTCAGGTCTATAACTATGCTCCTCATGCATCAACAAAACCCAATTCAGCCCCTTGACCAGATGAGTAAACACCTTGACGATGGAGGGGGAACCATATCGGTCAACATTTTGCCTTTTAAGAAATAAGGGATTTTTTTCCCAGGAAATGAGGGAAATTGAAAAGTGTGAATACCATCGTCTTTGTCCCCTGCAGTTTTTGCTGAAAGTAAAAATATGTAAATTTACGGGAAACTGTGCTGTGTTTAATTTATAGCTTTTTTCCTCGGACACTCCCGTATTTTGCCCATCTCTCCCGCCGCCCTCCCATTTAAAAAGCTAACACATCCAATGGTGTGATAGTGGTAAGGAAGCAACTGTGATGGCGGATGAGCTCCTTGTTGACAACAGTATTGCAGGCAACATTTTAAAAGCGCACGCAGAGGTAGCTCAGCCGCATATCAGTCACCATGACACATCAAATGCCAATATTTGTTATTGTTTACCCAGCAACTAAAGGAAACGGCAATGGATGGAATAAGGAGAATCTACAGCGTTTTTGCTTCTACCTTAGCGATACTTTATTGCCTTCCACTTTTTGATGCATTTCTAAATATATTCCGGGATTTTTTCAGAGAGTGGGTGAGGAGCTAGCCCGCCATGTGGACTCAAACACTAATGAGCCGCCGCGTAGCTTTAGCGGATCATTAAAATGTTGCCATACAAGTTAGAAAGGCCCGGAGTCCTTTATTTCTCTTTCTTCGCCTCAAGTCCCAGACAAAGACGAATGCACTCCACTTGTGGAAATGGAGCAGAAAGCATTCCGAGAGGGAAGACAAATCCGGCACGGTTTGGGGAGCCACTTTTATCCCACACTCTGTAGAAATAACTCCCGACTCTCCGTCTCTCGGGCCAGCTGAGAGATGGTGATGTTTTCAAAGGTCATTTCAACCATTTGTCTTATCCAGGAGTTTCTTCAGCGAAGACGCCAAGCAAAACCGACGAACTTTGCCTCAGGCTGGAACTTTCATTTCCAAACCAAAGCAAAAAATAATAGGAACGGTGATTCCCAATGACTTTCAGCCGTGCCTCCATGTACATTTGTAATTAAAGTTAGACGACACGTAAAGTAAAGGATCAAAAATGGAGTCCTAATTGAGAATCTGGAGACCAGAACCTCCCGTGTGCTAAAAGCAGCCCCGAAATGAGAGCCTAATAAGACATCATATGTTTCTTTTAACGAGCACAGCAGAAGTGTATGGTGAATAATAACCAAAGCCCCCTGGTGGTTGACTGATGTCATGCGCGCCACGACCCGCCCCTTTCCTTTCTACTTCACAAACATTAGCGCATCCCGCTGACAAGACTGCACTGCAGTATTTACCGGCTATTACCCCAAACCAGCGATGATTTTTCCCAGACTGTCAGTCACCGCACCAACTGAGGCTGAAGAAAAATAAGCTGCGGCTCGGGGATATCCGTACTAACGATACCAGCTCTTTGAGCTCTAAGTTGGATTCTCAAATCAAAATATCTTTTGAGTCTTCAGTCGTTTGTCTGCTGTGGGTTCAGATGAACCCACTAATTGATATGGTCTTCTTAATAATTAATGTCTATGGTTTTATTATTGTTCTTATTTAAATTTGTATTTTTCAAATTACCACCTTTACATATTTTATGATTTTGTCACCTGTTTTTATTTTGTAGTTGTATAACAGCTTGGCCAAACTGTAAATCTCCTATAAAATAAATGAATTTAAGTAAAATGAATGACTTCAATAAATTAATACATTATGCATTTATTAAAATTAATACTTTATTTGAGTCATAAATTCAATACATGTATTCTATTCTGTATGCAATGATATGAAATACACTACTTTTCAAAATGTACCAGACACATAAGGTGAATTTGCACACCAGCAAGCATAGGTATCGGATCGGTACCGCCGATACAAGCCTGAATTTGACTCAGTATCGGATCGGAAATAAAATCAGTGGTACCATAGGTGACAAAAGTTGCTGCACCCTATTTGAAAAAACCCCAACCTAAAATACAAACAGAAAGGAGATGCCACAAGGCTGACAGCCTTAATGGGGTGCAAGTGCAAACAATCACTTTCCCATTTGTACTAGAAAACATTCAGCCTGAAACTGAACATTCAAGTTTTGATGTGAGAATTTTTAGAAATACAACACAGTGGGTTCAAAATAAAAAAGTTATTTTTTAGGTTTTCAACTTTTTCATGCCTTTATTCAACACACCACACACACTCACGTGTTTACAACCCCACCCTGAAGACAATGTGATAGGGATGGGCTGAACCTGGAAAAGACCAGAAAGTGACATGACATTGTAGAAAATAAGATTTAATTCTGGAAAAAAAAACAGAATCTCACATATGAAAATTGATCATTTATTTTAAAGAATTTCTAGATTTAATAAATTCTATTGAAAATGAAAAAAGTGTGCACTTGTATATCACGCTGGTGTATTTTTCAAATTGAATTTTCAGTTTCAATGCACAAAACGTTTGGCCTTGTGGGCTCCATAATAAGCTCCGTGCATTTTCCACAATGATTACCTTTTGTGACAAACTGCATGCGTGTGTTTGGGAATGAATATGAATGAATGTGCCGTCAGATTTCAAGGCAGGTCAACCCTTCTTCCTCAAACTATCTCAGCCAGGCAGGCCGCGATGGCGGCGGTGCCTTTAATTAACCCACCGCACTTGGGCCAGTGACATTTAGGCGGAGATGCGACCTGAATCACAAACCGGCTTCCCTTCTGAGCTCCGGATGGCTTTTGCTCCTAATTGCTGCACTAACAAAGCAAAAAAACAGTAAAAGGAGCTGCTGCACAAAAGGTGCTTTTTATTAAATGCAAATCATGCACCGTGCACGTATTCACTGGCCACAACTGTAGGGACCCCTGCACAATCTAATGAGTGTAGTGTATCTTAGCAAGAAAATGACCCTAAATAATAATAATAAATCATCTATATGTATTGTTTATTATTACAGATTATTAGTAAACACAGTGCTAATTATAAAGAATGAAGCTCTACATCAAAATGTTCAATATTTTGACACACTTACAGGTAAGCCCACTCATTAGACAGCAAAAGTTAGGAACCACCTTCTCATTCAATAACACAACCAAGTGTCTCCACACTTTTGACTGGTCCTGGTTGCATTGTGTCTAATAATACATTTCCGTGACTAATTTTTTATTTAGTTTATGTGTATGCAGTCACGGCTCGCCACTTTTGACGGCTTCTTTCTATCACGTTTTCAAAAGAACCATTCATGATCAAATCAGGTGGCCTATTTTTATGTATGCAAACTGTTTGTTAGCAATGTTACTGCCCTGTTTTTAATCAACAGGCACAACAATCTCTAACACAACTACTTCAATGGCCGTGAGCCATGCCAAGCTAAAACTCAACACACAACTTACAGCAACACACACGAGCACAAGATCTATTTATGTCCTAAATAGCTATTGGGTAATACACGTGTTAGGGCGACGATATTGTAGGGGTGTTATTTCATGTTTGGAGGTCTCTATGTTAAAACTGTGTTTAGAAAGTAGAAAACAGGTTTTTATGCTTCATCGATTCATTCATCGTCTCTGCCACTCACCGAGGGAGGCAGGGGACAGCGTGGACTGGTCGCCAGCCAATGGCAGGGCACAGAACCAGAAATGATCGTTTCTGGAATGTGGGAAGAAGCCGTAGCGATCGGAGAAAACCAACACACGCAAGCAAAGAACATGCAAACTCCACAGAGACGGCCATTGGAGATTGGAACCCAGATCTTCCAGATCTCCTAACTGGCCAACATCCTACAAACGTATTTGATTTATAAATAAGGAACCCTATATGGTGAAAATTCACTTACCCTGGTCAGTTACTGGAACCAATTGACCGCAATAAACAGGAGATTGCTGTATTATTTTTTGTGTTCTTTTGAAAAAATTCTGTCCTAAAATGAAGTGAATTTTAATATTACATAAAGTGAAATTCATCTTTCAAATGATTTTAATTATTATGTTATCCTAGAGAGGTGTACCTAGTGTTTAAGTCCAGTGAGTGTTTCTGGCAGACCTTACCACATCCTGAGCAAGCGCCGAGGACGGAATTTCCATTATCTAATGAAATTAATGCAGCAAATGATTCATTCTGATTCCATTTCATGGTTGTTGCTGTGTTATCCCGGCAGACTAAGCGTGCACCTCTACAGACGTTCTCCCTCATTGATTTTGGCTGCTAGTGCCACCTAGTGCTTGTTTCCCAGAGCGAGCGTAAAATCCTGCATCTCAGCCGGCTCAGTCTATGTGCTGGACCGATTCCCCATAAATGGTTTGCGGTCATCAGTAGGACTGGAAATACAAGCGTGTGAGTTGCTCGAGAATGACTTTTAGTAGGGGCGGGGTGATAGACGGTTTCATTGTCGAGTGGCCCGGAACATCTGCACTCTCTCGGGCCTCCGGGGATGAGGAGGTGGGCGAGAGCAGGTGAGTGATAGACGAGCCCGGCGGAGAGAGATGAGAAGGAGCTGCCACCCCTTTGTCAAGAGGGCAGCAGGCAAGGTGAGAGGTTACGCACATTGAAATGCCATTCCCTCCACTTCACTACTTTCTGTGCTCGCCACGCGAGCGGGGAGGAGGAATGGACGTTGTGAAAAATAGCTCCCATTACGGGCTTGACCTCTGATGACCTTTGCTGATGACCCCGTACACACGCCACTTTTGCACCCCGCGTGCACATGCTTGACCTTACATGCAGGAAAAACAAATCAATTTTATTTAACGTGTCACATCAGTCTAGATTAAACGTGGACATTCGACATTTTTTAGACATGTATTTACATTTATTTGAGCACTTGAGAGATTAAATAGTCAATGTCTAATACGTAGATAAAATGAATGCAAATAAATGGAAATAACCTGTCTGAAAACCCTCCATGTCATGCTTTGTGTTTTCTTTTTTTACAGTGCTTTCGTGAGATGTGTTTGTTATTCCTCATTTTATTTGGGGTCTCCAATTTGCATCTCCAATGAATGGATAAAATGTTGAAAATTTGCATTTTTGCTCCAGGAACAGGGGGTGCATTACAATAGCATTAGAGCCCATCAGAGGGGCGAAGCGCTTCTTTAAGAGACACTTGAGAAGAAATCCATCTAACACTAATCACTACTGTGAACTACCCACAAAAGCTCCTCGAGCAGATCTATGCCGAGAAGTCCAAGCTACAGAAAGCCTCCGGTACCGCACGGGGGACTGTGCTGCGTTGGACACTCCAGCATGCAGCATCTAAAGTCAACATGTTACGAGCCATCTGACAGCTTCAATGTAGAATATTTGCTGTCTGGAGATGCGTGGGATTTTGTTGTTTTTTTTACTCTCAACTCCCAGAGCAGGCGAGCTTGCAGAGAGCCGACATGAGCTCTTAATATCATCATCATCATCATCATCATCATTCTCGCCCGCCTGCGGACAGCAAATACTTTCTCTTCTATCTCATAATAATAATAAAACATACGGTGACCGTGCTGTTGCAAACTACATGATAAAATGCAACATTAAAGTTTACATTAGTACAAATGGATCAAAAACAACAACCAAATGATTATTTTACTTTTACTCAGAATGTTGGATTCCGGTTATTCATTTATTTTGGAATGAAAATGAGACTTGTGTTCCCAAAAGGAGCAGTAAGTACAGTTAGGCAGCAGTTTTAAAAAAAAAACATGGATTGTTTGGAATATCAGAGATGCAACAATTCTAGTTATCAATAAACGACAGTAAACTGTTGTTACAGTAATCAACAAAAAATATAACTTTAGTAATCCCTCATTTATCGCGGTTAATTGGTTCCAAATGGGGCCATAGTTACAGCATAGAAAACCTGTTTACGAGACCTCTTGACATGAAATAACACCCCTATAGTCACTTTTACACTCATTTTACCCAATATAGTAGACATAGTAGGAAAAAGTAAGACATTTAAGACACAAACCGGATGATAACTGAAGGATAAGCGATGGATACGACTCAACACTATGCTTGTTACTATAAATGTGTTCCCAAGGCCAACGGCATAGCGGGATGGACAGGAGGTGACGTCGGGGGCCTGTGTTGCTGTAAATGTGTTCCAGTGCTAGGGGAGCTGAGTGGGGGGCAGACAGGAAGTGGCAGAGTTGCCGTGGGATTATTGGGCCTGTTAAGAGGCGATTTAAATCTGCAACAAAAGTCTGTTGTTTGAACTGTCACGTTTCAAGTCTGTTGCTTGTGTGTCTCACCAAACATTACAGTAACATGACTGACACCTAGTGTCCAGTGTAGAATACAACGTATAATCGCGTCTTTGAATGCGTCTTCAGAATGCCTTATACAGTATTTGTATTTGAGTTCATTTAGCCATTTTTATGCTTGAAAATGCTTCATTTAGGCAACAAATACGTAGCATTAGCTCAAATATGAATATGTTTTGACTAATATATCTACTAGATATACTACATATTTTAATATGAATGTAATATGAATTTAATATGAATGAATGTATCTAATATGAATGTAATCCTTCTTACAGTTTTGTGTGTTGTATCCTCTTTTATCCTTGTTGTCATGATGACATGATGTTTAGTATGCATCCAGATCGTTGGTATCTTTGACAACCAGCACTCCTGGTTCTCCTGGACCTCCATGTAGCTTGATGTATATTTTTCCGTCGGTGCTCCAAGTACTTTGTATCTTTCCCCGCTTCCTCAAGTCTCGTGCTTTTTCGGAAATGTCAGCGTTGCGTTTTGTCAGATGCGCATTTAAGTAGACGTTTGTGCCTTTCAAGTTCTTCCTCTGTTTCAGCTGTGCTGTTTTGAATTCCCTGTTGGTGAACTTGATGATGACAGGTGTGGTGTTGTTTCTGCCATACAGTGGGATGCAAGTATCAATGGTGTTGATATCGATATCCACCTCCTTTGATTGTAGGAAGCTGACAATCTGTTGCTTTGCTGAAGGAACATTCATTCCATCTGGTTCTCCGCTGTTATGTTCTTCCCCTATCTTTTGACCCGGGTGTAATTCTGAGCCCTGTGAGGATCACATCGTTCATCCGTGAATTCTGATCCATCTCCTCCATTATAGTTTTCATTTGCTCAGTGATGTTATCCTTTGCTTCTTTCTCTTCCTCCAAAGTGGTGCACCAGGCGGGGTTATCCTTCCATAGTGTCCTGATATCATCCTGTAGAGCATTGATGTCGTTGCATAATGCATCATTTCCTTCCTTGGGGTTTTAACCTCCTTGAGGGCAGCATGCAAGGCAGCATTATCTTCCAATAATGTCTGGATATCATTCTGCAGAACTCTATTTTCTTCCATATGGTTTTTAGCTTCCTTGAGAGCAGCGTGCAAGGCAGCATTTTCTTTCAATAGCGGCTTTATATTATCCTGCAAAGCCTTGATATCAGTGTGTAGTGCAACATTTTTATCTTGCAACTTCTCGATTTCTTCTTTTAGAGCTTTAGTTTCTTTGGTTGGTGCTCTTTTTTCCTCCGTAAGGTTTATGACATCACCATGGACCCCTAGGATCTTTTCCATGAGATTGTACATATTGAATCTGTGACTGCAAATGCTGCACCTGCATCTCCATCTTGTGTCGCCTTCTCGTCCAGCTCCCTTGTGAACTTCCTAAAGTCTTGCAAACAGGTCTCCCAGAAATGTTGTTGTTCTTCTTGTTTTCCTGATGTACTCCACTCAGGGCTGCAGTCGTCCTCCCCCTCCACATTTGGCAACAAGACTGACGCTTGTGATTTTGAGTCCATGTACCCAGGGCCAGTATTCTTTACAATTGTAATAAATGCTTTATTTTTGTTTGGCATTGTTGCTAGGCAACTGCTTTAAACGTCAGTAATTAGCTTGGCTTCCTAGCAGCTATCAGCACATGTACCTATAGGTAATTTGTACCTATTGCCAATCCAACTTAAGGTTGAGGAAATCAGCAACCAGTTGCGATCTTGTGTTCATGAAATGTAGTCAGAAAAGCACTAAATATTTGTAGTTTGTATAATCCGTAGCAGAGCTCTTGCCTTCTACATCCCCTCCAGTCAAAAAAAAAAAAAAAGTTGCTTAGCAAACATTTGACCAAGCAAGACCAGAGGGTCATCGAGTTGAACCACTATCTCACTCACGGTGTTATCACTATCTCACTCACAAACAGGAGGTGTGCTGGGAAGCCCACGTTCACGTTGGCACCATATCTGCGGAAAAGGGGTGCCAAACAAGCTAACATTGCAAAGGTTATCATCATTCATCGTAACTTACATCATCTTGTAAGTTGGCCCTATTTTCAGAAGAAAAAAAATAAAGCGTCCAACTTCTGTGGTTGGCTGACGGATAGTTGGCTTCACTTTAAGACGTGTAGCAAAGCCTGTTTGAAAGAAACCATTTGAGATAGATAATTTCTCATAAACAGGCTGTAGGGAGACACATTACTGTTACTGTAGTCAATGTTGCACAACGGGAGCAGCGGCCCTACTAACCGTTGTTACTCCCCTCCTAATCGGGATTGCCAGCTTGCTTCTCACGTGAAAGGTGTAGCAAGTGTTAAACGGTTGAAGCGGCTGAGGTGCCAAAGAAAAAGTTCCTGAGTATCCCACACAGGCGTGCGTTGGCTACTTGAGCAGCATTTGAGCATCACTGCGTGCAAGATGAGTGCACATGTTAATGATGTGAGAGTTTTAATCCGATCCCTATCAGAGCGACTATATATGTTTTTTATTGACTAAGACACTGTGTAAGCATGAAGCCCTGAATCAGTTGCGTGGCAAAAAAAGATAACATCGGGAGAAAATATTATGGGATCAAAGTCCAAGTATTACAAAAAACGTAAATGCTGAAAAATGTGGAATATAAGAACACAACAAGCAAAAGAATTGTATTAGAGGAGAAAAAGTTTATAATGCTAATACACTTATTTACGTATATCACAAAGCTGAGATGCAGGCTGTTCATGTAACTTTTTAGCATATCTACGTGGGTTTACAAAATACAAAATATCAAGGGGTCCCATCCATCCCATCATTTCTCACTTTTTAAAACACCCCTGCTCCAATTGGAAGGATGATTATGGGTAAGGATGATAGCTGGCAGATATTATTATACTGTACAGTGACAAGCATATTCAACAAGCACCCCTGCTGCAGAGCGAGCATCTGGTTCCTCCCCAACCTGCATCTTCCTTTCTTTGTACACAACTCCATTAAATCCCCAACCCTCCGGCAACCTGACCCGCGACTAACACCCCCTCTTGTCTCGTGCTGTTCCTTGTTATTGCAGGCCGCCGTCGCCCGTCCCAAACGCCCTTCCCACCGCATGTCCTTTTATGTTGTTTTTTTATTTTTTTTTTTTTTTTAATACGCCACCTGCCTTCAAATGCCCCACCTGGAATCTCGTTACAATTTTAGCAAGCGCCAGCAGGCTCGCTCTCCTCTGTGGGTTTTCTTGCATATTTCCGTTTCTAAGAAGGATCTTGAGACATGTGCTGTGTTAATGTAATCAATTAACACAAATCATGTTTATATCGTTTTACAATTAGAAAGAATACATGTAAATTATAAATAAAAGGAATAAATTAACATTTGAGGTCAAATTTACAGTAGTGTTGAACATAGCAACCGTTGTGACTGACCAGATGGATCACTGGTATTAATATGTTTGTATTGCTGCATGGCAAACAAGTACCAGTAGGTGCAGTAGATTCTCAGAAACAAACAAAACCCAGCATTAATGATATGCACGCTCTTAAGACTGTGCAGTTGGGCAATTAGTTGAAAGGGGTGTGTTCAGAAAAAGAGCAGTGTGGCGTTCAATCAGTGATCAGTGATCAATTTTGTGAAAAAAAACTGGTGTTAATTAGGTGGCCCCTATTTGAGGATGAAACCAGCACTTGTTGGACATGCATTTTTCTGTGAAAGCCTGAGGAAAATGGGTCGTTTAAGACATTTGTTCAGAAGAGCAGTGTACTTTGATTAAAATGTTTTTTTGTTTTGGGTATCATGCAAAAAAATGTGGGCTGTTCAGCTAAAATGATCTGCAGAATATTTTTATTTGCTACATAGCAAACAAGTTACCAGTAGGTGCAGTAGATTCTCAGAAAACATACAAGACCCAGCATTGATGATATGCACGCTCTTAAGGCCGTGCATTTGGGCAATTAGTTGAAAGGGGCATTCAAAAAAATGTCTGCCGTTGACTTTACAAACTCAAAGCTATTTTGGTTTGTTTTTGTTTTTGTTCCTAGGATTTGACAATCCTATGAATCACTAAACGAATATTTTTTTTTTTATAACTGCTTCACACCTGTGTGGCATGGACTCAACCAACTTGTGGAACTTTTCAGCTGTTATTCCACTCCAACTTTCTTTAACACCATTCCACAATTCGTTAACATTTCTTGGTTTTGCTTCAGAAACAGCAAGTTCTACATTGGATGAAGGTCCTGGGATTGGGCTGGCCACTCCATAACATAACATCAGAACAAGATGTTGCTGGTTTACTAGCAACTGTTTTGACATATGCAAGCTGCTTGGGGATTAAGTAAGCCCAATACCATAGTAGGAGAAACATGCCCATATCATGATGCTTCACTATCTTCACTGTGTACTGAGCGACTCTTGGAGATCGTTTTAGCTGAACAGCCAATAACTTCTTACACCTCTTTTTCCCCTCTCCAATCAACTTTTTCATAAAAGTACGCTGTTCTTCTGATCAAGTTCTTGAACGACCCATTTTCCTCGGGCTTTCGAAGAGAAATGCATGTCCAACGAGTGCTGGTTTCATCCTTGAATAGGGGTCACCTGATTCACTCCTGTTTTTTTCGCAAAATCCATCACCGATCACTGATTGAATGCCACACTGCTATTTTTTGAGAACAGGCCTTTTAACTAATTGCCCAACTGCCCAGCCTTAAGAGCATGCCTATAACGAATGCTGGGTCTTGTTTGTTTTCGGAGAATCTACTGCACCTACTGGCAATACAATTATACGAATAACAGTATTTAATCTGATTAGTCACATTGGCCTGCTATTATTTTGAACACTACTGTAAATGGAAAAAGCACAACAGTGTCTGATATCATTTATCCATATTAAAGCATTATTTTTTAGTGAGTTTGAATTGATCATATATTCTGTATTTCTTTACTACTACCAGTACTAAAACTAGTACAAATGTGGGAAGTTTAAGTAGTGGAGTGGTAGTAACTAACACATATTAGACACTGCATCATGCTAAGGTTCATTTCACAATCAGGAGGTTGGTATCAAGGATTGGGTCAGTGGCTGGCAAGTACATGACATCTCGATCTTAGCAAGCTCCTGCCGTGTTCAACAGAGCGAGGCGGCGGACGACATGCTTAAAGACCCCTCCGCGTTAGAGGCGAGAAAGCCCATAACTCGGACGGTATCAGATCCGAAATTGAATTTTCTGCTCTGCCACCCGATGCTTGTTGAGATGGAAACGGGGCAAGCATGGGGGGCGGGGGGTGGAGGACGGAAAGGAGGGGAGGGGATGGGGTGTTCTTTGAATCTCTTAACCTTTTTACGGCTTGTTGCGGTATCAAGCCCGGGCGGACAAGATCGGACTCTGACACGTTTGTCGAGGGATGACAAATTAGCTGTCCTTCCAGATGCCTGATTGCCTGACCTTTATTCACTAAGTGGCGTTGCTGATGAGGGGTGCAGGGTGACAGCGGTAAATGGTGCCTTCATCTGCATGGAGATGCGCATTTTACTATGCGATCGATATCATCATGACGTTAGATGCATAAACACATTAAAATACACAACTTTACTTTGCTCTAATGTTTGCATAAAATCTGCCAAGTCAGACTGTTTCTACGACCCCTCAAACTTGACATTTGACGGTCCTTACATTCAAGTGGCATCCTGCCCATTAGCTCCAATGTTGCATGTTAAGCAGTTCTACACCGGGTAAACTTTATCCAAGTGCATCTTTGGCTAACTAATTGAGTTGGAGCAGGGACATTTAAGCACCTCTGCCTGGCAGGGACCGTGCAGAAAGTAAATCAATTTTAATTAGAATAAACCTCAAGATTAGATCTGGCCTTTCTTTGCCGGTCATTTGCATCTCACCTCTCCACGCCATCCCGGTGCAGGCGGCCGATAAGTGGGATTTGGAGATGAGGGAAAGGAGTTAAAAGTGCTCAGCAGGTGATCTAAAAAGGTTCCAAAGGGAGTCCAATTAGTTGAACGAGAGGAACGGGCATCTACCTGCCATCAAAAACAGCACATGTGCATATGATAAAGTTGTACATATTCTTACTTTCAGAGCTTTAAACCCGCACGGTCATCTCAGACGCGCTCAAAGGGATCTGCTGGGGTGATTTGAGAGCCTTTTAGCTCAGCGTGGTTGTTGTTTTCAGACGGGTTGGCTTTGAGTGTGATGCTTCTCGGGGTCCTGTTTGAGAGAAAAAGAAATACAAATGCACGCGGCTTGTAGGAACGTAGGCGATGGACATCGTTTAGTAGCTGCTAGAAATTCGAAAGATACAGTGTGATCGCTTGCATGCAATGCAGATCTCCCCAAACCTTTACAATCAAATGGTCAGCAACTCTTTGGACACGAATTGCAGTGCCCCAGCCATGCCCTTGCAAAGACGTTCTGCTTGATGTTTTTCAACCAATTTTGCCCTCATTTGTACCAACATGTGCGTGTCGGTTTGTGGGGATTGAAGAAACCGCCCTAAACTTACAGTATAGAGACTATCAAGCTCTGTGAGCAAGTTCAAGTCAATAGCGCCACCATGTGGTGTACTTGTCAGAACAATACAGGCAACAACACCGCTAGGGTGTCTGCTTTGACATATGTACACCCTTTCGTGTGAAAGGAGTAAAAAAGTTAGTTTACGCTATCCAGTCCGGCTTATTGAGCTTTTTCAGTCACTTATTTGCCTAATGCGGAAAGTCACACCAAGTACTATACATTGTTTAAAGAATGAAAACATTTCTCGACTTTCAGGTTCACTGGACTGTCTTTTAGCTTATTTCACAAACTGCTGCAATAATGCGGCTTTGTCAAGATAGCAATAGTTAATCATATTTCATTAGATTGCTGGCAGTTAACATCCAATGCCTCCCAATAATAATAACAATAATAAAATACTTCATCGTCAGCTTTTTGTCCGAATTCACTACATGGTGTTTACGTTTTTTCACATTCTGGAGGTTGGTGCTCCACTCCTCCCACTCACCTTGCCTACGTTCACATGCAATCAAATAACACCATCATAACCGGAATATTAGCAAACCCCGGCTGCCTTCTGAAAAACCTAAATACGCTCATGGGTTGCTCCATTTCCAACCCCAACATTGGGCCATGTATACGCCTGTCGGGACACCCCTATCCAAAGGAATATTCATTTGGGTTCTGCGCATGTTCCATTTAAAAGGGAAACAGGGCGACACGCAAAACGCCACTAATTTGGAGCGCGGAGGAACGCGTCACCTTGTTAGTGTGTGCAAGACGTGCAGCTCCATTTCCTATTTCTTCACATTCTTGCCGTCCATTAAAGAAGAAAGTGAGACAGATTAGTGTCAGGTACTGGTGGTGGGTCAGCACCAGCACCAAAGCGCAAACAAAGGCGACTGCTACCACCCTGAGCTGTTTATTATCCACCGTGTTGCTCTTGTTGTCAAACAGCAGTGTGGCATTCAATCGGTGATCAGTGATCAATTTTGTGAAAAAAACACAGGTGTTAATCAAGTGGCCCCTATTTAAGGATGAAACCAGCACTAGTTGAACATGCATTTCTCTTTGAAAGCCTGAGGAAAATGGGTCGTTTAAGACATTGTTCAGAAAAACAACGTACTTTTGATTAAAACGTTGATTGGAGAGGGGAAAAAATTATTTCCAATGCCTTAAAATGGAGAGCAAAACAAGAGACATGTGGTAGAAAAAGGAAGACAACTATTAAAATGGATCAAAGAATAACCAGAATGGCAAAGGCTCAGCCAATGATTCAGGATAATCAAAGACAGTCTGGAGTTACCTCAAAGTACTGTGACAGTTACAAGACATTTGTGTGAAGGTGATTTGTTTTTAAGAATCCCCCACAAAGTCCCTCTGTGAACTAACTGCCCAATTGCACAGCCCTAAGAGCGTGCATATCATGAATGCTGGGTCTTGTTTGTTTTCTGAGAATCTACTGCACCTACTGGTAAGAATATAGTAATAACAGTGATTAATCTGGTTAGTCGCATTGCACTGCTATTATTTTGAACACTACTGTACTTCGATACAGTAAGAAGAAGCGGAAATGTCCAAAGTTTCTACCCCACAGAGAGTTTTTCCTTGCCTTCGTTGCCACGTGCTTTCTCATGTGGGGTTTCTGTTGCAGGAGGAAAAAGTGAATAGAAAGTTCCTTCTACAGAGAAGCGCCAAAAAATAATGGCCCCTTCCTTGGCGTTTGTGCCACAAAGTTTCAGTCCTGCTAACAACCAAGCAGTTTTCAACTAATTGCAGTGCAGTAAGTCACATGAAATCCTCCCTAGAAGATACTTGTGGCTCTCATCTACTGTAAACAGCCCTGCCTTGTCTCATTTCATTAACGAGAGAAATAAACATGAAGTTACTGTCGGTGTTTACACCAAAGATGACAGATGGCAGGTGCAGGGACTCAAGCTGTAGCCTTTCTAATATGCGGGAGAACTTCCAACTAGGAGCTGTAGGGAAGCGCGGCCATAAAGTGAGAGCCAAACGCAGCGGAGAGTTGACTGAGGAAGATGTGAAGGGACGTGTCCCAATCTCCCCTCATTCAGAGCCGACAGTCCATCTGTCACCACCTTGGAAGTCCGCAGGGGGATCAATGTCTGCTGAGATGGCCAAACCAAAAGCTATCTGCATCCCTATTAGTATTCCGCAATGGCGGAGCGCTCGGCCCGTCTCCGGCAGCACAGGTGACTTGTCAATGGATTGATAAGACAAGCCCGGCCTGGGCCGAGTGATTTAACACTCACTGGGATGAACTTTTAGCGCATGCAGAACACATCCAAACTGGTGTAGCGCCGTACCAGGATGAATGGCCACACTTTCCCAAGGACATCATAGACAGCAAGAAGACACAAACCCTCTAAAGTGGGCTTCGGGTCATTTTCATTTTTCACTTTTCTGCCGTGTGAGTACAGCACGGAATTAAGGGGGCCACCCGCTACATCATCAATACAGTATATGCTGGGAAACTCGCGTGATCATCACAATGCGTTTCTACAATCACCAGAGCAGTCTTGTCGTGTAAAGGATCTTTGTTTGGCCTCAAAAACAGCAGAGTAGGGTCCTGTCATAAAGAACATGCGCATTCTTTTTCTACTTTTGTTATTGTTTTAGTGCAATTTTTGTTTGTATTATTTTTGTATCTGTATTATACTTTACATCTATTTAAGTCATTTTTATTGTTATGTATGTAGTCATTTTTTACACTTATTTAAGTTACTTTTACGTGTATTTTTTTATACGTATTCAGGTTATTTTTATTTTATTTATTTTGCAAACATTTTTTTTACACTTTTTAAGTCCCCTTTAATTTTTAATCTTTTGTTTTATACTTTACACTTAGTTATAAGTGTATAATGTGTTTATTGATTCCTTAATTTATATTTGTTCTGTTTTTATTTAGGTCAAACCATGCAAATGTATTTTTTTTAAATAGCCTGTCATGTTTTGAAACAATAATACACCTAATTACATGTCTAAAGTGGACATGTCCTTTAGTTTTTAAAGGAATATATTCAGGCCTTTTGTCAAGAAAATGAGGAAGATGCTAACTAAATGCATACAAACAATGCGTCAATGAAAATTAAATATCAAAAAGGGTTCAAAATAAGATATTTCACCTGTAACCCAGGAGGAAGATGAATAAAATATTGTTACATATTTTAATGTCATTGTGGACTTGCTGTCTGCAACCCACTTTGAGCTCCCTGCCCTGAGCTGAGAACCACTAAAATAGAGGATCTTTGATCGTTTTGGCTGTAGGTCCTTAAGATCAGTAGAGCACTCTTGACTCATAATGTAAACACATTTCTTAAAAAGTTGATTGGCGAGGGGAAAAAATGATCTCCAATGCCTTAAAATGTACAACAAAACAAGAGACACGTGACAGAAAATGGAAGACAACTATCAAAATGGATCAAAGAATAACCCGGATGGCAAAGGCTCAGCCAATGATTCAGGATATTCAAAGACAGTCTGGAGTTACCTCAAAGTACTGTGACAGTTACAAGACATCTGTGTGAAACTGATCTATTTACAAGAATCCCCCGCAACGTCCCTATGTTAAAAAAAGGCACATGCAGAAGAGGTTACAATTTGCCCCAAAAATATATTTTTTTCTTTTTTCTTCTGTTTTAATTGATGTCTAATTTCTGACACTGTTAGTACTCTATTAATCATTTGGTGAGGTAAAATGCCTAAAAAGTCCTGCCCGATCCATCCATCCATTTTCTATGCCGCTTATTGTCATTAGGGTCGCAGGTATGCTGGAGCCTATCCCTGGTGACTTCGGGCGAGAGGCGGGGTACACCCTGGACTGTTTGCCAATCAGTCGCTGGGCAGACAAACAAGCATTCACACTCACATTCATACCTATGGACAATTTAGAATGTGGGAGGAAACCGGAGTACCCAGACAAGACCCACGCACGCATGGGGAGAACATGCAAACTCCACACAGAGATGCCCAACAAAGATTCAAACCCACATCTCCTGACTGTGAGACCCACTCAACCAGCGTGCGACCGTCCTGCCCAATCCTTGGAACAATACCGAATAACTGCTGAAAAGCTGAGAAGCAAGCATGCATCTTTAAGGCCCACGGTGGAACCCTCACTCCTGGACAAATAGCAAAATCAGTCACTACCAACATACCCATGTCTTCATCCTGACTACAATTTTTTACTTGATTTTTCTGGGCCAAGTCTAAAGTCTCTGACCTTTATGGCTCTGAGGGGATTTGAAGCCACCAATCAGCACTCTAGTGTCGGCGCTGGAAGGATTGCGGAGAAAGACATCCGCTCATCAACAACAGCACTCAATCAGCACAGGTGGTGTTGCTATAACGGGGTAAAAAATATGTTTATATACGCCCACAAGGACATGACCTCAGAAAATACAACAGGAGGGAAATATGCGGTGTCATGGCGTCCGGACGTTGTTTTGCGGTTGATCCTGTTGGCCACCCATCGTACATACAGACTTCCCTAACAATTTATCTCTCTTGTTTCTCGGGTTGCATGGCCTTGATTGGTGATGGTGATGATACTCCAAAGAGGACATGACTTCCTTTACAGAGAGAAGATATGCAAAAATAAGCGGGCAAACACTTGTTCACACCAAACAGAGTAAGAAATTAATCACGATTAATTTGAAAACTGTGATTAATTTGGTTATAGTTTGTAATAATTAGAAAGCCCTGTTTTTTTATGACTTTTTTATTAGATACAATGTCAAAAATAGCGCATTAACCGCCTTTAGCCATACTTTATTTTGTGTCTGTTTTCACTTTTTGTCTTCTTTCTCTTTGGCTGCCTTATCAAGTTCTCCCCGCTTCTCCAATCTTGCTGCGCCTTCAAACATCCCGATCACTGTGTAGGTGACGTAAGCGATTCATCGAAGCACAAAACCATCCTTGATTTTTTGTAATCAAGGTACTCGAATTATTCGTGTAATCATTGCTGCCCCATTGACAATAAATACTATCGGACCTAAAAGTGTGTATCAAATGTTAAATGCTACTGTTAAGAGATTAGTGACTAATGACTTTTTGCTGGAGTTAAACCTTCCGGTCATTTTAAGCTATCAACACAGACAAATGTAATTGTCTGCTGTCTTTTATTTCTTTGTTCATAAAATACAGTCAGAATGGGCGTATGTCACACATAGTTGCAAATGGCGATGAACCGTGATTAATTAATTTGGAAACTGTGATTAATGGGATTAAAGTTTGTAATCATTTGGCAGCCGTAATTTTAAAATGAATATGGCACTTCTAAAACTAACATTGCACATGTGCAGCATTTGTCTTATTTTTGCACAAACCTCCGCTACATTCACACTGCAGGGTAGGATCCCAAATTTGGATATTTTGTTTAAAATCCATTTTTTTATTTGTTGTTAACATTACCAAACCAATGCGACTTATAATGTGAACGCAACGCGCCTGGACTGTGACAGGCACGCACAGAAGCATGATATCGCTCACATTTCCATGTGTTTAAGGAAGGAATGATGGCTGCAGTGTGTGCTCCAGTGATACCATTAACTTCATTTCTGATTCGATACTGGGTCAAATTTAGGCTGGTATCGGCGATGCCAGTTCAATACTATGTGCAAATTCATCTTATGTGTCTGGCAAATTTTAAAACGTAGTGTACAGTATTTCAAATCATAGCAAAAGAATACAAGACATCATAGTCATTTATTGATTTATAATAAACCGTGAAGTATATTGAGGTAGTGGGATGATTTACAACTTAGCCAAGCTAATATAAGGACAAATTCATATATCTGAAGTATGAAAAGTATCACATTTTGATTTCAGAATCGACGTTAGATCATGAAGAGCTGGTATTGGAGATATTGACATTTCAGTATCATTACCAGCATGCTCTCCTTAATGCGATTGTGGCAATTTTAAGGATTTTGTTCAACGGAAGTCGATATTTTCTCAACCAAATGATTCCGTGTAGCAGATAGAGAAGAAAGTTGGCAAGGATTTTGATATGGAAGTTTGTAGACAACTTGTTGTTCCAAGGTGCGTGTGGGTGGAGTGGTGAGACACTGCCGAGAGCTGCTTCACTGACACCTTCAAAAAATCATTTTCAGATGAGTCGTACTTTTGCCTACATCGGTGAGTGCATTTATCTGAGTCTTACACGATAAACTACATCTTTCCATGACTGCCTACCTTTAAAATCTCGGTAAGCACGGCAATAGACGCCTTTCCGTGATGTATATGTCGGATATACGCATCCACACTGCAGTTGCATTGCATGCATATCCCATTTATACCCACATACAAATGAGACCTGAGTTGCATTTGAAAAAATGGGAATTGTGCTGCTCACACTGACATAGTAAAACCAGATACAGGTTGCATGTGAGCAAAAAACATCGGAATTGACCCACAGTGTGAACAAAGTGTTGATTTGCGGAACGCATCACAGTAAGAGCATGATATGAGTATCGGCAGATATTGGTGTCATACATGAGGCGCGGTATGCTGGATATGGGTAAGAAAGCCAATATGGGGCACCTTTACTGTATCTCTAATGTACAAGAAGAACAGAACAATGCGCTCCAAACATACAGTACATATATGCCTGCTTAAAAAAACAGCTTCTCGACTCCAATCTCGAGCATGTATGAAAAATGACACCGGCGAGCTCACATGCATGTGCACATGGAGGATTATGCCCGAGCGAGCACGCTAACAATGTGGTCAAGGGCAGGCGTAATAATGAATTGATTGTCCCCTGAGAGTGTCATAATGAATGTGGATCGGACCGTGCTGTGTGTTTGAGGAATCGATTCAGCTATGAATTACCAACAGCATCCAGGTGATTGATTATATTCTTTTCCATTTAGGGCAGCTTCAAGCTTAGATCCATTATGAATATCTTTAGTTGGCAAAAGGGAAATAAAAGAGGAATTAAGAGGAAGACGTTGGCGAAAATGGCAAAATCGGAATGAATTCCCCAACATTTGTCAATATTCCTGAAGTGCGGCACATGCAGCGCCGCCCCACGGAGCGGCATTAAGCTTTCATGAAAGGGAAAGTTAATTAGATATGATGACTGAACTCCCAGGATTGTAATTAGCCAAACTGCGTGACTGCTCTCCTGTAATTAAATGTCATTTTCCCTCAGTTCACTGAGCCTGAAAAAAGGGAAAAGGAAGCGCAAGGAGGGCCGTGTGGTCACGTTCTGGGCGTTTGTGCAACACTGGGATGACACAAAGAAGGTTTGAGCAGATTGGATAGTTGGTGGTCTATTTTAGGGCCACGTGTGACATTTAGATGGACTGTTTGGGCACGCTAAATTCATGTCGCAGCGTAAACACGCAAGGTGAAAGTGTGAAGGTGAGACGTGTGGCGGGAAAATTTCGCCTGCGGACCAAACACGGAAATGTCAGATTTCACGCTGGCATATGTGGATAACCCCGGGAAGGGAGCGCAAGAGCGGGGCAGTCCGACCGAGCGCACGGCGGGTCTGTTGTCATGCTAGGGAGCCCCACCTGCGGGAGCCAAACTATTGACTGACATCAGAGGACGCACTCTGGAGGACAACATCTAAGACTACCACCGCTGCTGGACAGGTGCCGCATCCACGGGATTCCGTGGTATTAATAAACAATACATGTCGGTTACTCTCATCAAAATACTAATTCATGAATGAAAAACAAACAAATGATCCACTCATGTCATCATAACAGCACAAATCCCATATTACCCTGTTGTACCCCATTTCTGCATACATTTAACCAACTTCAGTTCTGATCATGAATACCACAAAATTTTGAGTTCAGATTTGGAACCTTTATGATCAGGACCGCTCTTGAATATTATTATGATTTATGAAGAGGACATCTTTTGCCCCTTAATGACAGCCATTCAACTCTTTAATTTGTGTTGTGTAAAAAATACTGTACTATAATTTGATACCACTAATTTTTTATGAAGAATACGCATTAAAATTAAATAGCCTGTATCAGTCACGTGTGTTTTTTTGTTATAAAAAATACAAAATTTCAGCAATAACAAAGTAAATAATAATATTTCTCCATGGAATGGTATTAAATGATGTATTTATGTATAATTCCAATCATTTTCAACATTTTCTTAAGTAAAGATCGCTGAATTTGCACATTTCCTGACCAAATATGGGGCAAAAAGATTAGATGAGTCTGCCGCAAGCATCTCCTCTCGGCTTAGTGCACAAGGCCAGCCGACCATCAGAGTTGCATCATGGCGTCTGCCAGCTTGTGTTTGTCAACACGTTGCCGATAGTACAATGTCGCAGAGACATTTATTGCACACAATGACTCTCTAAAGCCTGTGTAATGTCCTTAATGTAAGTGCGACATTATTATTCGTGCTAATCCGACAATAAAATACAGAGAAATGTCATATGGGAGGGACTTACTCGGGGCGGGGGGGTGCGTGAACTGGAAGGTGCTTGTCACTGCCTTACTTCCATAGAGAGGAATACAAACCCAGCATCTTTTTCTTGTAGACTGGACAGTAGCGGGTCAAACGCATTGCAGATGCTCTGCTGAATGAATGAATGAATTTGACTGTCAAGATGGAGGATTATGGTGGTCAGACTTTTTCTAAAGCAGTGATTTTCAAACTGGAGGGAGGGAGCGCTTTGGATGTGGTCCAACATTCAGTATAAATCCCATAGCAAACTGAAGAGGAAGAAGTCATGTAGCTAACAAGCATGTCTACCAATGGAAATACATACCATCCTATGGAAAATTGCATTTTTAAGGACGTCCACACAGACTCTTCTAACAGAGTGCGCTCGCTCAGCGTCACATGACGTCATCCGTGCGCCCCGGTCAACAGCCATGACTAGTTGACTTGCGCCAAATTAAACTGTTAGAAGGGTATCGTTTAACATGTTTAGCGTTAAAATAGCTAAAAAAAACACACATCCACAATAAACCTGCAGTGCTTAAACCCAATGCGTTATTTCCTACTATCGATTAAATCGATTGATTACCTTTCAAATGATGGGAACTCGATATATGTTGCCTGGAACGGCAATTTGGTGAACACAGATGGATGCAGTTGGATCATAAGAATATAAATCGATACATCGATCTAGCGAATGAATCGTTACATCCGTAGTACAAATACATTCCAAACCAAAAATGTCAGTGTGTCCCACTTCCAGTACCGCTATAATAATAAATACCATTGACTTGAGCCTACTACCATGTAAAAAAAACCCACCTATATACACAAGATTGTGCCACATTTTAATGTGCAGCTAATATAATGCAATATTCCCACATGCATGCACGTACCTTGGAAAGCCGCAATATGTGCAGGCACAATAATAAGCAAACAATGGGTTGCCATGGTGTATAATCATAGACATGGTTCAAATAAACACATAATGACAAACTCAGCATGTACTTAAAAAAAAGCCAGCTGTCCATTTTGAGCCATACAAAGATCAAACCTAGCAGCTTACATACAGTATATATGCTGTGTGTTCTATTTGTTTACAATGCATCTTGAATCTGAAAGCTTATGTAATTCTCTGCTAGTGTATATCTATGGCTGAGATGCGATCGCTCCTCCAAAGTGCTTCATGACAGCGGACTTCACACCGGAAATCAATTACAAAGAGTCCAAACAATCCAAAAGTCAAAACGCTCACCCACCCCAGACTACATGTGAAAACCATCCATCCATCTTTTTCCGCTTTTCTGGGTCACGTCGCGGGGGAAGCAGCCTAAGCAGGGAAGTTCAGACTTCCCTCTTCCCGGCCACTTGGTCCAGCTCCTCTTGGTGGATCCTGAGGCGTTCCCAGGCCTGTTGAGAGACGGACTACGCTTACATGCAAGCAAGGTCAATATATAAGAACGTAGATCCACCGATAAATTAAGAGCACTGGACCATGGACTAGGATTCTCATGATTTTCCACCAACTAGAAATAAGCCAAAGTCAAGGACATTGCAGCAATAGAGTAGAAGAAAAATGATGGGATAGGAAAAGCATGAATGCGTGTGCAGCACGGTACGGATAGCCTGGCGTACCTATAGAGTACACGCGTGAAGCTTGCAGTGCCGCCTCTATCCTCTCAACGGACAATCAATCAATAATTGCGATTGTATTTCCCAAGCAAACGAAGTTACCAAATTGAAAACGTGCCAAAAAAAAAAAAAAAAGAAAACAAAACCCCCAGTGGAGCGACGGCGCTGACACTAAAAGCTCCATCATGCGAAAATGATCCCCGGGGGAGCGTTTTATGTTTGCTTGAAATCGGCCGATTTTACGACTGCAGCAGGCTATGTAATGTAATCACATCAAACTGCCCAAAAGAGCCTCTTCAATTCTCCTTATGTTCGCCTGATCGCTTATCGGCACGGACCTGTAATGGGAAACAAACTGCTATGATTTTTCTGCGGGAATCCTTGTCGAAGGCAAAGTCACAGCGGCCGCATTTCACCGAGTGTGAAGGGAAATTGAATTCCTATCTAATGACCTCTGCTTTGAAACAAGTCGCTCTCACGTTACATCCTACAGCCCGCGGGCACTTGACGTGTCTACGTCTAATTCCACCTGAGCCCTTAATTACCTCGTTAATTTAGGCTGACAGGGGAGGTTAAAACCCCTCCGTGATCCCCAGGCTCCGGTATCAGCCACCGGACCGGAGGCCGTAACCCTGCTCCCGTGTTTTGGACACCGTTAGGTGTTTTAACGAGGTTTCCATCTAATCTGCAGCTTTATCTTTATGGATCTTGGCATAACCTAATTGTCGGCAAACAGCATCTTTGCGGCGAAAAAGCCGCATCTAAAAGAGGCTCAGGGGACGTTTTACAGTGCCAAGGATGAAAGGAAAGATAGGATACGAGAGCATCTGTTGAGGATTCCCACTTTTGGCTGCAGGAAAAGTTATCTAAAGGTTCGTTCACACTTGCCGTGTTTGCTGCGGTTAAAACGAAGGCTATCTAGACAGAGGAGTAATAAAGAGCGGGCCGAGAGGAGGGCTATATTGGTTTAGCCGCGCAGCCATCACACGTCCAACCTTGACTGAAGTCAGCATTAGAAAGGCTGGTTGCAGAGGCAGATAGAGCACAGACAGGGGAAATGATAGTGAAGGGGAGCAGGAGAGGGCGAATAAGGGGAATGACAGCAAGGAAGATTGATGGCTGACTCCTCCTGGCTGCCTCATTTTTGCCTCTCCGGCCTAGGAGGCCCCGGCAAGGCGGTAAAAAGATGGAGACGATAAAAAGCACATTGGCAAGAAAAAGAAATGGGGAGATGGTGTGCGATAACGGCGATGATTGGAAGAGTAAATTGTGTGGGAATGCTTGACTAAACAGAAATATTGTGCTCCAACGTAAGGGCAAACAAAAAATGATTAACAACAATAAAATAAGTATAGTAGGAGGAAATTACTAGCCGCACGTGTGCGGGTGAATAGGAATGAATGTTTGTGCACAACAGGGGGTGTTGAAAAAAACATGCATGCAGCCGATGGAACGAGCTTTACGTGGAGTCGGACCTGAAGCAGTAAGCACGGCATTATGGATTAGCGATGTCAACGCACCAAAAAGCATGCATGATGAATGACGCCAGCGCTCTAGTGTGCAACCCTGTAAGCCTTTCAAAATATTCACTCGTGGCACATTGTTTCAAACGCGAAACACTAACCCTTGTGCCACCCTCTGGCATTTTTCCAGATTGCGGCATGAATTTTGATTATTAGTCTGTGTGGTCTACTCTTATATATAATTTCTGACTTGACTGACGCATTTTGACAGGGAGTCCAAATCTATTGTTTGTTCAGTTAAAAGAAGAAATCTGTTTAAACTTTGTTCATATTTACTCTAAACTCCATACTTATTTCTGGAACATTCAGTCACCATTCATTAACTAAGCGGTATAGAAAATGGATGGATGGATGGAGGATTCAGTGTTAACAAATGAAATGTTTTTGTAGTTAGGAGTATAGAAAAGCTGTTTATGACTCTGTAAATATGGTTTTAAACATTATTAGAGCCCTGTGGACATGGAATAACACCCCTACAGTCACATTTTCACTCCTATTATTTATTGTTTACAACACATTGCAAAACTCTGCAGGGACACGAGATGGACCCTAGCTAGCAAGACAGTGAGCTGACCTGTTAGTCTCCAATATATTTATTATAATATTAAAGGGCCAAAAACGTACCACTTCCACATACCAACCACTTATCATGTGGGACATGCCATGGCTGACTTCACTGCAGCCTAGTGACCACAATACTACATCTCACATTTCATTACCTTTCGGACAAATAATAGACCATAGTCCACCACAAAGCGATGACTAAATAATGTATTCATATTTGTAAAACGACAATACAGCGAGGGAGCGACGGTCAAACAATGACTACAAGCAGGGACTTTTACTCAAATTTACACCTAAGTCACTCACGGCGTACACATTTCCTTAGTCATAAATCACCAGTACTTAAAGGTAAGGTTTAGTGGTATTAAATAAACAGTACAGGTGAATGGAGTCAAGTAGTGGAATGGATCGGTTAGGTTACTTTAGTGCTATAGGTAAAATGTGAACGGCGTGTGAATTGAAACAAGGCAATATCCAGTAAAGGCACAGGTGGAGGGAACGGGGGGGGACATGTCACGGCTATGTCCTTCCTGATAAGTGAGTTTTCTCGTGGTTTGGACACCCCCCCCCACTGTAATAAGAGTTGACACCTATTTGTGACATACGACTGTATCTCTGATTGCCCGGGGCGTGATAGCATCCCGACACGCGCTCGGTCCGCCAATGGAGGGAGAGTGAAAGTGAGCGATGGAGAAATAGAGGGCGTTTGTGGCTCAAAACGCGGCGGGCACCGCGATATACTCTATCGGCGAGAGATACGGCGGCTGTGTGCTGTCGGGGGTAATGCTGAGATTGGAGGAGGCGGAGGGCGGGGGAGAGCAAGGCAAAATTGGGGTGTTTGCAGCTTATGCTGCTTTAAGATGTGTTGCTTGGCATGAGGGAATAGATGGATGAAATTATTGGGGACCCCGGGGAATCCATTTATTCACATGACTATTTGGTGCTGGCTGTCGGTCCGTATCACAGGACAGAGCGGGCATGACTGTGCGGGGCGACTCCCTTACATGGGTCACTAAACAATCCCACCAAGTACAGGATGTACTTGGTGGGATTGACGGGATCACAGCAAGTAACCATCATCAACAGAATGATGGTTGCTTTACCATCATCAAAAGGAATACAGTTCAAGTAGACAGGTGGACTTTCTCCAGGGGAAACCTTCTCAGTGATTTGGGCGGAGGAATAGGCTGGTTAGGTACAAGGATTAATACTAATGTGCCGCAGAGCATATCAAGTTGTCCCGTTGAACCTTGACCTATAAAAACCTCATTATACAAAAAATTCATGATACGAATTGGCCTTCGAAGACATTTCAATCGCGTTTAATAAAAAAAGGTTGAAAACCGGGCCGCACGGTGTCTGAGTGGTTAGCACATTGGCCTCACAGTCAGGAGGTGCAGGGTTCGAATCTCCGTTGGGCATCTCTGTGTGGAGTTTGCATGTTCTCCCCGTGTGTGGATTTTCCCCGGGTACTCCGGTTTCCTCCCACATTCCAAAAACATGCATGTTAGGTTAATTGGCGACTCTAAATTGTCCAAAGGTATGAATGTGAGTGTGAATGTTTGTTTGTCTATATGTGCCCTGCGATTGACTGGCGACCAGTCCAGGGTGTACCCCGCCTCTCGCCCAAAGCCAGCTGGGATAGGCTCCAGCATACCCGCGACCCTAATGAGGATAAGCGGCATAGAAAATGAATGAATGAATGAATATTGAAAACCAGAAAATGAAAATTGAAAGTGCCGCCCAGAATTTTGAATGTGCGCCGCCTTACAATCCCTCGCCTGGGGTGGTAATGCAACAAAATAAAGCGTCGGAACAAATTACGCCATTTAGATGTAAACATTGTCTCCTAATACAAAAATTCCAAGATACAAAAGCTCCTCTGAAACGAATTCATTTTGCATCTTCAGTTTCCACTGTAACGTGGCACAAAACCATATGCTCCTCAAATCATCCTATCTTCCAAAAACCCCGTAATTATCAAAATAGATGAATAAAATGAGCTGGGATCAATTCTGACACAACTTCGGGTAATTTACAAGTTAGGTTTATTTCTCATTTGGCAATATTTAAACAAGACTGCTCAGTCTGTGCGAAATAGAGAAAAGTGGAATGTGCATTTAAATGTCTTAATTTGTTGGAAGTGTTCAAATTCACCGTGTAAATTGCTAACGCTAATCGCTAGCGCGTGTACATAAAGGACACCCCGGACCCCCCCCCCCCCAAATATGTGCCGTATCCATGTATTTCTCTATACTGTACAGACTGAACTTGAACAGGAAAATGCAACAAAATGGAGAGCTGTAATGCATACAAGCATATTCAAGAGTCAAATTGCATGTTGAGTACAATAAATTTGTATATGTTGGCAGGGCCCCTCTATTAGAGAAAATACACATGCACCAACAGCAATATATGAAGGATATTGGCTTTTTTGTTTAGAACTGATATGGCGATATCTTTCTCAAATCTCAATTTCTGCTATGTGATATGTGTTTTACCATCCATCCACCCATTTTCTACGCCGTTTATCCTCATTAGGGTCACAGGTATGCTGGGGCCTACCACAGCTGACTTTGGGTGAGAGGCGGGGTACCTAACGAACTGGTCGTGATGTGTGTTTTTGTCCCCTTTATTTATAAGGAGTGCTATTGGCCAGGGGTGCTGTATAAAGGGGAAAAGGAAAAGTCAGAATGTCCCTTAACTGCAAGGGGACCCACAAAATATAGATAGGTGTTACTAATATCTCAAGATACAATATTAATTTGTTCCAGGGGGGCTTTCATATCTTACAATTTTCATATTATGAGATAGGATTCACCATATAAATGGTGTCATTTTCCAGCCCCCTCGAATACAGTACTATGATGTGTAAATATTTTACCCACCCGAAAGTTTGTTAATTACAACATAATCTTTTACATAAATGTTAAACGAGAAAATAATTAAAGTCAAATGGTAGACGAATAACAATAAAAGCTCTTCCGAGACAAACCCACGGCTGTGGGACTGAACTAAGGAAAGTATCCTCCACACTCCAGCATGAAAAACAACAATTTCAATGATTTGCCGCATCCCTGAGCTCTTTGAAGGCGTCTCCCTTTCGTTTGGGGGAAAGACGTATTTTTACAACGTGGTGGACGAAAGCAAAGATGTCAAATAGCACTTCTTTTCCTGGTTTTATAATGTAACGGCATTACAATGCCAGGTTTTACATGGAAGGCAATGAGGCCATTTTAAGCCACAACGCGTGTATCTGACACGACATAAATCAAGTTTTAGCCAGAGGGCGGGGGGCGTTCTTGGGATCCACCTGTGGTCTACTAAAGCCAAAAGCAACATCTAGAGGTGGAGGAAAATGCACTTCTGCCCACCTTGAGTCGCCATTAATAGCAAGTTGCCTGCCTGGCAGCGTCGGAAGCTCAGTGGCGCTTTAAAATTAAAGGTTGCGATAATAAATCTCCAGACTGTTGAAATTGTAATGGTCCCTATCGAGATTCATCTAAGGACTCTCAATTAAGAGACATTGCAGACACCGCGAGAGCTTTTTCGTCTAATGAAGTACTTCCCATTATTGTCGTGCTGGTAAATTATTCAGCCAAACTCTTGATGGGGGGGCCGGGCGACAAGACAGCGAGAAGGAGGGAGAGGGAGGAAAAAATAAAAACGAGAGAAGTCTCCTCATCATTTTCAATTCATCACGTTTCTCCCATATTGCCCTCCAGATCACAGAGAATATTCACCTAATCAGATTTATGATTTATCCCATTTAAATTCAGTGGACTCGCTCAAACGCTGCGGGGCGGTGGGCGGAAGGGAGGCCGAGGAGGATAGACAGAGAGAAGCAATTTATAATCTAGAAGCAAAAAAAAAAGACACCTAGTGCGGGTGACCTCTATTTGAATGAATAATGATTGGCTCTTCATACATTCAAAGCTGTGCCATTTCTAATGAGCTAAAATGATGATCTGCTCGTTGCTGCCTGATATGTCGGAATGTGCATTTCACAGCTGCCACACTCTTATGATGGGAGCGCTGGCGTTTCATTTAGCGCATATAAGTATGAAATCAAAGTCACGCAATTATGATACACACATTTGGACAGCGCTGGATTGAGGCTAGATGGCAGTAGATGTACTTATTTTCTCATGAATAGAAAATTAGCGTGCCGCTGTGGGCGACAGTGTGTTCCCCAAAAGAATCTCAATTCATTCGTTTACACGTATATCCACCGTCAGCGGATCAGAGCGTATTTGATACAAATGTGCGTTGGTTCATTTTTGAAGAGCTGCCTCATTAATCATTATTAGTGCAACCTGACCGACTTGATGTATAAGGCCTAATTAGCTCTTAATTGCAGCTTTTGTAATTCATTTTGAAGCCCCTTACTCTGTGGTGGATGAGGCGCCGCCTGCTTGTTTGCAAAGATCATTTAACTCATTCAAACTCTTTAAATGACACCCCGAGATGTATATCTTTGGAGATGGAAATGAAATAGCGGCATTACACCGTACAATTCAAAACAATTCTACTCGACTTAGCAAGTATGATGGGCCGTTCACCCACAGTGCACAGGGTAGCACGTTCTGTACTATGCATTATCTTAGCCAATGCACAGCAGAAGAGCAGTTTCGGTGGCAGATTACTATCACTGTCCTGCTCCACTGAAAGACTGGGCAGACCATTCCTCCCCCGCGCCGTGCAGCTTTTCAACACAAGAGGGGGTGGCGATAAAACACACACAGGACTAGAATTTTTACCTAATTATGTATTATATTATGTAATATGATTTATTATTATTGTTTATTAGTATGTATTTTTGCACTACAAATGGGAAAAATTAACCATTATGTATCTATTATCTATATGAGTATCTATCTGTTAGTGGAAAACAACAAGGGTAGAGGTGTGTGTATGCAAGCACTGACTCACTCACAGGTGAAAACTCACAGGTGTTCAGTGAAGACTTAAGTTTCACTAACTTAAGGGTGCTGCACGAAGACTCGTGTTTCACTGACTCGCATGTGTTAGATGAAGACTTGAGTTTCACTGGCTCATGGGTGCCCGACAAAGACTGGAGTTTCACTAACTCCAATACTCCACAAAGACATGGATTTCACTGACTCACGAGTGCTCGGTGAAGACCCAAGTCCCTCAGACTCATGGGTGCTTGACAAAGACTTGCGTTTTAACAACTCACCGGTGCTTGAGAAAAACGGACGGATTTGGGTACTTGACGAAGACTTGAGTTTCACTGACGCACAGGAGCTTGACGAGGACTTGACTTACAGTGACTAAACGGGTAGCTGCTCAGCACAGACTCGAGTTTCACTTACGGTTATGGTTTATTCCAACTCTAACGTTAAAGCCTGTGTTATGCAACGGCTTAAATGTACACAAACCTTTAGTACCGTTGATGGATCCACTATAGATTCACCGGTCTGTAAGGTCAGTGCTTAACCGGATGGATTGTTATTGATTCGTGTGTTGACTTTACCCTCAAAAGCACATTTAAAAGGCAGGCCAACCACACTAAGTGATTTCACCCTCCTACAGAGTATTTCTGTAAATCTCTCAACGATCCTACATAACCTCCAACCCCACTGTGCCTTTCATCATGGATGATGAATAGCCTTGACTCAACTACTTTGAAATCAGTCAGTAAGACACCACGGTTTGAAGCTTACAAGTTAGAACCCCCCCCCAGTTTTTGACGCTGTGGATTTTTGCATGAGGGAGAGTTTGTGTTTTTCAAAGTCACCGCACGACAAATCTGTTTCGCACTTCTAAATTGGGTTACCAAAACATTCCCCCCACCGAGTGCGGAGCGAAAAAGAGGAAATACCTTGGCGGTTGCGATCGCACCGAGGCGGTGTCGCTGCCTCTTATTGTTGGCCGCCTTGAAAACATGAGAAGGCTGAGCTCACACCCCCACCCACAACAATAGTAATAATAGTAAATATCTAACGTACTCACACTGTCACAAACATGCCTGGGTCTCTTTTGCAATGCATGACCTAAGTGTGAAATGCGCCCTGTGTTTGTTGCATTGTGGGAAGGCACTATAGAGACATACTGTATGCAGTTTCTGGCCACCGGTGCACAAGATACACCTGCTGCTATTACTAAAATAAATATGAAATAATATGCGGGCAGGGTGTTGTTGAAGTCTTGCAGACGACCAGAGGGAGCGCAAAGTGATAAAATATGAGGTGATACACCAAAAGGAGACCTGATGGTACACAGCGCTAGATGAAATGCCAAGGGATTGGTGGAATTATTACAAGCCACGCCGTGGAGAGAGTGACTGTCGCATGTAATGGCGAGTCCATTCAACAGCTGTCACAACAGTTCACTCAAGAAACGCTGACCTCCGAGCAGCAGCGCTGGAGGAAAAGGCAAATGGTCACCAAAGTCATTAGCAGACTGCACAACTATGACTGCCGGACTGTTCTGAAAGACGTGTTGAAGGGTTGTCACTTGGACGTAACCACTGCTATGGCTGGACTGGTAGGAGTCAGTGTAAGATTCATAGGCAGGAAAAATGACAAATGTCATTATAGCAGAATAATTCCGTATTTTATTCTCGTAGTTTGTACAGAATAAAACCCAATTGTTTAAAAGGACAATTTCAGTCAGAAATAGGACTCTAAGCCCAATAGTCAGCAGGAAACCCACTTAAATTGCCAACATTTGTGTGTGTGGATGCCGTATGCTTTACACTGAAAGTAAACCAAAACATAATTTCACTATTTATTAGTACAGGAGAAGAAGCAGAGACAAAAGAGCCTCAATGTTGGCAAGCGACTTTTAACAATTGTTTGATACAGAAAAGCACTGCAGATCAAATATTTCACTCAGTAAGCCACGCTTGCACTTCAGTCTCTTTTAAAGACCACTGCCTCGGCCTATTACATTTCAGCTGAATCTTAAACGCGAATATGGAGCCCTATGGTTTCTGTTCTAACAGAATCGTGGACCTGGCCTAGAAAATCTGAGTTTACTGTTACACGCGAAATCTCGTAGATCATGGGGTCTCAAACTTGCAGCCTGTGGGCCGTAAATGAGACGACGTTGTGCGGCCCCCACTTTATATGAAAATTTAATGTTAATGCGGCCCCTACAAGAAAGTAAAGTACATTTAAATTTCCCATTGGAATTGCGGAATGTCAATACTCAATATGACAGTCTCACTCAGGGCGTCATAAACAGAAAGAGCCAAAACATCACACAACTATACCTACAACAGGCAGGTATGAAAAGACGAGACGCTGTTAATAAGGGGGGAGTGCACAATAAACAACAACGTCATCTCTAACAACTAGCAACTAGCAGACATTTGTAGGACATTCCCGCAAAGGACACTGGGAAGCAGGAAGTGCTCTCAGCAACGCTACAATATGAATGGCACAGTGTTTCCAACCAATCACAGCGGGGTATAACACTCTCAGGGCCGTGACATCAACTGGCCTTGATGCAAGCAGAGAAAGATTTTTCAATGAGTGAAAGTTCAAGCGCGTCCCAGCGCGCTGTTCACGTACTGAAAGGTTGCTGTCCAGCATGACATTGCATGACGTGTAACGCTTATCTTTCTCTCCGAATAAATCAAAGTGATGCAGTCTGCAGTCTGAGTCCAGTCGGATCTGTGTGGACGTGGGCTTTCGGGGGTGGGGTAGTGTTCCTGGTTGTGGTGTGCCCCTGTGTGGATCTGGTCTTGTTCACAGTGCAGATTGCATTGATGGATTCCTTGCTTCCCCCCCACCCCCCATCTCGCGGCCTACACCGGGAGGTGTGGGAGTGGAATTGATGTCATTTATGGGACTGCACCATTCATCGCGCATTGACTAAACACGCAGCAGGAGATTAAAAAAAAGGTTTTTATTGTGCGTGCGTACATGTGCGCCAAGGCTGCGGCCCAGCCTCAGCCAGACTACGCCTCATGTGACCCCAAGGTAGATTGAGTTTGAGACCCCTGTCTTCGATAGTGAAATAATGTGAATGAAATGATCATTGTGACGAGAAGCAACGTTCGTGTGGGGAAGTATTTCCTCTGTGTCTCATCACAAACTATAGCCAGCCCGCTCCCGAACTAACCATGTCAAAACAGCAGCGAAAACACTTGGAAAATCCTCTCTTACAAAGCGTGAATGGAAGCTAGCGGGTTAGCTTAGTTTAGCAGAGCATGCTAGTGTGGCTCTGTATGTGTAACTCAGGAGCGTTTACACTGACCTACAATGCCACCTGACGACGTGCAGGTTCTGAGTAGACAACATGGGCCATTCGTCTAGCAAAATGTGTGCAGAGATCGACATTAGAAAAATTAGCCAGGCTTTCCGGCGATTGACTGGCGACCAGTCCAGTGTGTACCCCATCACTCGCCCAAAGTCAGCTGGCTCCCACATACCCCCGTGACCCTAATGAGGATAAGCGGCATAGGAAATGGATGGACGGATGGAAGTTAGTCAAGCTACATCTATTTCTCAATTACTGGGCTAAATTGTCCATTGATGGATTGCATCAATAAATGTAAGGTTTTTTTTTTTACACTTAATTAACTGACCCGAAGAAAACCCACGCGCACGCACCGGTAGAACATGCAAACTCCACACAGAGATGCCCAACGGAGATTCATAGAAAATTAATGAATGAATGAATAATTAACTGACCTTTTATTCACTAATCCAAAAAGCACACACTCTATGCTTGTGAAATACGTGTAAAAGGTACAAAAAACAAATTCTAAAAAATTTAACGGAAAACTTGTGATCTAAAATGTCAAATTGTGCTATTTTTACCAGCGCAGATTTCACATAAAGCCTCTAAAAAAATGCTTTTACAGAGCCTGGTTGCCACAGCTCTGAATTCTGCACGGACCGGTGTTAAAATTATAAACACAAATGAGAAATGCATAGAAAAATGCATGGACAAGAAATGCATCTAAAACGCTGTCTCTCTTGTATTCTGGTCAATACGGTAAATCTAGCATTAGTTATGACCACTCTTGCGTGTATTTTTGTGCAGTCTACGCACCTGCAGAACTCATCGAGGCCTCGTTGTTGTAGGTCAGCCCTTAAAAAAGTCATGTGTCATTTGTCAGGACCGGTTAAAAACACAAGCGTGTCTCATACTGTCATTCGTGATCTGCACACACAAAGAGCTATGATTCCGAGTGTATGAAAATGATCTACTGTACCAATCAGAAATCAATCAGGAATATCATTCACTAACAAAAGAATTGCAAGGTTTGTCAAGGGTTCTGCAAGCAAAAAAGAAGACTGAGCTCCCTCCTCTTCAGCACAGCACTTTAATAGCAACTTGGGTCGCATTTTTCGGATAAGTCTCACCGTGAAAAGTCATAGGAAAAAGCAGTGCTTATTTAATCCTACCCCTTCTCCGTGTATTTGTAATCACTTCTATGCATTCATTTAAATGTTTTATTTGTAATCTAGAAAATGTTACCATTTCCCATTGGGGAGAGAAACGAAGACCCAACGCAGTGTCCTCCAAAAGTATTGGTCTATCCGCACAACCTAGAACAGGGGTGTCCACCACAAACTGAAAAATGAAATAAAGCAAAGACAACGTCGATATTTTGTGAAGAAAAAAATGCATCTCAGCTTTATGATATAGGTGGAATTTAATTAATTCCATAATTAATATAAACCTTGGTTTTTACTTTTTTCCCATTTTTGCTGCAAATATTCAAACTTTCTTTATGTAATTATGACTTTATTCTCAAAATATTTTGCCTTTATATTTGTAACATTGTTAATTTTTCCACCACCTAGTTTTCCAAAATTTACTATTTTACTTGTTTTGTTTTTTTATGACAAAAAAACTTTAGTATTTTATCTTTATGCTAGTAAAATATTGCTATTATTATGACATTAAAATAAAGTTTTCTCGTTGGATGTTTTTTTTTAATTTTTGCCATTGTTGGGTTTTTTTCAGTTTTCTTGTTAAATTATATTTTTAAAATGTGGCGCAAGTTAACAAAAGAAGAGCAGCAGGTCAGCAAATGGACACTTTAGCCGATAGCTGCTTTTGTTTGAACCCAATCATTTTAATCTGCTCTGAATGCTCAGTTTTAGATTGGGTCGGATAGGTTTTGCCTACGTAGGCTGCATTCAGACGTGAAATCAACATGGAAATCATAGAGCTGTCTATCTGTAGAAAGACCAGGATGTCATTTGGATAAGCAAAGTAATTGGACACACCGGGGCAACAAAACGCACCTGTCAGTCACGTGTTCCAATTCCTTTCACATGAGAAATTAGTGCGTTGAAGCAAAAGTTGTGCATCCGATCTAGATGTAGATCTAGATGCAGTACCTGGAGACTCCACAGTGGGGTCTCCATCTCTGAAAAGCCTCTTCTGACGTAGTCAAAAAGCTCCAGGGTGACGGGGTCCTGGGGGTGGATGAGATTCACCCAGAGTTTCTTAAGGCCCCGGATGCTGTGGGGCTGTCATGGGCGGTACGACTCTGCAGCATCGTATCACTGGATTGGCAGACTGGGATGGTGGTTCCCCTTTTTCAAAGGGAATTGGCATGTTGTGTTCCAACTAATGTGGAATTAGGAACACGTCTCAGCCTTCCTGGTAAGGACCATTCAGGGGTTCTGGAGAGGAGGATCTGCCGCATAGATGGATCTTGGATCCAGGAGGAGCAGTGTGGTTTTCGTCTTGGTCATGGAAGTGTGGACCAACTGTGGCAGGCTCCTTGAATGTGCATGGGAGTTTGCCCAACCAGTCCACTTGTGTTTTGTGGACTTGGGCGTTCCACGATGTTCCTTAAAGAGTCCTACAGGGAATACTCCGGATGTATGGGGTACCGGACCACCTGATTCAGGTGGTTCGCTCCCAGTATGATCTGTGTCATAGCTTGGTCCGCATTGCTGACAATAAGTCAGACTAGTTTCCGGTGAGGATTGGATTCCTATATACTGCGACATCTCACAGCATCAAAACACAACACAATGAGAGGAATAGGGATGGCAAGATGGTGGCGGGTTCGCTTACAGTGCATAAACAGAGTTCTACCTTCTTCTTTCTGTATGTTCTACAATGCACTTTCTTTTATGTTCATCTTACACTGCCTGTTCCTCCATCTGCTATGCCTTCTCCCTCCTTGCTGGAGTGTTTTGCCAGCGCTCTTACCTTCCTCCCCCTGCAGGTCCTGTGTGACTGCTGTAATGAATTGTACTTAATTGCCGACTGGGACCCACGGCCTTAAAAATAATTCTCAGGACACTTAACCGGGGTCACTATGAATGATAAACACGGCTTAACAAATGGTCTTGGGCTGAGAGCAGAGCGGGAAACCATTTCTCTGTTTAAACCCCAATGTGGCAAAAGGTAGGCTGATAATGAAAAAGATCAGGGCGATTATTAGTGTCGTTACGCTGAATTACCACTTCCTGTCATGTACTTTGGAGCAGGAGAGGACGCTAAAAGGTTTTTACGACAATAAAATGTATTTTAGACCTAAATAAAAGCACCCAAATACCACTTTTTAACTTAAAGCACATGATGTAACTTTTACTACTATCCTGTTTGTACTATGATTTATTTTTTAAAACGTGAAGAGAATATTTTTTGTATTTGAAAGAAGACGTTTTTATGTGACTAAATAATTATGTAATAAATGATGTCTGTTTCGTGGTGGACTAGGGTCTATTATTAGTCCAAACATATGTAAATACTGTGGTATGTGGTATAAACGCGATATGGCAGTTCCCACATGATAAAGTGGGAAACAAAATTATCCTCCCATTCCGTGCGGTGGTGGTACTTTTTTGGCTTCTTAAGTTTAGAAGGAATCATTTGAGGTTAACTTGTTAACCAGCTAGCGGCCGTCTCAAGTCCGTGCAGCATAAGAGTCGAAAATGTGGTGTGAACAATGAATAATAAGTTCTTTCATGTTAAAAACTGTATTTAGAAAGCCACAAACAGGTTTTCTATCCTCCAACTATGAAAATATTCCATTTATTAACATTGAACCATATATGGTGGACGTTCCGTTAATGCGCTCAAGTCTGGAATCAATTGACTGCTATGAACGGGGGGCGACTGTATGATAGATACTTCATGAACCTCCAGAGGCATTCACATGTATGTGATACTACAGGGGAAATGTACTGCATGCATGTACCAGCCCACAATTTTGACGTGTTTATGCACGTGATCATTTTTTGTCAAGCACGGAAATTTTGCACTTTGTTCAGTGGTCCTTGACCACACATGTGCTTTGTTTGGCTATGGAAGCGCAACTCCTATATGTTCCTGACAGGAATCGCTCCGACATGGAGGAGTAGGAGAAAATGCTTCATCTTTTACTGCTGCTTCTTGCCGCTCCTTTTCAGAAATGTTGACTTGTATGTGGTACTCTTTCATGTGCCACACCGTTACCATTCACATACAGTAATGGTTCCAGACACGATTGTGCAAAGTCAACTTCTCCAAAGCAGGATTGTTTATTTATAAATTGAACATTTTTGTAGTTAGCGCATAGAAAACCTGATTGGTATACTTATATATATATATATGTGTATATATATATATATATATATATGTGTGTGTGTGTGTCTGTACAGTATACCGTAGTGTTCAAAATAATAGTAGTCCAACTTGATTAACCAGATGAACCACTGCTATTAGTATACTTTTATTGCTAAATGGCAAACAAGTTACCAGTAGGTGCAGTAGATTCTCAGAAAACAAGGCCCAGCATTCATGACATGCACGCTCTTATGGATGGAAATGTATGCATTAGCAATTCATGTGACGAGGGGGTAAAGTTAAATAAGCTCTGCTTCTTCCTGTGTGGAATGCAATAGGAATTATTTATTGCACAATGTATGGATGTTCAAAACATATTAAACCATTACTATAAATATGCATATGTTTTTGATGATGAAGCACGAAGACGATCCGAGGCCTAAAAGCACAAATACTTTATCAAAACGGCTTATCATCCACACGAACTCGGCGTTTTTAGTGTCCTTAAACTCTTTCAAATCACGGTCCCTGAGTGGAAAGATTTGAAGACGACATTTTGGCGGCTCCGTAGTTACGGCTTAGCCCCGGCCTCTATGAAAACGCGTGCGTCATATCACCACCCCTTTACAAGCGCACGTGTGCTAAAACCCCCAGCACGGAACAACAATGGCGCCGTATATTGTTGCTTTTGTCCTGCCTAGTGAGCCTACTGTCGCTACTGCAGCAAAATCTGCGTCTTTTTCACTTTCGAGAAGAACAACAAATGCTGCTTGATGTGAAAAATTCTGGTTTTAGAATCCAGTGGGACTCGAAGCACCAGTTCCACTTCATCATCGGCCAGTTCGGCCACTCGTACTCGCCGCCATATTTTCCGTTTATAGGCCATCTGTGCAACTGCATGCCCGGTGTCGTACGTCTGTCACGTGTTTCCGCTAACAGGTTTGGCATGTGTATTACACCGTTTGCACTCGTTTTCCGCACATTCACATAGTTTCTACACTGGCTCCATCTTTGCAGAAAACGTTTAGGAAATGATGAGGGTTTGTCTTCGTGTGGATAAAGCCTAACAGGCCATATTCAACCATAAAACAGAAATCCCATTCATTTGCTCTGCAAAAAGAGTGACTCAAAAAAAGAGATTCATGGCCATGAGGAGTGAACATCCACGTGTGACCGCAACTGGACATATCCTGTGTTTATTTTTCATCAATTCACCACAGTCCTTCTAACACGGGCTGGCATGTCACCAGTGAGAATGATGATAAACAACTTAAGCCTGCAAAAATGTCATCTCAAATGACAGGAATCCAAAGGCAGTATACTTCCGTCTCTGTAAACAACACCATTTGTTCTTTGGCTGTTACGGCAAATGGCACTCCCGCAGATAAACACCATTAGCAGAGCTTCATTCCCCAAGGTCTTACCTCGAGAAAACAAGGCGAAGGAAAATCCTCGTGCGTACGTGCGTTGTGCACCGCGCGTTTACAGTGTGTTATTAATCACAGGAAGATCATTGGCTCCTCAGAGCCACCCAGGAGCTTAATTTCATTTGTTCGCATCGATTTAATGGCCGCTTCAGAAGCGGGGGAGGAGGCGCGGGCTCGATTTGAGCTATTGATCAGTGACTAAATGACCTTGCCTACACAGTGACCGTGGAAAGCCACCAAAAAAGAAGCAGAGGAGAAAACATGATTTGAAAGGTTTGTGTGGTTTTCATGTCTCTGTGACGCACAAAATGATGGAGCAGTAACTTTATAAGCCCCTGCCCACACATCATCCTGAGCGCAATTAATCTTCCTGTTCATTTTTATGCAACACTTTGCCCACCCCCGGGAGAACTACCATGACAACCGATTCTACTTCTTTCCGATGCATGCACTTGGACTTGGCACGGCAAGTCAATTACAAACACCGAGCCACCTCTGCACCCTTTTGCACACGAGCAACTGTTCCCAGGCCCAGCGTCGCATCGCATCACAGCTAACTGAGGCCTCGGGGGACTGTTTGCTCTCTTGGTGCACAAACAAATGCTGTTTACAAGTATCGCATGCTATACAAGATGATTAACTAGCCAGCTGAATCCCAGGAACACAATGCATGAGCTTTGGCGTACAGTGGTACCTCCGTTTTCCTCCCCCAATCCAAAAACATGCACGCTAGGTTGATTGGCGACTCTATGTTCAGTAAATTGTCCATAGTTATGAACAGGTCTGCCCTGTGATTGAGTGGCGACCAGTCCAGGACAAGTCAGCTGGGATAGGCTCCTGCATACCTCCGCGACCCCAGTAAGGATATGCGGCATAGAAGATGGATGGATGATTAACTTGATTCTTAATGTTGTTGAATTCGGCATCATATTCGAGCAGGAACTAACCAGAGGTCACTTTTATTGCAAACGATCCAAAATTGGAGAAGGTGTACATGAGGGTGGGCTGTACGTCCTCTGAATGAGATGCGCATAGAAAATCATGTAAAACGGTTTTGGCGCTGCGCCACGTGTGAAACAAGACGGTTTGCAGGGGGATGACAATCCGGTAAAATCTAAAGTGAAACCTGGCGCAATGAAACAAACCGGATACCTGGCGCGCATCAAAGCTCTGTATTTGTTTTAATTATATATGTTGTTTTACTGTGTTTTAATGTATACTGCATTTTTTATTTATTGTGTACTTCATTTCAGTTCATTGAATTTAATCCTACTGCACCAAACACATAAAAAGTCACACTTTTTTGTTGTCAGATTGTTGTTTCTCCTTAGTCTTTGTACAAAGTCCTTCTAAATTCTCCTAAGAACTGGCGCTCTGGTGTTGTATATCAACCGTGGCACACATACACAGGTAAGCATACGTCCGTGTGTGTTAAGCAGGCGAATGATGGATATATCTGCTCGCCCGCCCTATCTTATCTTGAGAAGGGCCGGTATAGGTTTCATCAGGAGCTTGATGAAGTTGGAGATACAAGTAAGCCAGGCAAGCTTTCCAGGAAGGCAACAGCCGCACAAAACAAGATTGGCTTGTCCACCCGGGCTAAATAAATGATGGCGTTAAGGCTGAGATAGTCAAAGAAAGAAAGAAACGAGGAGAGTGCTTTTCATGGTGGTGCCTGTTTGATAAGACCATTGCTGTGTGATTAGAAAAAAAAAAAAGGCTTGGAAGAAGCTTAATGCACTTGCAACTGATGGCAAATATTGTGAAGCTGCATGCTTTAACTAAAAGAATAAATAAATAAAATAAATGATAAGTACAAACTGAAGTTAGAGTATTTGTTTTCCTGTGCTAAAAAAAGCTACTGAAGGCGCAAAATCATATTCTGCTCAACAAAACTCAATACTTTTGTTAAGCGATTCATCACCTGTACTATTTCTTACTGTTTGCAAAGAATTGAGGGCATTTTCAACATTGCAATCGGCCACAAATGCGGGAACGTCGCGAACACAACCCACTGGTTGCCTTTTGCATCGTCAGCTCACCGTGGACGGGATTTATGATCTAGCATGCAGTTCATTTCAGTTTTCTTTATCCCCTGAGTCTTTGAACCCCCCTAGTGATGGCAGAATTGGGAGACTGCATGCAGTGATTTATGGTGGACCTTTACATAGCTCTTGACCAGGTGTGAAAGTCAGGTTTCCTGGTACATACAGTATTGTTCAACACCTAACCATGACAGGGTATGCTTGGAACGCTCCCCGAAATGGAGAATGATCCCACTGAAAGGACAACAACAGTGAGTGAATTAGTGAGGCGCAGTGAGACAACGATGGTCTCGCTGCAACTCCTCTCCTCATCTTGTCACAAGGATAGAGAGGCCAGGCTTTGGGAATTGGGTAGCGGGGGAGCGGATGCTAGACCCACAGTGCCCATCACTGTCACTCATGTCTGGCACTTCATCGTATTCTGGTGGCATGTTGTGATCCCCCGAGTATGAAACCCTAGAAACTCTTTGTGTTTGCTTCTGACGCATGTTCTGTTTTCACTGCGACTCGCGTTCCATTTTTTTTCTTACTTAACGGGTCACCGAAACTTTGCTTGAATATGTTTATTGTTTCTAACTATGTCCTACAATGTTTGTTTTTTGAAAGCAAAGGGTAAATTCGTAAAAATTGCATTCATAGTTCATGCCATGATGAACTTGTCCCAGCAAAGTTATTTCCCCCTCATTTCAAAGATGTCTGCTATCAAGGAACGCCTTTACAAAAAGCATTCGGCTTGAATGTATAATTTAAACGCATTTTTAAAATTGTAATTACAAAGAAAAAAAGACAAGAAGAACGACGTCATTGCTGACAGTGTGAGTCACATCTTCTTCAAATAATGTCATCTTAACCCTATTCCACCATAGAGACAAGGCTGCAAAGCATTAAACATGTTAGAAAAACATCTTTTCATAGTAATATGTTGACGGTAGGTGGTGGGGGTGGCAACGGCGGCAAAATACACATTTCAAAGGCTATAAAAAAACATTTACGCTCATTAAGAAGCTCATTAAAAAAGACCGTCTGTGTTTTGAAGGCGACCCATCTTCATTTGCCTGTCTTAAGGCTTCAGTCCATGTTCTGCAAGGTCTCTATTTCATCTCCAAAGGTTGCTTGCACAATGCAAGCAACATTGCCAAAGCTCCATCAGAGTCTGATGTATGATATTGGTGTATGTAAGTTCGTCTGCAATAAGTGGATAGGGTTGGGTGTCAAGTTTCCAGCATCTATGAGAACCGGGAATAAAATCCCGAGATCCTGTTCAAATTATTTTATTTTGATTCCTGGATTTGTTGCTCACTGACCGGATGAAATATCCGCAAATACCAACGCATTGATATCAATGATACCATAAAAAATAAAACCACATTACCTCGCCTTTGATGCGCTACGCCAGACTTCCTCCAAGCAATCCCAATCAAGGAACTCAAACGATAAATGACGTGTGTCTCCTGCCAAAGTAAGGCGAAGTTTCTGAATGCTAGCTGAAGGTGTAAATACAGAACTTGGATACTGCTAGTAAGTAGTAAGTCTGTTTGCAAAAGTCAAGGGGACCTTCTCAACTCACACAACACACTTCTGTCCTTCAAAATAAGAGAAGTTTCTGCTACATCCTGTTTAACTGTGTTCAAAAAGTAAAGGTTTCATTAAATAAATAGCTTACACAAACCTTGAGGCAACAAACAAAGTATACTACTTACATCTTTTGTGAAAGTGCACACCAATAAAAAGAAACTTCTTAACATTTATATGTAAGTCGAATGATTTGATGTTTATACACCGGTTGAAAATTGGCCTGGAAGAAATTGATAATAAAGTTGACAACAGTTTCATTCGATCATTTATGGAAAAGCTCATTTAAACCAGGCAAACTCTGATGACTCTCATTGTAAAAAGCATGGAAATTGAGAATTGTTAGGAACCGGAACACTGCTCAACCTAAATAGTCTGTGATCTCTCGGTAACGCAGATGCTCAGCTCGCTAGTGGGTCATTTCAAACACTCACCGCTTGCTACAGTCGCATAAAACATAAAAAACTAACAGGATGTGCCCAGCAGGTGGAATTCCACTTATTAAGCGATGTCAAGCCTGGTAGAGCAGAAGAGGACTAAGTCCATATGCTGATCATGAACTCCTCCACCATTGATGTGGAGCCGGTGGGGCATTCTAGAGAAGAAAGCCTTGACACTGACGTCTCTTGGAAAAAATTGCTACTTTGCACAGACCGTGTTTATTTGCAAAATGCATCCAGTGGCATCACAGTAAAAGAAAAGTAACGTATTCATTCCGCATATACTTGCTGGACAATATCGGCAAGAAAGACAACATCAACATCTTTAATGATGTCTTGAACTTTGGATTGATCCGTGGTATCATCCATCCATTTTCTGTACCGCTTATCCTCATTAGGGTCACGGGATGCTGGAGCCTATCCCAGCAGACTTTGGGCGAGAGGCGGGGTACACCCTGGACTGGTCGCCAGTCAATCGCAGGGCACATATAGACAAACAAACATTCACACTCGTTCATACCTATGGACAATTTAGAGTCTCCAATTAACCTAACATGCATGTTTTTGGAATGTGGGAGGAAACCAAAGTACCCAGAGAAAACCCACACACACACGGGGAGAACATGCAAACTCCACACAGAGATGTCCAACGGAGATTTGAACCCAGGTCTTCCAGATCTCCTGACTGTGTGGCCTATGTGCTAACCACTCAGCCACCGTGCGGCCCCTGTGGTATCATATTCTTCTATTTTTCCAAACATGGCTCTTCATTCTTTGGGTACACACATGACAATATGAGGCAGAAGATGAGGCAATTTAGACCGTTTAGAGCAGGGTTATCAAACTCATGCCACGGAGGGCCGAAACCCTGCAGGATTTCTTTCAAGCTGGTCACTAAAGCAGGTGCTTTAATTGATGAGCTCCTTCCCTCCGATTGAAGGAGGTGTTGATCATTAAAATCACCTGCTGTACTGAGACCTTTAGGGTCTCGGCCCTCCATGGCATGAGCTTGAGACCCTTGATTTGGAGTCTCCAATTAATCTAAAATGCATATTTTTGGAACGTGGGTGGAAGTCGGAGTATCTGGAGAAAAACCAAACATGCACGGGTGACCACCTGGAAATTCCACACAGAGATGCCCAAATGGAGATTCCAACCCAGATCTCCTGACTGCGTGGCCAACATGCTAACCACTAGTCAGCCCACATACAGCAACAGCTAACATTTGTATGAGGAATAAGCCCACCCAACACTAGACGTTATTTGGACAAATCCGATCGGTCCATCACTGACTTGAGTTAGCCCAGAAATTGGCGATTAAAATTGGGCTGCGTTTAGTCCGACTGATTTGATCAAAATTTAGACCAAAATTAGACGCTTTCCAACCAGGAAAGGGACATCTTGAGACGTCGTGTTGTCTATCACTCTTCAACCAAATCTAAACGTTGCTTCAACATATGCTAATGCTGTCTTTTCCACTAATTTTCATCCCCCTCCTCCCGGGACACACATGACTGTTTACTGTCCTAGAACACGATGCATCTGTGAAGAACCGACAGCCATACGGAAATCCATCGGAGAACATTGAGATGTAAACTTAAAGATATGCTATCATGCTATACAAATGATAATTTTTATATTGGAAGCAGCTTTCCTGGACTGCAATTTCACCAGCTTTCTTGTCCACTTCTATTTTCAAAGAGTCAATTTAGCAATTCCATCGACATTCCCTAACACTCCTATACGCTGTGTCCTGCGGCCTTTCTCCCTCCCATTTTGTGTCCTTTCCAATTGAAATGACTTCATATTGGCTTTCAATGCGCAGCCTCTAGAATCTCCTGTACATGTTGAAAGTTTATCTTTAGAACCAATGACTGCGCTCTTATTTTGGAGAGGGGTGCCGCTATCGCTCTTTGGCTCTGTGCCTCCTCTTCACTGTAATTGCTTTTGTTCTTTCCTGTCAGCCCGATAGCGTTTCCTGTCGGGTTTGCTATTAGCACATCTGTGAGCCATGTTGGTGGGTTCCGCTTGGTCAATCAAACACGCCTTGGTACCTTGAGAGCAATCTCCTCAGATTTCCTTGCTGTGTGTATCACTCAAGTGACAAAGCAATGTGCTTTTTATTACCGCGCTTAAGTAGCACCTTTGCACTAATGTGAACCACAGCTTGAGGAACTGTCATCTAGGTCAACGAGTGGCACTGACCCTATTAGAGGGCCCCTAGACTGAGAGCCCCACAGAGGAAGTGACAGGGAAGGCAGAGGAGTGCGTCTGCAGTAAGACCACAGTGACCGGGCCACATTATCACATTTCCTGCCCCCGTTTTCCAATTAACTCGCCATCGATCAGCTCTCCAGCCCTGATGCGGTGTGCCTTTCACCGATGCGTTTCTCTGTCCAGGTTCTGTCATGGTTCCACCACACGCTGGAAACCATCCGAGAAAGATTGAATGCGCTGGGTGATGTGATGCTTGATTTCCATATGATCAAAAGGTAGACATTTCGCCAGAAATGCCATCAATAAAAAACATACTTTTAATGTTTCCATTTTGTAGAAGTAGCAAATAAAGTCTATGACTCAGTACTTTCCGGGAAAAGGCCAAAGCCAAAGTGATAAGAAACGTGAGACCACAGTGACAAGCCCATCAACACAAGGACCAGATCAAGTCAAGGCAATGCTTTGCAGCTGTGATCTCTCTGCACTCTCTTTGTAAACTTGTGCTATATTTTTTTGTCTAGACTTTTTGGACGTATTGCCGGCTGCCAACAAGCAACTTTATTTCCTGCTGAATCATTTATATTTTTGCTTGGGCACATTCACACATATCATGGCAGCAATGTGTGAGCTAAAACGGGAGAAACGGTCCGACAATTGTTGGCTTCTGCTGCACAGTTTGGCAGACCATTTCCCGCATGGTTTCCCGCTCTGCTCTCAGCCCAAGACCATTGTCTGGTCTACCAATATTACAGACTAGGGATGCTCCCATCAGGGTTTTATGCTGTTGATATACCAATTATACTAATCATCCATCATTTCTTTCATGGGTCCCTGAATTCCTGGCTGCACTTCTGCTACTGGCTATATGATACGAAAAAGGAACCATAAAATCACTTTAATTTAAAAAAAACACATTTGACCTTTTCAAGCGAACATATATCACTGGTGAAACTTCCAGAGGATGAGACGCCTTCTCTAGGGAGTACATTGGTGATGCTCTAGCAGGACTTCCAGCAGTGGCATCTATTGGTCATTCAAGAAGCTCATTTTTTCCAGCCTACATCATAATTGTGTTTATTTATTTATATGTAAATTCTACCCTCTGTTCCTAGTGTTTTTTACCAAAGACAAAGTCACCGGGGATTTAAGTCCCTGGATCAGTTCAAAACAAATCAGCGTCCGATGGGCGAGACAAAGCTCAGCATTTATCTAATGACCGTGCAGTTTTGCGCAGTGAAACAACCCACTCTACATTTCCCCATCGAAGTCGGTAGACACTCAGCGTGGCCCTGTGGGGCTGATCGAGAAGGAAGCGGTGTCATTTACCTGTGGTAAGTAGCTGATGAAGGTATTCTATAGCATATTTAGTCAATGAAATGTACACACAGCAGTGTGTGTGGTTTTTCACCACTTTTTAAAAATTTTAGGGGAAGCTGACCTTCCCTTGCAGTCTTACAGCAATCAGAGAGCACTTTGTGAACACGGTGTCTCCCGCAGCTGAAAAAGGCTGGTCATATTGTCCGATGCTTCAATTATTTTCGGGGTTATTAGTGTAGCCTTCCATTGTCACACACATTTGCGCGAGTGTTGGCCACATGACTGCCTTGGCTGCCGTTTCACTGACAATCACACCGTGAGCCTACAAAGTCCATTTAACTTTTCCCAAATTCTGTTTTATTTTTTTTCCCAAATTCCGTTTTTTTCATTTAAATGTTTTAGAATTTTGTTTTTTTTTACATTTTATGTTTATTTTTGGGTTAGTAAATAAAAGGCCAGTTAATTAATGGCAAAAAAAAAACATTAAATTTACTGGTGCAAACCATCCATGGACAATTTAGCCCAGTAATTGAGACAAGGATGTGGCTTGGCAAACTTTGGGACGTCAACCTCTGCACAACAACAACATTGTTACAAAATCATCAAAAAACTAAGTCTGAGCTTATAATTAAGGAAGATGAAGTCACTCATGCAATTCCAACTGCATATGTAAGATATTTTTAATGACACGCTTATTTTGTTCACCTGTGTCAAACACTTATTTTGAAGGCAAGGAAGCGAAGCTAACTGGAGGTTCCGCCAACTTTCGTCAGTGTTTATCGTCATTTCAACATTGGAGCAGACGGTTTAGTATTTGTAATTAGACTCTGCCACTATTTAGCCATCCGCCAACTATTTAAATGGATAGTCTCCTGAAAGTGTTGATACACAGTGCAAAGGGATGCAACGTTTCTCCTATGCTCAAGTGGGAAAATTCCTGCGGAATTTTCAGTATTCTGAGAGTTTTCCTCTAAAGCCTGTCCAATAGCGTGAGTTCTGCTGTACCAGGTTGATTCTGCTCTTGTTTCTTGCTGATGATCATCTCCTCAGTTTTTTCCTGGCACTGAATTTTCATTTCTCAACGGAGACTTTCTGCAGATATGTCTCTAAGCTTTGGGTTTTAAATGGTAACATGAAATGTTGACTCATTTTGTGAACAGGTGGAGGACATTCTGTAAGCTTGAAGCTAGGACATCAATATACATCAGGAAGAGTAACGGACCAAGCACGCTCCCTTGAGGCACACCAGCAGATAGGGGTAATGCTGAAGAAGGAAATCCATCCAGAAAAACTGTTGTCTGTCAGCTGTGAAAGATGAAACCCGGCCACGTATGCCTTCTTGAATACCAAACGAAGTCAGTTTTGACAGAAGGTTGCAATGCCGCACACAACTAATTTTTATATCTAACACAAGAACTCTAATTTTTTGTTGGGAGTGGTGAGAATTATTGTTACATCATCTGTTGGCCTCAAGCCTTCAAACTAGTTTTCCTAATAACAAAAAATGAAAACATTTGGTTATAGACAAAATGCATACAAAAATATTCATACATTGTCTATGTTGCTTTTCCCAACTAGGGTTGCGGAGGTATGCTGGAGCCTATGCCAGCTGACTTAGGGCGACTGGTGGGGTACACTCTGGACTGGTCACCATTCACACTCACTTTCACAATTTAGAGTCTCCGGTTAACGTCACATGCATGTTTATGAATTGTGACAAACTCCACAAAAAGCTGCCCAAATGGAGATCCAAACCCAGATCTTCCAGAACTCCTCACCGTGGAGGTTTTATATACATATACAAATATACATATAGAAAAAGATGGAAAAATATCCATCAAAAAATCTGTTACTTGTGGAGTTAAAAGAAAAACATACAGACAAAATTAAAGACAAACATAAAGAAAAACATACTCAAAAAGGAGCTCTTGAAAAGAAAGGGTCATCTTATAGTCGGGTCATTACGGTAATAGCCAAATCATTATGTTTCTGTTGTGCTACGGTAAGTGGACTCACATTGACTAATAGCAACATAGACCTTTTCACACAGACTGGGAATACAGTAAGTAGGATTTCTAAGTACTGAATTTTTATCTGAAGCAAGGTGAACTTTAGCTATACTGCTTTACTTAAGCTTTATAGTGAGCCCGAAGGCGACTGCTCCATTCACACGTTCTGGGTGTCTGTTGAAGTTCAATAGCATGCCCCAAATGAGGGCACCGGTGGGGGTTTAAATCTGATTTATTCTACCGACTGTAACTGGATATCTTCTGTGCACAAGCAAATGTGCATTTGAAAGTGGTAAACTGAAAGACGACAGGCTAACATGCAGTTTTCAAATACATTCATCAACAGAGCCCATTAATGTGATGGTCAGCCAAACAAAACGGAACGAATTGCAACCAACTGTCCTCCTGAAACACATTGATGCCTTTTCCACACGTATTAGGGAAACGCAACCCTCCGGTTATTTGCGTCCATATGCAAACAGATAACCGGAGTTTTCGCCAGATCCACACTTTGGCCAGAGGTTTTGAAAACCTTTGTTTTCAGTGCCATATATCTGCGGACACGCGTGGATGTTAGGCAAAAACGTGTAAAAAAAACCCTTCGTTTTATGAGATACCAGTCTACGTGTGGATGGGGTCTAGTACACACATGAGGGAAGCATTTATCACACTGCATTTGATTCTGTACTTTATGGAGTACAGGGTTTAAAAAGAAGATCTGCAGAGCAACAGCAAACACATCAGTTAAGACGATTGGGCATCCCGAGCAGGCTCTTATCTGAGCTCAGCAAAAGTCCTCATTGATTCGCCCGCTGATTGTACGTCCGTCAGCCTTCAGCCTACCTGTCCAGCCTGCTACCAATGTGACCACATCCCCTCACCACCGCTCAGCCCGAGGCCTCATCCATCAGCCTTGGCCCGGCTCCTCCCCGCGGATCAGTCAGCCTGATGCCTTTTGTGTGTTAGTGAAGTGAATAAACTACTCGGCAGGAATTTGAGCAGGAAGCGCGGGGCCGAGAGAACTGGTCATAGGACGAAAAGACCATAAAAGTAACTGTAAAAAACGAACAAAAAAACCTCTTGACTACTATTATTGCTAGTTACTATAATCCAGCAGCTGCAAATACACCGATGCTATGGGTTGTCACTTTTCACAAGTTTCCCAGTTGGCACACCAACAATAGCACATTACCTAGCTCTACCCTCAGTTCCTATTCATTTTTAACAAAGACAAAGACTCTCCGAATTAGTTTAGAACGGAATAAAAAACTTTAAAAATGCTCTGGTTAAGGTATATACTTAAAGATCTCTTATTTGCCCATTTCACTGTTATACAAAACGGGATGCCGCCTCAGAAAGATCATCCAATGATCATGCAGAAGCCGAACGCCCAGGACAGCCCCACTGCCCCATTGACCCATATGATAGCCAGGACAAAGCCCAGCATTTATCCAATGACCGTCCAGTTTTGCCCGATGGAACAACCCACTCTAACCCTAACCTCCCCAGCGAAGTCAGTAGACGCTCTGCGTCCAACTGTGTCGGTGTTGAATGATAAGGAAGTCCTGTCAATGATCTGTGATAAGTAGATGATGCTGAACAAAAGATGAATGTATTCTAGCCCATATTTAGTCAATGAGGTGTACACACACCAGTACATATTTCACCATTTTAAGGGCTGAGCTTCCCTTGCAGTCTTAGAGCAATCGCCACTGCTGTAATCACTACAAACCATGTACACCCCTATAGTCACCTTTGTACTCATATTACACAATACAGTAGACATAAGAGATCAAGGCATTTAAGACATACAGTACTGTAATATAGGCTCACACAAATGAGCATGGGGAGTGTTCCCTGTCTTTGTTTTTTTACTTCCTGTTCTGGACAGTACTTCCTACGGTGGCTATTGTTACATCAATGTAACATGACTGACACCTTGTGACTAATGTAGCATACTACAATGACCAAAACCTCTTTGAATTGAGTCTTCTGAATGCCTGATAACTGTATTTGTTCATTTATCCATTTTTATCCTTTAAAATACCTAACTTAGGCAAAAAATAATATCCATCCATTTTCTATGCCGCTTATCCTCATTAGGGTCGCGGGGGTTGCTGGAGCCTACCCCAGCTGAGAGACGGGTACACCCTGGACTGTTCGCCAGTCAATTGCAGGGCAGACAAACAAACATTCACACTCACATTCATCCCTATGGACAATTTAGAGTCGCCAATTAACCAACATGCATGTTTTTGGAATGTGGCAGGAAACCGGAGCACCCGGAGAAAACCCACGCACGCACGGGGAGAACATGCAAACTCCACACACAGATGCCCAACAGAGAATCAAACCATGTAAGGCCAACATGCTACTCACTCATCCACCATGCTGGCCAAAAAATAACATAATACATAATAATAAAAACATATATGCATTTTCTTTACCATTAATACGCAGTATTCAACCATCTGAAACTGCGCTAATGGATTAATTAATATATTTTTTTTTAAATGGTGATAGAGTGAAGCTGCAAAATTTGAAATCTCAGGGCATTGGATGGATGGCAAGTGGACATTTCAGGTGGTCTTAGAAGTTGCTTGGCCTCTCATCCGAGCAAGTTTCCTTAGTTCATGATCAAAGACTAGGTGGGACAAACACCAGTCTAGCACTAGCCTGAGAGCTTGGTGCAAGATCTAGTGTATTTCGGAAGGGGAGAAGAAGAGCGGTGTCATATGACGATTGTTGGGAAACAATAGAGCGGGGACTATGTCTGCCAATGATGGTGGTTTGGCTGGTATCTCTTTGGTTAGCGTTCCATTCAGATGTAATGATGGTCATGGACCCATCTGAAATCAAGGTGGCTGTGCCTCGTTTATTTCTTAGAGGCTAAATGACTGACTCTTTGAGGAAGGGATGTGAGGACAGCACTCTATGTGGGAGAACTCTGTTCAGAGATGGTTTCTCGACCTTAACATAGATGGCTTTGCTCACTCCTCTTTCAAGGCATCCTTCTTCTCTGTCCAAATGTGTACACTTTTGTCCTCTAAAGAATGTTCTTTTTGATGTGCAGGTAGACCGCTGACCTAAATAGTTAGACCGTCTGTGTTGTTCTATACCCGCTCAGTGGCTGCTAGCTTTTTCCCAATGTAAAAATCACTGAATTCCTCACCGCACCGGACATCATACACCAGATTGTTCTTCTGGGTATGGGGTGTCCTGTCTCGGGGGTGTACCAATCTCTGTCTCAACATGTTAGCATGTTTGAAGTGCACTGGTATGATAATGTTATTGCATCTGCTTCTCTTTTTTTCCTCGTCTACCTCGCTTTTGTTCTTTCTGGAATGAGATGCACTTTTCACAAACGACCAGCTGGGGTAACCTCAGGTTTTGAGGGCATTCCTCAGATGCTTTTGGCAGGTGGGAATATTATCAGATCTGTGTTGTAGTGTTCTGATAGTTCCCAGTTTGTGTTCCAGCGGGTGGTGTGAGTCAAAAAGTAGGTATTGGTCATTGTGTGTGTGTTTTCTGTAACCAAGGACTATTGAAGTTTGAATATACAGTATACTTATCATAATTACAAAGCCAATATTACTTGCACCCTCTGCTTGTTCCAGCAAGTAATTTGATTAATTATGCCTCAATGGCTTCCAGATGAAGCAAGCCCACAACCTAAACTTGATACAAGTGTGATTGACCAAATCTTTAATGATCCAAAATAAATGAATCACTTTATCATGCCTGGTGAGTTTGAAATCGCTAAGCTGAGTGGGCCACTCCCACCAACCGGCCATCCAACCAACTGATGACAAGCTCCTCAGACAAACACTAAAAGGAGCGTCCAATCCATCTTGAGACTGTCAGCATGCCGCCGCTCCTTCACGACTGTGGACATAGGGAATGCTTGCAGCCATGAGGCTGCATAAATTGCCCCAACGCTTGTGGCAAATCTATAGGCGAGTGGATGAGGCGAGGTCGGCACCTCTTAAATTTGCAAACAAAGCTTCCAAGTCACAGAATGGGCCAGATTGCGAGGAAATGGCCAAAATAAACCATCACTTCCTTTTCATTGCAGTCATACGATGCTGCGGCATAATAGGTGAAGGAAATTTGCTATTATCATAAGTGAGCTTTTATGATTGTGTTTTGGACAAAGGTGAGAGGAAATTGCACAGACAGATGCGCATGCGGATGATGTGATTGTTGTATAATGTAGATGGAGAAAAATACTGATGGTTATCCAAATAGCTGTCAGTTCAAAGTATTAGTAAACAGACACAAACCAACAGTCGATCTTGGTAAAAAAACCCCAAAAAAAACAGTTTGCATGTCCAAGTCTTGCCTACAAAACATGAAGCAATATATAAATATTGCATTCCTTCTCTTCCTGTCCTCCATGTTTTTAGTCAATCGCTTCTTAGATGGGGGGGGTGGGGGTCAAGAGCTTAGAAAGATTAGCCCCCTGGTTTGCATGCCATTACCATTAATCAGTATGTTATCGACTCTTCTATCCTTTCTTATTTCACATTCAGGCCTCCTTTAATCCACACATTCTGCCCAGAAGACACACACTGCATGGGGGCAAACTCAGCCAACGCTTTTCCTGGATCGAGACAGTGATCAGAATCATCCAATCCGTTCTTCCATATCCCATTTCCGACAATTCCTGAACATTCCATCCAAATCCATTCAGAACTTTTCAACTTATTTTAAACAGAAACAGACAAGCAGATAAACACCGATAAAAAAACCTAACCTCAAGAAAAATAAATGGTAAAGAAGAAAAGAAATGAAAAATTAAATGATAAACTAGGTGTTTCCTCCAAGGTTCGGATGATGAATTGGATGAGATATTGTAATTTCAGGGCTTGTTTTTTCTGAGGTGGCCAAAAAAGAAAGCTACATTGTGAAATACTTCCTTGTTGACCTTTTGAACCAACTCCTGCACAAAACACCATGGAATGGAAGTTGGACTACCTCAAGTTCTCAGGTTTTGGACTGGTGTGATACTACAAGTGTCCACATTGAGTGATGCTCAGGGCGGTTGTGTGTATGCTCTGTCAATTGAAAACTCAGAGGGAATATACAGTAGGTGCGTAACTTCCGCATAATAGTCTTCATGCTTTTCAGATGGACCAGCATTTCCACACCGCATTGTGGAACAATTTGTGCAAAATTTGTGCAAATGTCGAGGTGACTGTCACAACCTCAATAAGTATGCGGATTGTATTGTAACGTCTATCCGGAGGTGGTGCTCACGCAACAATCTCTTCGTTGCAAAAACAAAACAGGCTGACGTCTGCTATAAATACAACAGCAGCAAACGCAATCTGCACGCAACCATCCGCCTCCCACAACCCCACTCATCGGAAATCATGAAACTCTTTAATGCCACACCCTAACTGCCCGGTCGGTAGCGTATCCTTGAGCATGTTAAAGGATCTGCTCAAATGAGCGCGACATTACCAACTGGGCAGTGTTTCTATTAATGCTGTTTCATTTACTTCTTATGGTAGGCGAAGCTGGCTCAACATCTTGCAGGATTGAAACTTGACAAGATTTCTTGTTTAGAAAAAAAAAAAAAAGTCTTGTGGGCTCTAATCCTGGGACGGTAATAAATGAAAGACTCCATCACACAATACATGAAAATGAACTTGATAATACGGTATTTTGTGCATGCGTGTCTGTTGTCCTCGTCTCTCAGCATTGCTTTTGGCACCTTGGCGCAGATGTTTCATAGAACAATGGCATGAACGGAGTGAGCCCTTTTGTCCGTCATACAGTCTTCTTTGTCTTGGTAGGTGGAGGCGGGGCCACTAACATACACACACAGTGGAAAATTATATTAATTGATTTCAATGTATTGCCATATATTTTTTCACTGTACTTTTCTTTAAAGTAATAATAAAATGTTGTTTTGTCAACTGTCTCATGACACCCCTAGTAGTTAGTGTTTTTATTGCTGAATCTTAGACTGATGACTTTGCATTGGCCAAAGTGAAGTAAAAGGCACTGTAACAGCAAACTTGTGGCGTGCAGGAGGGCTTTTTGTGACACTTGTGAGCTTTCCCACTGCGGGTTTCTCACAAATACACAATCATCTTTCATGATTTGCTATGCTTTTGCACTTAACTTTTCACTGGATATGCATGAGCAGGACTCCTGCGGCAGTCCGATTTGGGTTCTGCGAAGCATGGTCAATTTGTACACACGGTTCCGTGTTTTTTTTTTTTTTTTCCATTTAGTCTGCCCTTCAGATAATACATTTTAAGTACCCACGAGACCATGAAATAACATCTGACTCAAAAGAAAGTACTTTCTGAGAGTGAGTTGTTGAACTTGTCGCAGCTCACGTTCTACACTGCTAAGACAAAACAAAATGCAAAACACGCAGTCGAAGGAATTCCGAGGCATTTTACGAGGTTCCGTCTCGTGGGAATTGATGTTGCTTGTTTGCGCTGGAGTACAAATCATGCTGTCAGTTTCAGTGTGCCTGTCAAAGCGGCGAGATGTCAACACGGGTGGACGTCGGCGAGCACACTGACACAGCATGAATCTTTTGGGATGGCAAATAGCCTTGAGCTGTGATGGGAGAAGTGTGTGTATAGTGTATTGTGTATAGCCAATTGTATGTTGTATTGTATTGTGTATATTCAATTGGCCAATAATGTTAATGCGGAATGTCGCAGAAACCATTTGAATGAAATGTTGTCACCGTGAGGTGAAGGAACATTTGTGTGATGTTAGCAAAAAAAATCGCAAAATTCATTCATGTTCTATACCGCTTATCCTCATTAGGGTCACGGGGATGCTGGAGCCTATCCCAGCAGACTTTGGGCGAGAGGCGGGGTACACCCTGCAATCAATCGCAGGGCAAAAAAATCGCAAAATAACAACTTTATCTCCAAAAGGGCCCCCCATGACAGTTCACTGCGCCCTCCTAGGGGGCCTGCCCCACTATTTCAGAAGAACTGTCCTAAAGGCACTGGTGGTGCCCCCTATGGGTTGTGCTCATAATGCTTTGGAATATATGCTAACATACATGTCATATAGATATCTTCAAAGTTGTATAATGCTGTAATTATTAAGACCCCTAAATAACAAGATGAGGCCATGCACAACAATGGGTCAGAGAGATGAGACAAGATTTTGACAATGATATTAAGAAAAGTACAAAATATCACTGGACAAATACTTTTTTATTTAACTGAGTATCAAAACTGTTTATTGTCCCACAAACTGATGTTATTGTCAGCCTTTTTTGACCAAACAAACCACTAATGTTATACTTATATATCATAACATACAATAATAAGGCAATATTTTTTTTCAGATGTCATCTTTCACTCCGCAAAATTGTGGAATTGCCGTTTATGACATGTATTTTCTCACAAGCAACCTCCTACTGTCTATAAAACATCTGCAGCATTTCTTGATATGCTGGCCTTTCAACAGTGTTACAGAGCAGCATTTCTTTTCCAGTCTATTCAACTACACTCTCTGTGAACGCATACCGCTTTGCTCCAGGTGCTGAGACCAATGCACAGAGTGAACTCTCTTCCTGTGCATTTGGAGGCAAAAGACAAGGGAAACAGACACGTTAAAACCTCCAGTCTCCCTGGTGAACCACTCAGCACCATGTTGCACCTTCTGCTGGTGGAGACGTGTCATAAAGTACAGTAACATGCATGGAAAACAGCTCACAAGGTTGAGTTAACAAAAATTGTGTGGGGATTCCTATTTAATTTACAATTCTGCATGTAGCATTTCCAACCTCCTTCACATGCCATTTTGTCGAGTTCATTTTCTGATTTATGTATTTATTTATTATCAAGACTTTCAAAATCTTGTCACGTTTTGAAATGGTCAGTGAGTTAGAACAATAAATGCCCGCCCATGCGCCTGCTAATATGTTTTGCTTTATGGCTGCCTCGTTTTTCCTACGCTCTTGCTCAAATTTTGCACATCTCTTCTTGTCTGTCCCATAACGTTGTGTACCAAATTGTGTGTGATTTGGGGGAATACCCTAAAGTTTCAAGGTTTTTTATGTTTTGTTTTTTTGTATAGAGAGCATTGAGCTGTGTGAGAAATTTGAAATCAATCACAGCGCCACCATGTGGTGTAATTTTTGGAAGAAGAATAGCACATGCAAAACAGCATTTCTGCGTGTTCTGACAAATGTCCATCTTTGTGTGTGCAGAGCTTCGGGGCTAAAAGACTTACAGATACAGTAGTGTTCAAAATAGGATTAATGACTGTTATTGATATATTTTTATTGCTACATGGAAAACCAGTTACCTGTAGGTGCAGTAGATTCTCAGAAAACAATCTACGTACACTCTTAAGACTGTGCAATTGGAAATTTAGTTTAAAAGGGTGTGTTCAAAAAATAGCAGTGTGGCATTCAATTAGTGACCAGTGATCATTCATTCATTCATTCGCTAAACGCTTATCCTCATTAGGGTCACGGGGATGCTGGAGCCTATCCCAGCAGACTTTGGGCGAGAGGCGGTGACCAGTGATCAATTATGTGAAAAAACAGGTGTTAATCAGGTGGCCCCTATTTAAGAATGAAACCAGCACTTGTTGAATATGCGTTTTTCTTTGAAAGCCTGAGGAAAATGGATCTTTTAAGACATTGTTCAGAATAACAGAAGATTTGAATAAAAAGTTTATTGGAGAGAGGAAAACTTACAAAGGGGTACAAAAAGTGTGTTGCTGTTTAGCTAAAATGATATCAAATGCTTTAAAATAGACATCAAAACCAGACACGTGGCAAAAAAACTATCAAAAAAAAACTATCAAAATGGATGGAAGAATAACCAGAATGGCAAAGGCTCAATGATCAGCTCCAGTAGGATCAGAGACAGTCTAGAGTTACCTGTAAGTACTGTGACAGTGAGACGATTTCTCTGTGAAACTATTTACAAGAATCCCCGCAAAGTCTCTCTGTTAAAAAAAGGCATGTGCAGAAGAGGTTACAATTTGCCAAAGAACACATCAACTGGCCTCAAGAGAAATGGAGGAACATTTTGTGGACTGATGAGAGTAATTTTTTTCTTTTTGGGTCCAAGGGCCGCAGACAGTTTGTAAGACGACCCCCACACTCTGAATTCAAGCCACAGTACACAGTGAAGACAGCAAAGCAACATCATATGGGCATGCTTCTCCTACTATGGTGTTGGGTCTATTTATCCCATAGCAGGGATCATGGATCAGTTTGCATATGTCAAACTACCTGAAGAGGTCATGTTGCCTTATGCTGAAGAGGACATGGCCTTGAAATGGCTGTTTCAACAAGACAATGACCCCAAACACACTAGTAAACCAGCAAAACCTTGTTTCCAAACAAACAAAATGCATGTTATGGGGTGGCCAGCCCAATACCTTAATCCAATGGAAAACTTGTGGGGTGACTTCAAAAATGCTGTTTCTGAAACAAACATGAACACTACTGTATATACTGTATGTCTATATTGTATATTTGTATCCCTTAAGAGAAAAAGAGAATAAACACATTTGCATGAAAATGATGCAATAATAAGTTGCATAGAAAATGGAAGGATGGATGATGTAATAATTGTTTTCAAGGGAGATTTGGGTTTTTTAAATCTGGACAAAAGTCCTTCAAAAGACTTAAATGTGACATGTGACATTCTGGAGGCATTGCAGCGTTGATTCTGAAGCCTAATCAATAATCTCAAGCAAAGAGGATCTTAAACCCATCGCAAATTGACTGTCACTGTGAGAAAATAAAAATCTCCCCTGGGTTTATGAGCCAGCTGTGCATGTCTACAGTGGAGAACTTGCTCATACAGGCACGTCGTGCGCATTCGCCATATTGACTGCAGCTGTTTACTGTGCATGCTTTACAGACACACATGCGGGCTGGTCAAATAGACAAGAGATAATCCATGCAAAGGTAACAAGGCTTTCTCAATGGAGAGCTATTTTTTGGGCTGTGGTGTTCATTGACAAGGCACCCATGGAGGGGTGTTGGCACGGCGATATGAGGCTGATTAAAAACATTAGAAAGAGCTTTGCCTAACACAGACAAGCCATGGTGGTATTTTTTTTTTTTATTATTAAATAGCTCCCTTAATTGGTTAATTCCCTTTTAAGAAAGCATGAAAATGCACTTTCAGTTTCAGCCCATCTAATGCTCAATAATACCTTTGTCAATTTCACTGCGGATTCTGGTGGTCTGCTGGTGATTTCACCGCACGGACCAATTCGACACGTCTCATTAAACCAACAAAGCAGCTTTTACACCAAGACAGGGCCAATTAGTGTATATATTTTAGGGAAACTATGGCATATTGCTTCTATTCCAGTATGCATTTCCTTCAACAGCCTTTACATAGACTGGGGTGTCCAAACCTTTTCCACCGCGGGCAACATACTAAAATATGAAAGGCTGGGACTTTGCCATGTTGATACTTTGTAAACACATGTTGATATGCCAAACACTTACATATAGCTCAAGAAAATATCGCATCAAAAGCATATTATTAGTATGAACTTTGGTCTGTACTCTTTTTCCCCCCATTATATTAATATTAAGACTATAATGTCATGTTATTTTTATTTTAATCATTCTCTAACTTTTCTTTTTGTTTTTTTCTCATGAAATAATATTACGACTTTTAAAAAATAACATTTAGCTTTAGTATTTCATGTCCATGCTACTAAAATGACATTATTATTCCTCAAAATATTAAAAGGTTATTCTCCTTAGAATCTTACATTTTTCCTCCTGATTTTGTCATTTTATTATCATACATTTACAGGTGGTTTTTTTTCTCTTGTTCGCTGTTTAAACATTTTCCGACCATTTCTAATTTCTTCTTTCAAATTTTCTTCTCTTAATTACGACTTTATTCCAATAATATTACTTTAGTCACTTAACTTTTTCACAAACTACCAGTAATTGTGTTGGGTTTTTTTTGTTTGTTTATTTCGAGCCACACAAAATATACAGAACGAAACATAACGAAAATACACATATAAGCAGAAACCATTTTGGCTTGAAAAGGAGTGGGGAGAAGACAAGCTCATTTACTCCCACCCCCTATTTGCAACACTAAAGCCAGTTATATTAACACAGTATGCAGCAATACTGTACATATATAATATGATATTACACCTACAAACACATGTACAATATACATTATTATTAATGTGTTACACCTTGTACAGCTTGTGACATTACTCATTATTATACCATCATCATACATATTAATCATGTATTATAGCTATTCTTGGAATTACTATACAGTATATATAATTTTTTATGCATAAAAGAGAAATTTGACCAAATTTGACTAATGGTTATTAGTGTTGATGGTAATAAATATCTGATGGATAGCGCATGTCCCGCATTAAGAAAGAGGCCAAGAGCTTTGTGGACCTGATGCCAGAGAGGGGATGCACTCTAGCAACATCACCCATCCTGTCCAAGTGTCTGTACATTAAAAGACAAGATGGGTGATCTCCTGCAACAGAGTCTCCACTTGTCTGCCCTAATCTAGGGATGTTATTGTATGTATCATATGCTGTGCATTAAAAGAGACAAGATTTGTAGAGAACTGTTGCGAGAAGGTGGATGATCTCCTGCAGCCGGGTCTCCACTTGTCTGCCCTAAATGGTATTTTTCCTCTTGATAGTACAATGTTATTGTAGTAAAATTCTAACTTTTTCTCATTAGATTGCAAGTTTTTTTCTTGCTTTAACTGTATTCTTGTAAACTGATTTTTGATTTACTGATTTTTTAATTTTTGCTGGTGTTTTTTGTTAAATGATTTTTTTAGAATGTGCCAAAGGCCAATTAAAAATCAATAAAAACAGCCGTGGAGTGCAAATGGCCCCCGTGGAGTGCAAATTTAGCCTGTTTGTGTGAACCAAATGTGAAAATCTATCATCTATATCTCACTTTTGAGAATAGAGGTCACTTTTGAAGTTCCTCATTATCCTGGTGTCATAAAAGAAAAGCGTCTTTCTCCCGTCTAACCCTTCCCTGTGCAAGCTTTGAAACAAAGTAGGGATGTAATAATTAGCCGTATTAAAGATTGATTGATGACCGTACTTTGATAAACTCACGGAGCTGTGCTCATTTCTTGGAGGCGCAGCCGCTGGTTATTTTCTATGTCTCACTCTTACAGCACAACAAACTAAGGCGCTTGCGCTCAAAAATGGCGCCCACCGCCCACAATGCACTGCGCAACTATGTGCCCTTTCCAGTGTTATTAACTGGCAAGCTGGCAAAGCTTGGCCATTATTTTTATTTTCTTTTTTTTGAAATTTACAATAAATCATGAAATATCTGACCTTTAAAACTATCCTCAATTGCGTCTGCTGGCACATCTCTAAAGCTCATTGTCATCAGTCGCTCCATCTCCTTGCCCTTCTCCCTCGCCAACAAACTCCAAACTTTCCTAATTCCTGTCATGCTAATTGGAGCTGACAGACACAGCTAATTACGCGCAGATAATCTGCTGCATCTGCCTAATTATAATTCCCATTAGCTGCCGATAATGCTCATTAGATTAACTTTCTCCTGCAGAAACCAGAAATAATAAGACGGGGCTGAACAACTTTTCTTTTTTTTTGGCATGACAAATAGCAGCAGGGCATTTGGTGTTTTGGAATTAAATGCACCACCTGATCCAAATACGGTGTCAACTGAATCGAGATAGACAGGTGGCTCACAACTGAAAAAGGGATTTTTACCAGAAAAAAAAGCCAAGTTTGCAGCGCAGGCGAAACACAAAAAATATCATAAGATACACAAAATATGTGCAATTTAGCGTCTCAAAGTAATCCGTCATTTTGCGCTTCAAATTTCACAGCTTCACTTTCAAAAATATATTCATTAATAAATTATGCAGTTTTGTGGTTTTATACGGTCTTATTTTAGTCAGAACATAGGCATTTTTGACTTATTTGGTTGCCTAAATTAAGCATTTTTAAGCATAAAAATGGCTAAATGAAATCAAATACAAATAAGGCATTTGGTATGACAACATTCAAAGATATGTAGTATTTTACACTGGTCACTCGGTGTGAGTAGTGTTACATTGATGAAACATTAGCCATCGTAGGCAGTACTGTAAAGAACCAGAAGTAAAAAATTATCCCAATTTCTGAGTCTTTTTTATGACATATATGTCTTTCTCTTATTATGTCTAGTATATTGGGCAGTAGGAGTGTAAAGGTGGCTGTAGGGGTGTTATTTCATGTCTAGAGGGCTCTAATAATGTTTAACATATTCAGAAGGTGATAAACCGGTTTTCTACACTCTACTAAAATATTCAATTTAGAAATAAGAAATCCTACTTTGTGGGAATCCAAAGACCAAATTGAATTCCAAATAAACAAAAACAAAAAACAAATAAAAGAGGGATTGTGGTACATGTATTTTGAGCACAGCCTACAGGGGGCGCCACTAATGTCATTTACAGGGACCGTATATGCGGAATTTTACCTTGAAGTCAAACAATTGTTTTCCAATAATAACGAATATATGAGGGAAAATGCCAACAAACATGCCAGTGAAATCTTTAGTCCAAAGCTTAGAAAGACAAGTAGGTTGGTATAGAAAGTCAATGGAATTCAATGATGATGGTACTTTGGGGCCCAGAACACAGAGAGGCCCCAAAACCAACAAATGGGCTATTGGTTGATTTGAAGGTGGAGGCGTTGTTGTATTTAACCATGAAGTGGCTCGTTTTGTCTATAGCGCGCCTCCTTTTTCTCCTCTGCTAGCTGTCACATATACACACGCCGGTTAACAGCGTTCCTATGACGACTCGTCAAATGGCCCACGGGACGCAGGGCTGACAGCACTTTGACTGAAAAACCAGTGATGGGAACTATGCAAGATGAGTGGGAGGAGTGGATGTGCTCTGTAGTCTAAACCTTAGTCAAAGCGAAAGCATAAAGCGTTTTATGTATTCATCTTTATACTGGTCTCCCTGGGGCTGCTAGTAATCCTCACTGCCTGCGTATGTTTCAGGGCTGCTAGGCTTTTATTTGGAAATTCTGGCCATCCAAGCGTGTCTGATCATTATTTAAAAAAACTAGCTGCTAGTAACTATTGCTGGACAGTTTTCCCAACCGTAGGGAGCAAAATGATCACATTGTTATAGGAAAATCAGCTGCTAAGTCCAAAACAGATGGGAAACAAGAAAAGTTCTGTGACAGTAATGAGGCCACAAGACACATCAATATTACCGTGAAGGTGGCTTCTGGAGAAACATGTGACTATTCAAGTTAAAACGTTAATATAGGAAACAAGATACGCAAGGTGAGGCGTGATCTCCTCCTCCTGTGAGGGATGAGACGCTGACGGGCAGACTCACATGCCTACACAACCGTATTTCAATCAGGTTATAAGCATGTGGAGGACTTGTTTGGACGACATGAGACATTATTGTGCACTATTATAATTCTAATATTGGTCAAACCAAATGGGCAAAAACCATTTTATAGGCGCAATTTAAAAAATCAATAACTCATAAATGATTGCGGGTGACAGTGGCCTATTAATAAGTCAAACAACGTTGAGAAAAATATTGAGAGCTATATGTAGTTTATATACTGTATATATGTAGGTCTCTAGTAGTTAGGTGTTATTAAAGCGATTTGACCGGCTATCGGGTTTGAGGAACTAACCAATCAGATGCACAGAAAGAAGACTCCCACATCGATACAAATTGGGTATGTTATGTAGCTTTACCGCGACTCCAGCCGAGCTAGCTAGCCGAGCTGGAGCGAATTGGTTTGACTAACTAAGCATCAGCAATGTTACGAGACTTTTCACTATAGACTGGCTACTGAGCCAGCAGAGTCCAGCCCAGCTGAAATACACTGGGGGAAAAAAGGTTCTCTTCTCGTTCCATGTGGAAGTGGTACATTTTGACTTCTTTGTCTTTCTTCAGCACTCCGTTCGAACCACTTTATTAAGTTTAGAATATGTGATCCCGTAGCCTGCACAATGTGATGTAAACAATAATAAACAATAACAAAAGTGTAAAAGTGGGGTGTTATTTCGTGTCTAGAGGGCTCTAATGTTAAAACCCACATTTAGAAAGACAGATGTTCTATGCCATAACTACAAAAATACTCTGATGATTAACTACCTTGCAGGAATTGACTTTAAACGGTCAGGTCTGGAACCAATTAAAAGCAATAAAAAAGGGACAACTGGATTCAACTTCGCCGTTTCTGTGCCATCACAGGAAACTTGTGCATGAGAAGTCTTGCACTCAGTTGCAACGTCTTTCTCGGGCTTGAACAAAAGATCCACATGGCCGACATCACTCCCACTACATGCTTAACGCGTTAGCACACACTGTAGTTGTGATGTAATCCGATTTTCGTTCTTTTGCTGATATCGCCCCAATATCCGATATCAATATTGAATCACGACACCTATAATTACATTTAGGGCCCTATGATTTACGGAATTGCGAAATTGGTCAATAAAAACGAAATTTACTGTTATACGCAGAATTTCGCTGCATCATGGAATCATGTGATTGAAATGCTGTCATCATGAGGAGAACTAACATTTGTGTGTGGGATCAGATCCCTGGCAGGCGGCTAAATTGTGGCGGAATCCCATTACAAACACTAAAACAAAATAAGCACGTCATTAAAATATCTTACATACGCAGATGGAATTGCATGAGTGACTACGTCGCCCTTAATCACAAGCATGGATTTAACAGTTTGTTGCAGATTGTGTAGCAATGTGTGCAGAGGCTGACATCGCATTAGAAAAGGTGGTCAAGCATCAAAACACTACTGCGCTAAATTGTCCATTGATGGATTGCATCAGTAAGTTTTTGGCCACTTAATTAACTGACCTTTTATTCACTAACTCAGAAATCACAACACACTACGCTGGTATAAAGAAGCGTAAAATGTAAAAAGCGTCGCCAACTAAATTCTAAAAATATTAAAACGGAAAAAACAGAATTTGGGAAAAAATAAAACGGTTTTTATAGGGCCCTACATATTGGTGGCCAGTCGTTTTCCCGGATATAGGGAGTAAAATTAACACATGAAAATAAAACAGTAAACAGTAAATAATGTTTTGCCAGCCACTGTTGTCTGCTTGCAAGCATTTTGAACCCAATGTTTAAAACTTTGATGGAAATGGCCGCTAATAGCTACGGTATTGTTGGCCAGTTCTGTGTGTCTGTGCTGGCTGCTTGCCTCTTCATTCATTTGTGAATAGCATGAGCGGCAAAGAAGATGGATGGATGGATGGATGGATGTTCTCCATCCAACCAACATGTCTGACAAATAGTAGTAAAAGAAAAAAATGATGATGGATGATGGATCCCCCCTGCACACAAGATGTGCTCCTCTACAATATTTGCTGGCGTAGACTTTTAAAAAGCCAGGCCTGAAACCATAGCAACAATGCTTTAGCCTGGAAAGAAAGAAAAGGTTATTGTTTGACAGGCAGGCCGGCTTGCCAATTTTATACAAGACTAAAGCTTTTATGTGTCATTCTTTGTTAGAGAACGCACATCAGAGCCTTTCACAGTTATTTAAACGACTTCAAAAACCTCCGTAGGCAAAGGTACTCGTGGGTGTACATGTCCGTAATCCGCGAGGTCACTGGGCTATAATCCCATGAGTCTGTCTCGCCAAGTTCTCTAGTTAGAGCCTGCAACTACAAAAGAAATCTTTGTGGCGGAAGCTGCGAGCTTGCGTATACTACGACATTTTAGCACGTATTTTCCAGCTCCGCGGAGTACAAATGTAACTGCTTACTGGATCGAAGCATTCCTCACATCTGTTGACGTGTATTTATTTGTGTAAGGAGGGAGGGTGTGGCCTGAAGAGCTCAACACCCAATGTCAGGGGTTTTCAAAGTCTAACATTGCGTGAGCCCTCCAAGAGACAATTACAGCTGATGCCAAGTGACAAAATAATTTTTTTAAAACTAAATATTTTAAATAAATTATTCTTCTTCTTTTCCGTTTGGCTTATCCCCTCAGTGGTCGCCACAGCGAATCAATTGCCTCCATCTAACCCTGTCTTCTGCATCCTCTTCTCTTGCGCCAACTACCTTAATGTCCTCTTTCCCTACATTCATAAACCTCCTCTTTGGTCTTCCTCTAGGCCTCCTGCCTGGCAATTCAAAACTCAGCATCCTTCTACCAATATATTCACCATCTCTCTTCTGGATATGTCCCAACCATCTCAGTCTGGCCTCTCTGACTTTATCTCCAAAACCTCTAACATGTACTGTCCCTCTGATGTGCTCATTCCTGATCCTGTCCATCCTGGTCACACCCAAAGAGAACCTCAGCATCTTCATCTCTGCTACCTCCAGCTCTGCCTCCTGCATTTTCCTCAGCGGCATTGTCTCTAAACCAAACAACATGGCTGGTCTCACCACGGTTTTGTACACATTTCCTTTCATTTTAGCTGAACCTCTTCTATCACACCCGACACTTTTCTCCACCCATTCCAGCCTGCCTGCACACACTTCTTCACCTCTTTTCCACACTCTCCATTGCTCTGGACTGTTGACCCTAAGTACTTTAAATCCTCCACCTTCTTTATCTCTTCCCTGTAACCTCACTCTTCCACTTGAGTCCCTCTCATTTACACACATGTACTCCGTCTTGCTGCAGCTGACCTTCATTCCTCTCCTTTCCAGGGCAAACCTCGACCCCTCAAGCTTCTCCTCCACCTGTTCCCTGCTCTCACTACATATCACAATGTCATCTGCAAACATCATAGTCCATGGAGATTCCTGTCTAACCTCGTCCGTCAGCCTGTCCATCACCATAGCAAACAAGAAGGGGCTCAGAGCTGATCCCTGATGTAGTCCTACCTTCACTCGGAACTCCTCTGTCACACCTGCAGCACACCTCACTACTGTCTTACAGTCCTCGTACATGTCCTGCACCGCTCTAACATACTTCTCTGCCACTCCAGACTTCCTCATACAATACCACAGTTCCTCTCTGGGCACCCTGTCATAAGCTTTCTCCAGATCTACAAAAACACAATGCAGCTCCCTCTGACCTTCCCTGTACTTCTCAATCAACATCCTCAAAGCAAATACTGCATCTGTTGTACTCTTTTTTGGCATAAAACCGTACTGCTGCTCACAAATGCTCACGTTTGCCCTTAGTCTAGCTTCAACTACTCTTTCCCATAACTTCATTGTATGGCTCATCAGCTTTATTCCTCTGTAGTTGCCACAACTCTGCACATCTCCCTTGTTCTTAAAAATGGGCACCAGCACACTTCTCCTCCATTCCTCAGGCATCTTCTCATTATCTAAGATCTTGTTAAACAACCCGGTCAGGAACTCTACTGCCACCTCTCCTAGACACTTCCATACCTCCACAGGTATATCATCAGGACCGAGTGCCTTTCCATTCTTCATCCTCTTCAATGCCCTCCTCACTTCTTCCTTACTAATCTTTGCTACTTCCTGGTCCACAACAGTCACCTCTTCTACTCTTTGTTCTCTTTCATTTTCCTCATTCATCAACTCTTCAAAGTACTCTTTCCATCTTCCCATGACACTACTGGCACCTGTCAATACCCTTCCATCCTTATCCTTCATCACCCTAACCTGCTGCACGTCCTTCCCATCTCTGTCCCTCTGCCTTGCCAACCTGTATAGATCTTTCTCTCCCTCCTTGCTGTCCAACCTAGCATACAAGTCATCATAAGCCCCTTGTTTGGCCTTTGCCACCTTTACTTTCACCTTACGCTGCATCTCTCTGTACTCCTGTCTACTCTCTTCAGTCCTCTCAGTGTCCCACTTCTTCTTAGCTAACCTCTTACTCTGTATACACTCCTGCACCTCCTCATTCCACCACCAAGTCTCCTTTATCTTCTTTCCTTCCAGATGACACACCAAGTACTCTCCTACTTGTCTCCCTGATCACAGTAGCTGTAGTTGTCCAGCCATCTGGATGGACTTCCTTGCCACCCATAGCCTTTTTTAACTCCTTCCTAAAAGTCACGCAACACTCCTCCTTTTTCAGCTTCCACCATTTTGTCCTCTGCTCTGCCTTTACACTCAGCCTACACACCACCATCCTATGCTGTCCGGCTACACTTTCACCTACCACTGCGATGCAGTCACTCACCTACTTCAGGTTACACCTTCTACACAAGATGCAGTCTGCCTATGTGCTCCTACGTCCACTCTTATAGGTCACCCTATGTTCCTGTCTCTTCTGGAAGAAAGTATTCGCTACAGCCATTTCCATCCTATTTTTAAATAAATGAACTAAAATGAACTAAATTTAATATATAAATGTATACAACAAATAAATGTATACTAAATTTAAACATATTTATTTTCATCCCTTGCTCTATCGCAGTTCAAACATCACTCATTCACTCGTATCGTGGCTTTTAAAAAATGAACTAATCAATAAATGAGCACTGTTTGGTGGTTAAATAGAAAAAATTCATATTTAAGCACTTAGTACAATTTAGGCCATTCATGGGCTAAATTAAGCATTTTCCAGCTTAAAAATGGCTACATTAACAAGAAGACAATTATAAAACGTGATATGAAGTCTACTACAGTATCTGTGACTTATGTGTGCCTTTAAGAAGCGGGGGGTGGGGAGTGCCTTGACTGTTAGCTGAGTGCTAGCAGCAGGTTAGCAGTGTAGAGAGTGGCCGACAGCAGCTCCTGTATGAATGTTTATGCATGTGTTCTCTGCTTGTTATTATTGAAATGCATTAAGAGTCTCTCCTTAGCAATAAACAGCAGCAGTATTCTACACTGGTCACTAAGTGTCAGTAACGTTACACTGATGAGACAATACCCGCCTCAGGAAGCACGCTGACCACGTCAATGTATGAGTCTCATATATATGTAAGAGTTTATTTTTTATGCTTAAATATTTGATAATACAAGCGTAAATGGGACTATACGGGTGCAAATACCTGTCTACACAACTATAATATAAGTAAAAACATTCTATCCTTTAATATTCCATTTATTAATATTGAATTGTGGAAATTCATTTATCCCGGTTGGGTCTGAAACCAATTAACGGCGATAAGCAAAGGGACAACTGTGTAAAAAAACATTTTAATATTTTTCAGTCAGATGAATGATTGTTGTTAGGCATGTTGCCAGAAACCCTGGGCCCCAAGAAATAAGTCACATTGGGCACCACATGTCTGTTTTATGTTAAACAGCACTAATTTACAGCCACGCCGGGGTTTTTAAAGTCTATTGTCCCATCTTTGGTGAAACAGAGTAGTTAGTAGCTACGCATTGTCGGCTGATTGCTTCGTCCAATGTGGGGAGAAAAATGATTACATCTTCCATGCTACTTGTCAGGTGGATCTACAACAGCAACATATAGCTGGGCCCAATATACAGTATATAAATGTATACATATAGTACATGTACTGTATATGGCCCCAAATTTAACACCTCAAAATGACCAATTCAAATATCTCGTTGATTCCTATGTCAGCCTCGATTGTTTTTTACTCAATGATTACATCTTTAGATGAGTCAGAAGCCCTGCAGACATTATCTTCTGTCAGAATCCCAAACTCAGACTAGTTCTGCCACATATAGCCTTTGCCGATTTGTTGGGGAAAAAACTCCCACAGATTGTATTAAATATTAAAGCAAACAGATATATTATTTGCTCAATGAGTGGACAGCTTATGGGAAAGACATTTGGTTTCACGGTATGTGTCCACCATTTCTACTCCCATAACTTTGAGATTACGGGCTTTAACGACTGTGTATCTCATTGTGTCCGCCATTACAAGCACACAGTAACACTCTAAAGTCCAGCTGTCATTTTTATGCACACACACATCCTCCCCCCGCACCGCGCGCGCGTACAGAGCATGGATATGGGTTTTATGCACAGTGCCATGAGTCCTCATCATCGGTCCTGGGCAGGGTGGCACTGCAAGGAAGAGGAAGGATAATGAGGACGTTAGCGAGTCCTTTAGCCGCCGGTTGTCCGTTTATCAGCCTGGAGGGGTGTAAAGATGTCACTCACATCTGATGATTATTGCGATCCCCACCCGGGTTTGGTGATGAGAGGTCCGATCGCCACTTAGTTGTAATGACACAGAGACACAGAGCAAGACTTTGGGGTGAAGGGCTCCATCCATCAAAACTAAGTGCACCCCTGACCCCTTTTTGTTCTGCACTGGTCCACACAGACAGACACCATCAACACTCAACTCCATCAAGTCCACTCCATTTTCTTCTTTCCAAACACAGCCTCCCTTTTCCATTTTCTCCTTTATCCTCAAGTGAAATCTGGCCATAATTGAACCACAGTGTCCAGTCAATCTGTCTGTTTTCTCCCGGCGCAGCCATGTTTGAATTTCCACTCGTTTTCGACCTCTGACAAACGCTGCGGGATAACACTTTAGCAGGAAATAAGAGCTCAGCTGTCGACAACGACAACGAGAGCGGAAGGACTGCGGTGTTATATTTGCATAAGCAGACGGAAGGTTAATAACAAGCCCTGCCCTGACAAAAGAGGAGAGGAAAAAAGAACATAAGGAGGTAGGGGAGGATGGAAAGTGCTGATCCACCACTTCTGGCTCCTGAGAATCCATCAAAGACATGAAGGAGGAGTGTGGAAATAATTAGAGCGCTGGCTCATGATGGGGCTCATGGAAGGCTCCACCCCACCACCTCCTCTTCCCGTTCACCCAAAATGGATGGTGACAAGGCCCAACAGCAGCAGCAGCAAATATTGCCATGGGCTGCACTACATTCTTTATGTGAATTCATTCATTTAAAAAGTTAATTATGTGGACTAAATAACGGGGGGGACTAAATATTTAAATAAATAATTATTTGTTATACAAAAAATAACTATTCCATTCCATTTTACTCCACTTATCTGGGTTCCGGTACCAGGCAGTGTCAGTAGGGAAGCCCAGACTTCCCAGTCCACAACCAGGACACCACAACGTTCCCCAGCCAGCTGTGGGACATAATGCCTTGTGTGTCCTTGGTCTTCCCCAGAGCCTTATCCTGGCTGGGTACACTTGGAATACCTCACCAGGGATGCGTCCAAGTGGCATCTGGACCAGAGGACCGAGCCACCTAAACTGGCTCCGCTCAATATGAGGGAACAACGGTTCTACTAAGCTCCTCCCGGATGGCCTCACCCTCTCGCTTCCCCTAAGGAGGAAACTCAGTTCAGCCGCTTGTATTTACAATCTAGTTCTTTGGGTGGCAGTCGAGGGCGGGCACCTGGACGACCCGGCGCCCTGGACGACCTGGTCTTCAGGGGCCAAATCTGCTTCTTGGGACAAACAAATCACTAATTTAAAAAAGAAAATTATCAAATTAAGTAAATGTTGGGTTATGAAGAACATATGAATTTTTCAATACAAAGAGAAGGGCAGGACACCTTTAGTCCAACCTCAGCTACAGGAGGTGCAATGTTGTTTTTGAACACCGGACCAGCTCTACACCCTTGTAAGTGTACTGGAGGGTACATGGGAGTTTGCAAACCAGTCAGTATGTGCCTTGTGGGCTTGGAAATGGCATTAAAAAAGGCATGCGCTCTGGGAATGCAGGGGTAGTGGCCCGCTACCATTTGGTTCTTGTACAACCGAAGCAGGAGTCCGGTTTGCACTGCCAGCAGTGAGTGGAGTATGTTCCCCGTGAATGTTGGCCGACGCCAAGGCTGCCCTTCAACGGAAACGGTTCTGTTCAAAATTTTTATAGACAGAGTTTCCAAAGTCATCGAGGGGACCGGTTGGGGTCCAATTAGGATCTAGTCTCTGCTATTCGTAGATGACGTGGTCCTGATGTTCACGTCTACAGGGCTCTAATAATGTTAAACATTTAGAAAGTCATAATAAAATGTTCTGTGTTCTAATTAAATAAAATACCATGGAAATTAATTTAATGTGACTGGATCTGGAAGCAATTAACCGCTATAAATAAGATATAAACAGAAACGTTAAAAAATGAGTATAGCTTTCAGCCATTTTCAATTTGTAAAAATAGCTCTCACAATAAAAAAGGTTGGAGAATGAGGATAAGCGGCAAAGAAAATGAATGAATGAATGTCTGCAATTAAGGGCTTCATTGTTTTAAAAAGTAAACAATGAGATGGGAGTAACTTATTTCCATAAACAGCTGCACTAAAAAAACTAACCTAAATATGACCAGACCACTCAGGGAAGGAATAAATGACTACAACAGCTCAAATGCTATCTGTACAAAGCACAAACATGCACAAATAGTCAAATTAGTGGTAATGGTGAGAAAGGAAAGCTGACAAGAACAAGCCAAACAGTGACAATTGCATAAAAGGCACATCTAGAAGGCGACAAACAACACAGGTTGGGATCCAGTGTTTTACATGACGCCGGGGGAAGTGATGAAAGTGTTTGTGTCGGCTGTAAAAGTGTGACAGGGAGACACTTCTTGTGTGGGAGGCGAGCATCAAGAGCCTTCTCACGCTCTCTCTCTATTGCTGTTGCTCTTCCGTGAGGATAGCAAATGACTTTTTGACAATAAAGCCAGCTTGAAAAAGAGAAGCAAACAAACTCAGTGTGTTATCAACATGACATCTTGTCTGCATGAAGCAAACAGCAAAAGTGCAACTCACAGGAACTGATTGGGGGTGGATGGCATAATGATGCCTCCTATTTTGGGACCATCGGGTGGTTCCTTGTTTTATTTTTTTTAGGCTTCCTCGCTATTCCGAGACTCTCTGTGGCTTTGTATGCTCGGATCAGGCCAACCCAGATACGAGAGCACTGGGAATAGAGAAGGAGCGGGTTGTTCAAATTGATAACAAAGCTTTTTGCTACAACTTCTACCACGTCTAACGGAGAAAAGCTTTGGCTTTTATTCTAGTCGGCTTGTTAGTCAGCAGAATTAAGCTAAACATTGATTTTTGAGGGGTTGAATTTTGATCATCTGGGTAAAAGGTATGGCTAGTTCATTTTTCTACCTGCACGTTCACCTCTTTCAGCTCCTATAGTTATTATTCATGACTTAGGTTGGGTACATAACAGTTAGAAATAGAAACAAAAATGTGCAAAATTGTGTAACTTTTCTACCCCTGAAGCGATGCACACGAAAGGGTTAAATGTGTCAACCCATGCACTCCTGTGATGCCTGAGTTATTTTTCTGACAAAGACATTACAATGGTGTAATTTAGTGCACACCTTTAGGGGCCTGACAAGCACTTGTGTATCAAATTTGATCAATAATGGTTGAAAAACATGACTGCCGACCACCAAACAATTTGGGACTTAGCAACTAATTGGCCACAAGTGTCCCGTTTCAATTGAGGAAAAAATCTGTGAGGATATAGAAGGTTATCACCTATTGTAACCTGCAACATATTAAATACCATAATTATTCAGTATATAATGTATATAATCATGTAAATATTTATTGTAGCATTCTCCTCTTCCCCACTCTGTACAGTTATTATTATTATTGTAACAGAGAGTGATATTGTCCGGAGTCAAATTCCTAGTGTGGCATCACATATGAGCAATAAAGCTGATTCTGATTCTTAGCCGGTTGACCCATTAGGCGATATAGGCAATATAGCCAGATGCTAAAGGCACCATGGACTCAATCAAGGGAGTAACAACAAAACTGAAAAGATTCACCTTCAATATACAGCGGTAACTCGGTTCATGTCCACCCCAGTTAGTTGATTTTTCGGTTGACATTCAACATTTTTGCAAACATTTCGCCTTGACTTGCGTGCGATACTCTTGTATTTGTGCTTGGTTTGTTTATGCTGCCACCTTGGCTCGCGTGCCAAGACGAAATATTGCAGTATTTAGTTCACATACAGTACATGAAAAGCAATGAAGTGGCCAAACAATGGACGCTTGCGTTGACAATTCCTGTAGTTGCGGTTTCTCACTGAGTGTGTCAAAATCAAATTAAGTCCAAAGGAGGTTGCAAGTGACAGAAACATGAAACATCTTCAAAATCAACAATAAGTACCAGCCTGGAGAATAACAACGTAACCAAGTGAGCTAATGTTGCCAAAGAAGTGAACCAAACAGACACTTCGTAGTAGTGACGTATCGGCTCATTGTCCAGATTGGGATCGGCTGCCGATCTGCTGTATTTGAAGATCAAATCAAATTGGCCACGAAGTTGGGCCGACCCGATTGACATAACCCCGGGCCACATTTCAACATGGTAGGTGCGGTAATGCGCCTCAAAGCTGGTTGCCGCTCAACACACACTTCAAAAGTGATGGTAAATGTTCATTTCTCCATTACACACTTTTTTGAATGTAAAACTGTGCATGTTAAAAAGCCTTTCGCTGTAATTATATTAACATTAGTAATTACAAATGATAAAAAGTAAGTCTATATTTACATATCATTTCGCATATAGTTTATTTAATTAGCATATAGGTTATTTAATTTACACAGTCTGTGTGGTTACTTAAATTGATGTTGATTGTTGTATTTATGATTTATTACTATTATTATTTATTCCCTTATTCACTTGATTTTTTTGTGCTTTTCATACATTTTATTTTTTGTTTTTATTTGTAATTGGTTGTAAAATTAAAGACAACGGTAAAAAGCGCACCATTCATTTTCTTTTGCAAGCTATGTAAAGAAAACAATGGAGGGGGGTGCCATATAAACTTTCACTCCGGGCGCCACTTGAGTAAGCCGTGGCCGTTGAACGTCTCAAACTGATTATGCATCCAGCGGTATTAATTTGTAATATCTTTGTTATAAATTGAATGTAGATTTTTTTTTTATGTCTAAATTAATTTGCACTTCCATGGATGGTGGTGGCTTTCTTTTTCTTTGGACGCGCTGTCATAGGGCTGTCTAGACCGCTGTCATCATTGAGCTTGGAAGACATGATAAAAAGGCGTGGCATCGGCGCAGGTGATGTTGATGTCTTCCGATTGTATTTTGAGCACAACCGATAAGGGGCGCCTCCGATTCGTACGCACAAGCTAGAAGCATGGACAGGCACACGACAGCTATAAATAGAGGAGATCCATGGCAACCTGAGATGTGTTGTTCTGCTGTCAGATGCTGCTGAGCACGAGGCGCGAGGCCTTAAATAACACAGAGAGATTGTCTTGTGCGGGATGCCAAATCTAAACAAATTAGGCCTTTTCTATCACTTTGGCCAGAGAAGCATGTGAAATAGCCTCGTTGTCTAGGGACCACTGAGGGAATATGGTGTCCTAGGAGGAGCCTAAAATACAAAAAGGGATGAGAAGATGAGGAGCCGATAGGGACCAAGAAGGTTTAGTCGGATCGCAGGTGGCGCCTTGACCGCTTAACTGTTTTCACTTTATTCTTCTACCCCTCGCCTGTCTCTTCCCATCTCTTAACACCGCTGTCACGCCGAAAGTCCGCTCTGAAATCAAGAAATACCACCACATCTGTCTTTTCTGATCCAAAGTGCTCCGGAATTACGCCACCATGTGATGAATATGGAATTCATACTCCAGCGAGGCAGCCCAGAGGGTTTGATCCAATTTCCATCAAATTCACCTTGTTGATTTAACTTATTTTCCCGGGAAACAAGGGGCAAAGAAGTGGCTGCTTTGCTCCATTCAAGCTGACCTTCAGCAGAGCTTTTTGCGTTCACGCAGATGAGTGTCTCTCTTCTGCTCGCCCTGTGCTGCTTTCTGCATTTTGCAACATCAGGAGGAGATGCACACATCGGGATTTCATCATTGATTTCGCATTCAGGGAGATTCTCATATTTGGGCAACATGTTTGTAAATATTTACATGTGCAACTTACTACACTGTAGCTGCAGTGGGCGATTTACTGTGTAAACCTACTAGACACGCACAAGCAGATATGTGTGCAATCATTTCATTTCTTTTTGTATATGTCAGAAAACCGATAATATGTGTACATTACTCCATTTGATTTTAACAATGCAGTCATAGTCATTCCTCGTTTGTCACGTTTAACTGGTTGCAGACCCGACTGTGGTGCGTGAATTTCCGCAAAGTAGGATTCACTAATAATAACTGAAGGGTTTCATAGTTAGAGCATTGTAAACCTGTTGATTACTTTATAAGTCTATTTTCTACCATTAATAGAGGCATGCAGGCATTGAAAACCACCCCTAGAGTCGTTTTTACACTCCTATTTAACTTAACTCTTTTACTTTTTGCAATTACAGCACATTGCTGATGCAGGCTACAGATTCTCACAATTGCACAACTGGGCCCACACCCCAGGCGCCCACAGGTGGCGCTCTCTTGCTTGGGAATTTTAAAAAAAAACACAAAAAATGAAGTGACACAGAAGAAAGTTAATTTGCATTTCTACTCTGAGAAATACTTTCATAATGGCTCAACCACAACCACAAATAGATTGCATTCGTGTGGGAAACGCATTTTTTAAGTACCATGTTGGCATGAAAGGTCATCTTGTAATTGGGTTTAAATATGTGCAAAACGACGAGTGGCGCTAAACGCCTTTCCCCCACAGCCGCGATGTTACAGTATTCGGCTTTCATTTCATCACAGGTGCAGCGTGACGACGTGCTAACTATTGTGGTACATCTCCATGGTGTTGTTTGCGAGAAAACACTTATGACAGCTTTGAAGGCGCCAAACTCAATCTAGTCGTTTTGGGGGTTTTTTTTGCCTCCAAACAAGTGTCAGTTTCAAAATGACACGCTCAGCAACAAAAGTGGCAGTGACAACTTTCACAGGTTGAGCGGGACGTCGGGTGCATTCGGCCCCACGCAGCGGCTGTGGTTGTTTGGATTGGATCTCAGCAAAAAATACTAATCATCTTGCAGCTCTTTGACAAAAATGCACGACACAAGAAAAGGGGTGGTATGAAAAGGAATGTCAGACTTGCTTTTGTGATATTGACTTTACGGTGAAAACATTCCATTCGAGGCGGGCCGATCTTTGTGCGGCCGCTGTGCTCCTTCACCACAAAGCACGTAACTATTTCCATTCAGGAGGCTTTTCTCATTTAGGCGTCTTGCAAAAGTTAAGTGTTTCAGTCAAACGTCTGATGGGCAAGCAAAGCATGTATGGATTAGTTGCAAAATTCCCTCAGAGCAATGAATGAGAAGTTGGTAGGCGGTATAATACAGGGGTATGCAAAGCTTTGGGCGCCCCTGATCATTTTCAGTATTTTCCTTTTTGAATCATGAGTTGTTTAAATCAGCAAGTTCAGTTAAATATATAATATAACAGACGAACACAGCGATATTTGAGAAGTGAAATGAAGCATTTAGGATTGACAGTAAGTTTGCAAAAATTGGGCAGGTGCATACATTTGGGCACCCTAGTTGTTTTATTGATTTGAATACCTTTAGCACTAATTATTGGAACACAAAGTTGAAGTTGTGCCGGGGCTGGATACTTCAACAAGACAATAACCCCAAACACTGCTCAAATCCTACAAAGGCACTCATGCAGAGGAACAAGTACAACATTCTGAAATGGAATCTCAGTCCGCCAGACCTGAATATTATTGAAAATCTGCGGTGTGATTTAAACCAGGCCTTCAATGCTCCGAAACCATCAAACCCGACTGTTTTGAAAAGAAGAATGGTCAACCAAGATACTGTCAACCACAATCCACACTCTTGTTGGAAGCAGAAATGTAATGTAAACAAATGTCGTTTTTCTGTTGGGGTGCCCAAATTGATGCTCCTACCTAATTTTGTTTAAATAATTATTGCACACTTTCTGTAAATACTGACAACTTAATTTAACTCCTCAAATATGACTGTCTTTGTCTGCTATATGATATATTTAAGTGAGATTGCTGATCAATACAACTAAAGGTTTATAAAGGAAAATCGTAAATGATAAGGGTACCACTGTATGCAGATTGTAGCGACAGTAAATTTGGTGTACACATGACAATGCTTGATTTGCTTTGTGCTGCAAGGGTATCTGATGCAGATGAGAATAAAGTAAGAAAAGAGTAAAAAGAATGAAAAACTGCAGAAATAACACCTCTGACTGTCCTCAATTTGGGTAACTGAAGGTAATATCAAATGAGACAAATTGCTACCCTTCAGAGAAAGCAAGCATGTCGACAGAATTCCCCGTATATATAAAAAAGGGTTGGGGATCCTACATGTAGAATTTTGCAAGATGTGGTTTGTTATTGTTGAAAACAGCATTTTCCTCATTTCTAAAGCAATCAATATTCCCAAACATGGACAGATGATGCAGCACATATCGCCACTGAGTGGCAAGTCTTACCCATATTCCCTTTGCTTGAGCATTTTTATAGGACCAGTGTCCTTTCAAGGAGGTATAAATTGCAAGGAGAAGCCCCGGGGCAGGTGTATACACACACACAAACAATATGCAGATGAAATCACGGCTGGCATTAATAGGTAAACACAGCAAAGTAAATAAACTCCATTAAAAAGTTGACATGTTTCATTTAGCTGCTCTTTTTGCGCGAGCAGCTTGTGATGTGTTTGGAGTTACAATGTAGATGATGCACAATGATGATGGGGACTGGAGGTAATTAGTGTAGAAAACCTGTTTACAATCTTCTAAATATCCAGTTTTAACATCATTAGAGCCCTCTAGAAGTGAAACAACAACCCTATAGTTACCTTTAGACTCGTATTACTCAATGTAGTAGACTTAATGAGACCTAATGAGAAAAAATGAGAAAGATGACACAATATAGATAATATACATTTTAGCATTAAAACATTATTGCCCAGTGCTTTCTGCGTTGTAACATTATTGATCTAGTAACCAGTGTAAAATATACTGGCATATGGTTTGTATTATTTGATACGCTTACCACGTGCTTTTATAGTAATAATGCATATGTACGTATACATTACACACACCGTTTGTACACACAACTAACCTGTAAAATATTGCAACATAATTAAGGCAAAATGAGGTAAAAGTTGTCCACCAGCAATGGATTTTTTTTTAAATAAATGTGTTTTTAACAAAGAAACGTGATCTACTGAAATCGCGAAAGTGGAATCGTTGAGTGGCGAGGGGCTGCAATTTTGAACATCACGCCCTCACTATTGCACAGTTTTTAATTATTCTATAAATGATCACATGGTTTAATACGACCTATTATTGCTAAAAATATATAAATGTATATTTAAGCAAATCGTGCTCTTGGCCAAAACTAAGCATTTTCAAGACTGACTGAATTAACTAAAACACAAAAAAGAACACACAAAGCAAAAAGAGACACATTCTAACTGTGAATTTAGTCTGCACTGGTCACTAGAACTTCCTGTCCTGCGCACATCTGTCCACCCTCTTTCAATGTTCCTTGACACATGCACTGTGACACACGAGGAGTTTTATTTACGTCTTAAATGGCTTATTTACTCCGATTATGTCTACCATGTCGGGAAATATGAGTGTAAAGGTAACTATAAGGGTGTTATTTAATGTCTAGAGGGCTATAATAATTTAAAAAAAAAACATTTAAAGATCATATACAGACCATAACTATGAAAATACTCAATTTATTAATAATAAATTCTACTTGGATGTGAGTGTGAATGCTTGTATGTCTTTGTTTGTCAAATATGTGCCCTGCGATTGACTGGCGACCAGTCCAGAGTGTACCCCGCCTCCCGCCTAAAGTCAGCTGGGATAGGCTCCAGCATACCCGCAAACCTAATGAGGATAAGCGGCATAGAAAATGAATGAATGAATGAAATCCTACTTGGTGGAAATTTAGGTGTGGAACCAATTAACCTGCATAAACGAGTAATGACTGTGTATGTCTAGATGTTTCTGTGTGTGACTTGAGCATATTTATATTGTTAGTGTACTGTCCCATGCATACATCGTGTGTAATTTTTCTGTCTGATCTTGCAGGGTTAAATCGTTGAATGATTAAATAGTGCAGCAGTCGTGGCATTGAGTAAGTAGGCCAGGGGTAGGGAACCTACCCTTTGTGCCACATGTGGCTCTCAGAGGTTTCTTATCATGATAGCATTTATCTTCATTTTGTATTTTTCTGGAAATATAAATAACTTCTTGGCATATTTACATGTGTTGCTTTACAACAGTGGTGTTCAAAGTGCAGGTCTTTTCCTATTGGCCCCGCGGCACACTCTAAACAAAAAAAACAAAAATGGAAAAAAACAGCATTGGCATAATAAGACTAAAGTTAAATATTAAGAGAGAAAAAAGGTGTAATGTTACGAGTATAATGTGTAATATTATGAGGAAAAACCTTTTAATTTAAGTTGCAGAGCTCAAATATGAAAGAAAATATTTTAAGTGGTAATATGAGAAAAACAAAACAATAAATAGTGTTGTCTTTTTTTTTTAATTGCAAAAAATGTTACAAGAATAAAGTCAAAATGTTACGGGAATAATGATTGAATGAATGTTACCGGGATAAAGTCACCATTGTGAGAATTTACAAGAAAGATGAAATAATTGGATATAGCGGAAATTGAAAAAATTGCCGTCATGCAAAAATAAAATATTAAGAAAAAAAGTTGCAATTTTACGAGAACAAACTTGTAATATGTGTCTTCATAAATTGTAATATGAGAAACAAGCATAAGAAAATAAAGTTGTAATTTTTGCAATATGATGGGGGAAATGTTACAATATGGACATAACGGTAAAACACACAGAATAAAGTTATAATATTACAAAGAGAAATAGCCATTGTTTTGCTGATATTTTAAGTAAAACATGACAAAAATCCCAGTGTAAAATATAAGATTTCCATCCATCCATCCATTTTCCTCCGCTTATCCGGGTCCGGGTCGCGGGGGCAGCAGCACTTCCCGGTCCCCAGCGACCTCTTCCAGCTCCATCGGGAGGACACCAAGGCGTTGTCAACTTACTGCTGGCAATGCGAACCAGGCTCCTGCTTCGATTGTACAAGGACCGAATGGCACGTAGAAGCGGACCACCAATCCCGTACTCCCGGAGCACCCCCCACAGGACACCACGAGGGACACGGTCGAATGCCTTTTCCAGGTCCACAAAGCACATGTAGACTGGTTGGGCAAACTCCCACATACCCTCGAGTACCCTTGCAAGGGTGTAGAGCTGGTCCAGTGTTCCGCGACCGGGACGAAAACCACATTGCAGCTCCTCTAACCGAGGTTCGACTAACGGTCGTACCCTTCTCTCCAGCACCCTGGAGTAGACTTTCCCAGGAAGGCTGAGGAGTGTGATCCCCCTATAGTTGGAACACACCCTCCGGTCACCCTTTTTAAAAATGGGGACCACCACCCCGGTCTGCCAGTCCAGAGGTACTGTTCCTGACTTCCATGCAATGTTGTAGAGGCGTGTCAACCAACACAGTCCTCCAACATCCAGAGCCTTGAGAAATTCTGAGCGGAACTCGTCTACCCCCGGAGCCTTGCCACTGGGGAGTGATTTGACTACCCCAATTACCTCAGCCACGGTGATAGAACTGTCCACGTACGTATCCTCAGACTCTGCTTCCTCTATGGAAGGCATGTCAGTGGGATTGAGAAG